>CM060861.1:6436449-6833324 GCA_030737845.1 Acorus calamus | reverse complement strand
CGGCCGCACTGCCGTTCTCCGCACGCAATAATTTCATATATATATATATATAACCGATTAGGTGCGGCGAACGGCAGTGCGCAGCGATCGCGGGCGTCGATCACGGGTTCATCGCATCGGACGGTCGGGTGCAATTCACATCGACCGTCGAATACGATGGACCCATGATCGAACGGCCCACGTCGCGGCCACACCCGCCATTCGCCGCACCTAATCGTGAGCGTGTATATATAATTTAATTTCCAGCCTGGATGAAAGCGATGCACATATATATATAATTTAATTTCCAGTACTCTGCGTACTCTAAGTCAGACCTAACGCATTGCCCTCCTGTGTGCGCAATTTGCAATTAAGCGTGTATGAGGAAGAAACAAATTAAGGAGAATAAAAAATCAATTTAATTATTCAAAGTCATAAGATTGAACAGTCATTAGGTGGGGTCCGGCCGGCTCATATAATAAATCTGTAATGTCCAATGAATTGGTTGGGGAGGTGGTGTGTGTGCATGTTAAGCCGCAAAGTTTCAATTCCTTGTAAACCAACCTGAGAGGCCACGATATACATACATAATAAACAACAAAGACTAAAGACAAAAAGACCATGCAAAGTTGCACCAGCTCCAAAACCCCATTATATTCCTTCAATTTGATCATGGACCACTCCAGGTGAAAGATTCAGCATTAGCCAATGAGAATCACATAAACCCCCCCCCCCCCCCCCCATTAATAGCAAGCCATACATGGATGCAAAAGTGGAAAGAAATTAAAATACAAGAGAGTGAAATTAAACATACGTGGACGGTCGTGATATACAAAATTAAAAAAAGGCATCAAAATGAAAAAGGGACGCGTGTCGTCCATAAGGAGGACACCTGGAACATCTGACGCAATGGGATTACGCCATGTAAAGTGGGAATAAAATAAACATATACTATAAGTGGAAATTATAGATAACCACGAACTCCAGCTGTAAGTATAATCACAATACCACGAGTCACTCTCCCCTAACTTTTCCCTCTTTTTTTTCAATAAAAACCATCAACCATAAAAGGCACTCACCACCTCCTCTTCCAAAAATTTCAGTTCCCCTTAGCTTCTTTCATATCTCAAGACTCCCTCCCCCCTTCTTTATATACATATATATATATTTGATGACGAATCCGGAATCATTACTTCCACCTGGGTTTAGGTTCCATCCGACGGACGAGGAGCTGATCCTCCATTACCTGAAGAACAGAGTGACCTCCACGGCCACGCCATGCCCCGTCCCCAATATCATCGCCGAGGTCGACATCTACAAGTTCGATCCTTGGAACCTCCCTGGTTCGTCCGTATAATCTTATTATCTCTTCTACTTTTGATGATGATTTAAATATTAAATCATGTATGTTGTTGATTGCATATTGATATTCTTATCAGCCAAAGCGATGTTCGGGGATAGAGAGTGGTACTTCTTCAGCCCAAGAGACCGTAAGTACCCGAACGGTCTCCGACCGAACCGAGCGGCGGCGTCTGGGTACTGGAAGGCCACGGGGACGGACAAGCCCATCATCAGTACTGGGAATAGTGAGATCATAGGAGTGAAGAAGGCACTCGTGTTTTATAAGGGTAAGCCACCAAAGGGAACCAAGACCAATTGGATCATGCATGAATATCGTCTCGCTCAACCATCAAACAACAACACACTTCCCATCAAGCTCAATCACTCTTCGTCTATGAAGGTATATATATGCATATAACTCTTTTAATTTAATTACTCTTCTTTTTTCTTTTTCTTTTTATTCCCTTCCCTTCTTGATAATTATTAATCTTTGAATAATTGAGTGTCAAGTCGTCATGCATGCTTTGATATATAAAAAGTCAAGACGAAAACAAATAAACAAGCAAACGAACAAGAGGGACGAAGGTTTGGTGATTAATTAGTAGTGGTGGGTCTTCACAACTAACTACTAGGTTACGTTTAGTTTTGGGTTGCAATCATGAACCGAATCAATTTATCAAACCATTCGACGACGGAGAGGATATGGGACCGTGCCTTGAATGGGCCATGCGACATTCATGTTCATATTTATTATTTGTATTTGACTTTTAGAACCTCATCTATCAATCAACCTCGATCATCTATCAATCCAATAGGACTTCACTCAATTGATTGGTTGGTTTTAATTAAGTTCAATCCATCCTGACCTCATGTCCTACCAATTAATTCACTGTTATTACATCACTCGGCCCATCTTTTTTTTTTAATTGCTCCGTCACATGACCAATAATAGCATTATTTTATTGACTAACCCACCCACACCTACAATTAATTAACAATATGTAAATTGAATGAATGTAACAGTTGGACGACTGGGTGCTCTGCCGGATCTACGAGAAGAGAAACCACCCCCTTCAAGTTCAAAGCAGCAGCACCTCCGACGACAGTCCGGCTCATCATTTTGGCGACACACTCCCAAAGGCGGCTTCCATATCTGACCTACTCAACGAGGTCGACTGCTCGATGTTGTCGCGTCTCCTCAACGACAACCCGTCGAATAGTACTCTATCTGGATTCGGCAATGCTTTCAACAACAACAACAACGGAGGAGGAGGTGATGGTGGTGGTGGTGGTGACTCTGTCGTTCAAACAGACTTCTCTAATTACCCCATGTCGTTGGACATCATCAACAGCCGCAACACCTTAAAAAGAGAAAGATCGACCGATGAAAACGGTTTTGGCGCGCAACAATCACCATCATCATCTAATAAGAGAATGAACAGAATGATGATCACTACTAACCTGCAGTCTGATGTAACTCCTCCTGATCAGTACAACCAACCATTTTTGAACAATCACTTTCTATTCAACCCCCACTTGCAGTTTCGATGACCCATCAAACGGTACTTTAATTTAAAGAAAGACCAAAAGAAAAAAGGATGATAGTGGTTTGATGTTACATTCACTCTTCATGAATTAATATACTACTACCGATTTTCCCAATATATACCTTAGTACATCTGTACATATACGATCGAGGAAGGTGTCAACTGTTAAGATTTAAGAAGAGGGACACCAACATCACAACAAGCATATATATATATGAAGGAATGTATGTACTCAAAGTACGTATATATACAAAAGAGCTAGGAGGACAGAGAGTTCGATCATTAGAAGAAAAAAATTCAATTGTACTAGATAAAAGTGATAAATTGGACCAAGGATGAAATGGTGGATACACGTGTGGTTTTGATGGGATGTGTGAGTGAATGAATTGTAATTCACAATAAGATGCAAGCAGGCACCTTAATTTGTAACCAAATATGATTTTTTAAAATTGGGACGATTGTTTGCTTAATTTCTTCGTGTGATGACTAAGCACTTTTTTAAAAATCTTTGTTAAATTCCCTGCAATGATTACAAAAGTAGGGTTCCGCGTGGATGATGAATGATTTGCATGAGAATCTTATCTCTTGCATGCTTGATTATATACTGGATGATCATTGATTTCAAATTGGTATTTAATTTAAGTAAATACTGGAATAATCATGCATGAAATGGATAAGAAGGTATTTGGAAGTATTCCAAAAGAATATTCTAGGATCTAAAACGACAATTTATATATATTTATTTATTTGTGTTCTATCACAGCTTCGATCACATTTTAACGACCACCACTTCAATAATATTTTTATTGACTGAAGACCAAAGTTAATTTAATTAATTTTAATTTTAAAAAGGCGCACAAATAGATCCATCAGGGATCAGAATTCACAAGAACACGTGATGAATTGGGCTTAAAATAATCATAAGTTCCTGATTGTCAAAAGTTTACTCGCTACTTTTGTTGCCCAAGACATCATGCATCTGCATGTTTTACATTGGATTTGTACCCATTACATCTTAAAACAATAAAAAAAAAATCTGGTAGACTTAGAACAATAATATTAATCAATTTTATTGATTCGTTGTTTTCTCCATTTGAAATTTAAAATATATTGGACATGACAATGAGTTAGTAAGCTGGAAAGAGGAATCAGATCCATGGAGGTGGCGGCTGTGTTGCATACTTACATTATATATAGGCATCATCTCAACTACTGATTTTTTTACCTATCAAATATTTTTAGGATTCAATATTGAGGAAAAAATATGAGCTTGAGTGTTGATTTTTACATAATAATAAATTGAAAAAATCCATATAACCACGAAAATCAAAATAACCCCCTCATTTTTCTCTCTATCCAAATAACCTCGTAGAAATGTAACTAAAAGTCAAAGGGAATTGACAAAAATAGCACTCAATAAATGAATATTAAGATGATAAATATTTGCAAAAAATAATACTAATCAAAGATAATCGTTTTTTTAACTATATATGACGCCTCCTTTGTTTTTTCAATTCAAAGGGAAGCGGCATATATGTAGAGTCGGTACTGGGCAAGGTCACCAAGGCAATTGTCTAGGCCCCCACCTAATAAGGGTGTGTTTGGATAGGAGTATTGGGTGTCTAGATTGGGATTGAAAATTTCAATCTAGATCAATAAGTTGTTTAGATAAATTTTAAAATGGAGATTGTGATTGAGAGAGGGGGATTAAGAATCCTTGATTAGGGGGGTTGGCAATCCCCCTCAAGAGGTGGTATTCCCCCAATCCCAATTAAAGTGGATTGAAAAAAAAAGACATTTTAGACATTTTTACCCAGTCTCTTCATCTCCTTTAACACACACACACATATATAACATAATATATTTAATATTAAGATATGTATATATATATATATATAATATAATATAATATATATTTAAATATATAATATATATTAATTGTGATGCAGACATTCATAAACCCTCTTGATTTACTTTATTTATATAATATTTGAATAAAGAAGCTTTCATAACCTATTGATTTAATGATATGAGGTTCATGTGATTTATCATAACTAATTTGCTATGATATATATATATATACATATCATAGCAAATTAATTATAAAATATATATTTTATATATATATAAGGTTCATGTGATTTATCATAATTAATTTGCTATCATATAAAATATATATTTTAATATATATATATATATATATATATATATATAGTATTTTTAGAAATATATTTTTTATACTGTAATGCACGAATTACCAAAATTATGATTGAGATTGAGAATCGCAATCCTGTTTTTTGAATCATGTTCCTTACCAAACAGGTTGGCATGATTCACAATCCCAATTTAGAATCCCAGAATTCACAGAATCTCAATCCCACTTGTCAACCAAACAGGCCATAAGGGTCCGTATTACTTTAATTAATCCATCTTAACAAATTTCTCAATTTGTTTGATATTCTCCTAAAATTCCTCTTTTCCCTAAATCTCTCCAATCATAATTCAACAGACATTTCAATTTTTAAAATTTAATTTTTTTGTTTTATTAAGTGCATGTGATATTATATAATGTTTTTATTTATATTTTTTATATAATATTGTACATCCATTTAGTAATATTGACAATATTGATAATGTACAAGATTAAAACAAAATAGATCTTTTTAAAAAAATAATGCATAGGGCCCGCTTTAAAATTCTGCCTAGGGGGTTCAAAAAATTCAATTCTTAGGGCTGGCCCTGTATATACGACGCCGCCCTTTATGTATACCAAGCAGAAAGATCTTTGTTTTAAATGGAAAAAGGTAATTAAAAAATCATGTAATGTTTCTCTTTATCACATCTCTAATTAAATTTTAATAACTGACATTTATTTATAGTTTAAAATATATTCAATTGAGAGGAGAAAATCATGGAAGTTTTTTAGGAACAAGACTTCTAATTTGGTAGAGAAATATAAGAAAATTTTATTTAAGGGTTAAGATATTTTTTCTTTTTTGTTATTTAAATTCAAGGGTGGAGATTCAATCATTTTTTATGTAAAAGAGAGATTTTTCTGCTCTGTACATAAAGAGGTGCACCGTATGTATACCTCGCCTTCCTTAAAAATGGAAAAACAAAGAAAGCACCATATATAGTGTCAAAAATTAAAAATGGAAGTCTTTGACCAGTGTTACTTTTTGCAAATATTCATCCTCATATGCTATTTCTTCTAATAATTGATACCTGATGCTATTTTTGCTAATTACCCAAAGTCAAATCCACACTTCTGTCGATCAACTTAACCTAATGGTTAACTGATTTTACTCGCAACATGTAAAGTTAAGTTAATACCCTCCCCTAAACAAATCTAAGCCAAACATCCATTTCATTTGGCTTTGCTTTCCTTTGCTATTCCTCCCAACAACCCCCACCCCAATGTTTCTCTGTGCATTGAAATTTGGGGGATTGAATGAAGAAGAAGACAATATGTGGTTATTTAACTCTGGTATTAATTTAACTTTTAGCCTATGTTTGATTCGAAAATAAACCCAGAATATATTAGAATTACTCAGAATAATCTCATTATGGATGTTTGGATGACTGGAATAAATGAGAATTCGTATATGTCAAAATTAACTAGTATAAAGTGGTATATGGATTTCATCCACCCATTAAAATTAAGTTATTCCAGATTATTCAAATCTAAAGAACATGTGAGCACACTGTAAAATCAACCGTCATCATCTCTTATAAATTAACTGTCATCAATTTTTTACCTTCTATAAATCATTATCCACACTTTATTCACATTTAATTCAAACAAAATTTTTTTATTATTACACTGTCAATGAGAATAATTAAAAATAGGACAAAAATAAAATTATTTTATCTTTATTTATACTATAATAATCATAATTTAGAGCCAAACATGGGTTTAGAGTCCCTTTAATTTGCATACCAAACAGAGAGCATGCACCACACTTGGCCCTCGTGTTGTCACGTGACCTATGACAAATGCATGAAAAAAATGGGACAAAATCCAAAAAGAATCCGACTTGCCGGATTCGAACCAGCGACCTAAGGATGACAGCGAACAACTACAGTCCTCCGCTCTACCAACTGAGCTAAAGTCGGATTTGTGTTGTACTTGAACAAATTTAATTTGTATAATATTAAACTTTTATTTGTTCTCCAAACTTTTTTTTTTTTTTAGGAAATAAGAGTTTGCTTTTAGCAATTTTTACACAAAAAAAGTTTAACGTTTCTCGAGACAAGAAACCGTGAATTTATATTAAACGGCAAAAAAAAGAAATTAATTAGAAGTGAAAAGAGACAATGTGAATCTTAGATGAATGTACGAATTTACATTTTCTTAAATATCATCGACAGAATGAGAAATGGAACCAATGTGTAGAGACGACATTCAATGATTCAATGACAAAAATGCAGGCAGGCACCGATTTCAATCTACCCATGGGCTTTCTTCCTCTCTGGCCAATCTCCTATGCTGTCCAGCTCTGTGCTTCAAAGCAAGGTAGAGAGACACATTGTGAATGAAATGCAGCGAATATCTGATTGACATTTGACAAAGAACTTGCATCAGGACGGTATTGTTGATCATTTAAAATGAAGAAGAAGAAGAAGAAGAAGAAGAAAGAAAGAAAGAAAGAAAGAAAACCTTTAAAACAGCATCATATTGGCTTCCACTGTTCCACATGTTTCTTCCCCCAGCCGGCTGTCGCTATCTATGACCCAAATCTTTCCAACTCCTGCAATCATTTGAAGTAGCTCGGTCACTATATAATTATCCTATAAGCAGCTAGCACAACTACAATGTCTATTGATCAGAGGTGGCATGTTAAATGTTTCCTGGTTTTGCTCTGTGGAAAATGCACGAAAGGAATACCAATGCCCAATTCTAGAGCTGTAATCTGTAACAAAAAAATATTTACTTCTCTCATTCTAAAAGTCCGTATGGAAACTGACAAATATATCTTCAACATTGCATTATTGTCAAATGTTTTTGAATTAGTCATTGTACGTGTTGGAAGCATTGGATACCAACTCAATTGCCTTTTTCTTGCAACATGATCCACATATATGATATAACATCTATCCGGGATTGAGCTTTGCCCCTTATACTGGTTTTGCACAATGGGGAAACAGAAATAATACACAGATCGAAATTTTTTACCAAGTTTTCTGTTGAGTGAGTTGGATCGCTTTGCTTGGACATTCCAGCAGCAGGCTTGCGTCTGAACTGAATGATCATTGGTTTGCCTCTGAACACATAACCATGCACTAGATTCTGCAGTCACCATGTAGAATATACCATTAAATTTTGCACAGGTTAAGACAACAACTATGATATTGTACTCTGAAGATCTCACTTATAATGGAAAATCTAACAGTTCTATAGTCCTAAAAGAAAGTTACTTGTCACTAATTTTCTTAATTGAAACTGTTGTTCCCCTCATCAGAAAAATAAAATAAAATCTGGATTAAAGCTTTTTTTAAAATTGTTTGGAGGAAGATGTAACATATATATAATAGAAATATCAATAGGAGTCATAGAGATGCCACAATAGTTTCTCCTAGCTACGACAACCTACAAAATGAATTAGGGATGCATTAATAAGGAATGTATAATACATTAATACGCACCAAAGCATTCTTTGCAAGATCAATCGATGGGAATGTCACAAAAGCCTGATCCCTCATTCTTCCCTCCTGGAAAAAAAAACCCCAAGATTCTGTTAGTTCTGAAGAACTAGAAATTCAGTTACTACAAAGTTTAAAAACATATTCTGTCTTTCACTAATTCGTTGTTCATACTAGGGCAGGACCTTTCTTTACCTGGATTTGTTTCAGATACACAATGATGCTTCCAAGACTAAAGATATGTATGCAGGCATTCCATGAGTTGGAATCAGAACGTCTATACTGAGGTTAGTTGTGTTTCATGTCATTTCAATTGAATTTTCTTTACAATTATTTTCAGTTAAGGTCATGTTTCAAAAAAATTAATCCAAGTAAAAAGCTATACACGAAACTAAAAGACCCAAAAATAAAAAAATAAAAATCTTTCAAGAGTGGAGGTTCATGTGTAAAATCCTCTGTCACAATGGACTTCGTAAATCACTGGCAAAGGAAAGACTCAGAAGTTTAACTATTTCACAAGAAAACTCTAAAAAATGTGTTCATGAAGACAATAATAAAAGCAGCAAATTTATCACGAACTTTTCATGGAATTCAATATAAGAACGGCCAGCAAGATGATTTATCCAGAAGAATAATGCCAAAAGTTGAATCTTACTTTCATTAACTTGATACTTAGACTAGACCTAGCTTCCTCAAGACTGTTAAAAAGGGAACCTGCGATAAAGCATTAGAGCAAGACCAAACAAACAGAAATATGAAAATTAGTGTATTAAATTGCCATTCAAGTTTATGAGCACAGAGAAATTACAACTGTCACCAATATCTCATGATATCTTACCAAAAATGAAGAAGAAATCATCTTCGACAAAATCCTTCGCCAAGTTCTTAATGTACAACACAGAATCCGGTTCTCCAGCTTTGTAGCCCTGAAAATTGGAACCACTGATCATTAAAAGAACCAATGAAACAGATAATAACAAATTAACAGTGATATCTACCCTGCATCTTATTCAACCATTCAATTTGTGTGAATGACATACATCTAGGAAGTACTACATTGACAGATGTACAGAAAAATATAAAGGCGTCATATAATGTACGGCTTCATGCACATAGACGCGATAAAAATCATGATGGCAGCAGTATCACAAACAATTCTTAACTCATATAACATAAGAACAATGACAAGACAACCACAAAGGTAATGAAACCTGTTAAATACTTTGGTCCAAGACAAACTCTGCATCATTTATAAAAAATAAACAAGAATCTTGCTATCCACATGATTCATGCAATGTTCTTAACTTAATATAAATGTTGAATTCCGAAGGAATTCCCCTAAGATACTTGAAGTAGACAGAAGAATGATAAAACCCAATGCAAACAAATTCGACACATTCAGAAGGATCCTCCAATACCTTGAACATTGGGCGTGATAAGATCTCCTCTGGAGGCAATTTCCCACTTTCTATCTCATGTGGTGTTGCATAAGCTTTTGGTTCCAAAACGTCTCCAACCGTCTTTGTCTCTTCTTTTGAATCACTATTTTGATCTTTTGATATATTTTGTGTAGGTTTGGAAGGGCATTTGAACTGCAAATAAAAAAAAATAATACAGAACATAGATATTATTGCAACTTTACTCCTTTTATTGAATGAAGTATAGCCAATGAGATGATTTATAACCTGTATAACAGGTTTTTTCCTTTTTATCACTGGAATTTCTTTTGGGACCAACATAGCCGGTTTCAATCCAACAGCTTCATGAGCCACACCTTTATCAACTCCAGGACCCACAATAGCTTCTAGTTTAGGTCGCTTTCGAACACGAATTCCATGTGCATCATCCTGATAATATTGGTGAGATCAGAATTCAAGTATAGGACCATTATAGAATACATCAAGCCCTGAAAGCCCCCTTTTCTATGAAGCTGGAAAAAAAAAGATGATGAAATGAAAAAAGAACAATACTTCTTCTGATGACTCCATTTCAGACTCCTCACTATCCACGTCTTCAAAATGAGGCCTTTCTAAGTTTTTTGTCTCATGACTCTGTCCCACACTGGTGGCATTGGGGGGAGGAGGTGGAGGAGGAGGAGGTGGCTGTGATGGAGCCGCAGGCACTGGAGGAGGTAAAGGTGGAGTGGGCATTGCCATGCGAAAAGGAGCTGGAATATTCATTTTATTCATCAAATGCAGAACCTGAAATGATTGATTTTGAGTTACTAAAATACAGAAATAAATTCTCAACTGTGAGAAAAATTGCCCAAACTAGATAACAGGAAGAAATGGGGGAGTATGAGAAAATGCAATTTGGTCTTTTTATGGTATAATAATACAGAAATTCGCAGCACCTGTGTATAAAAGCGAGGAACACCAATGAGAGCATTGACAATATTGGTCAATATGTTTCCATCAGGAGGTGGATATGCGTACCTAAAATACAAGTATGACAATCAACTGTATTAAAATAAGAAGAGAATAATCACGGCATTTATATAAAAAATAAAAAAAACCCAGATTAACTCACTACAATGTTCCACAATTAGCATCTTTCGAAATAAAATAATAAGAATGGAGAATAAGGAGAAAAAAAGGCAACTCCATAGCTTGTTTGAAACTATATATATAGATGAAAAAAATGTAAATAATGAGATGACTTACTCAAGGTGGGGAGGAAATGGATAGTCCACACCAAGTCTTGCAGAGATAGGCTCACTTGCAAATCCTGATTTTGCAATGGTTGCTTGGGACAGGCATCCAGTTATGGGAGAATCCTTCAATGAAGATGCCTGAGGAAAAGCAGAAACATTGGAATACTGCACTTCTTTCCGTTCATCCTTTGATATGGGTTTGCCTGATCTCTCTACTGACAAGACCTTTCCAAGAAACTTCAATCTAAATCAACCATTAAGTAAAGAAGTGTGTTTACAAACACATGAAATTTCACAACATCATGCAAAACTACTCGATTGAATGAAGAAACTCCAAGAGAAGCACCTGTGCAGCTGCGATTGTGCTTGAGAGGCCAATCTCTCATCGTTGAAATCAACAAAGGCGCAGTTCCTCAACCTGAGAAATTTCAAGCAATGTAGAGTGAAAAATTTGCGGACTTTGAAACCTCAGTATATTTGATTAGGGTTTCAGCGATGGAAAAATTATCAGAGAAGTACCTTCCGGCGGAGCACTGGCGGACGGTGGAGGCACCGTAATATGAGAATAGGCGGCTCAGTATCTCCTCCGGTATCGCCTCCGGCAGGTGACGCACAAGAAGCGTGGCCACCGCCGACGGTTCTTCCTGTGTTTGTGTTGCAGACCTCACCTTCACCGCCTCTTCGCCGCCGCCTGGGCTCGACATCGGAGAGGGATCCATGAATGAAAAGAGGGAAGAGTGGTTATGGACTCGTGGATTTGGTGGGTTTTGATTCTATTATTGGAGAGGATCTCCCAGAAGCCCATGACCGGCCCATTTTAAGCCCGCAATAAGATGTGAGATATAATTAGATTGAAATAAATATTTATGAAAAATGTTAGACTTAGACACATTCACATGTCAAAACTCAGACTTACATGTTATTTTTATTTTTTTAAATAATAAACATCATTTAATGAGGTATAAATTTTAGCCTAATTTGATAAAGTGATAAATTTTTGAGATAAATTAGTATAATTTATGAGGATAAAAAAATCACTATTTTTATCCAGATTTACATTTGGTAATGCTTTTATTATCCTCATTTTTTGTGTTTTTATCCTCAATCTTGCATTTGGATCATATATGGGATAACTTTTAATTTATTTTAAAAATACCAAATATGTCCTTCCTATTAATGAGGTATTAATATTGTTTGGTAGAACACTACTTTCTTTCTTTTTTGGTTTTTTTTTTAAGGGTAGTCATAAATGTTATCCTAAATTTACAAAATATAGACAAAAAATTGGGACAAAGTCTGTCTATCCTCATTTTATCTCAAAATGTGGACAATTTGTCCATGCTTTATCCCAATTTTTTTTAATGCAATATGGGATAACAAATGATTTAATCCAATTTTTTCTTTATCCCGACTCCTTATCCCTATGCCAAACTAGACCTTTGATATAAAAAAAATGTATATTGCTCCAATTCGAGTTGAAGAACTCATTTTTATTAAGTGTAAAAAAAAATTTTAATGCAATATATATAATATCTAATTAGGTATATGCTTCACTGGATTTATAAAATAGTATATAAGACTGTATTTTGAACTGAAAAAATTGAGTGTAACGACACTAAATATTTATTCACGGGAATTATGAGATGTGAGAGATAAAACCACACACATATCCAGCTAGCTGTGCTTGTGTGTATACATAGATGGAGCCTTCCAATCATCAAAGGATGGCTCGCAAAGAGCTTGTATTTACAATTCATCTCCTGTAATTGGAGGCTTGCACATGACTTAATTGGGAATGAGATTATGAACTTGTTAAAGGGACTACATGGAAAATCTACCAAATCCTTTGCCTGGAGCAGAAGGTGATGTTGATATATCTAAGATTATATAATATATCTTCACCAGAAAAGAAAAGAAAAAAAGGATAATGAATTCGTCTCATTTCCTGGTGCACAAATTAAAACAAAAAAAAGTGATCCAGCTATGCTACACCCACATGTACAGTGTGGTGTAGTGAAAATCCATGTCCCAAATAACCAATGCAGTGCAGCCCCCACTCAATACAACTAAGAATGA
Organism: Acorus calamus; assembly: GCA_030737845.1. Classification (NCBI taxonomy): domain Eukaryota; kingdom Viridiplantae; phylum Streptophyta; class Magnoliopsida; order Acorales; family Acoraceae; genus Acorus; species Acorus calamus. The sequence goes on along the minus strand of CM060861.1, from coordinate 6,820,085 downwards.
AGACTAGGAAACAAGGTTGGTCTAACCCACGTGTTATGTTTTTATGGTCCCTAATAATTTAAGTGAACCGTTACCTATTATTTGGGCATAGCATTGGTTTGGTGATGTAGGCCCTCGCCGTCACCCTTTTAAGGGAATTGGTCAATATAATATATATAGTAATGAGTGGTACATTAAACAACCCGTGTCACATTGCATGATGTGGGGTGCATGGTTTGGTGGACTAGAAGATGGAGTATGTACTTTAATGCTTCATTCGTTTTAGCAATATTTCGTGTGAATAGTAAAATGAATCGTTTATGTTAACTTTACATTGATGAGCTTTATTTTCACCCAAATTCTTTTATTTCAGCCCAAAAATATCATGTGTTTTTTTTTAATTTTTTTTTATATGAAGACATGAACATCGAATCTTATTAAAATTGTGTTTATTTAATATTATCTAGCTGATCGGTGGGATAGAGCGTCATTCTGTCACAAAAATAATTATTCAATTCAACATGTTATTACTTATTAAGATTTAATTTAAATAGACTAGCGATGATAATAAAAAAACTAATAAATTAAAGGATCCACAAAAAATAAACAAGGAGCATCAAATATGACGATCAGAAGAACCAACTTTTCAAGATGAAGAATTTATATTCATAATGGAATAGTTGATAACAAAATTTACAATCATGAATTCATGGATTCAAGTCTTAGTTCTCACCTAATTAACAAAAAAAAATAAAAATAATTAGAGGATAGTCAAGCATGGCCCCTACCACACAAAGAACAATCAATTGTATCACAGATGTGGTGATGGAAGAGTTGTAGCCTAAGGAGGGGGCACATCAAGTGCAGTCTAATCTGGGTTAGTGAGTTGAATTGAAAAAACTTATGTGGATGATAAGATAACGATTGACAGGCTTCTAGATGAAAACAGCAAATTAACAAATACATACATTAGTCTAAGCCAATCTTCCAATTTGTATTAATTTAAACAACAAGAGGCATTGATCCGATTATGTCTTCGGCAATTAATTTCACCCCAGCAAAGTCCACATGATATGTCTATAATTACCTAACTCCTTATCTCTCTATATCTCATAAATTGGCAAACCCATCACGAAATTATGTACACTCTCCTTTAACCTCATCCAAAAAAAAAGGGTGTCCACATCATTCCAACATCATTCGAGCAAATCCTCTTCAAAAAAGAAAACAAAAAGTTTTTTTTTTAAAAAAAATTCACAGCTCCTTTCATGAAAAAACAAAATAAAGGGGTCCCCTGATATTGGCCTATAATAATATAATGTAAAGTCTATCTATTACTGCAACAAAAAGGCTATGGAATTTGGGCCCACCTATTTCCCTAAACTACACCGTGTGGTCCCCACCATCAATTCGCTTTCCACGCGTGTTGCCGTTGCTGACGTGTCAGTTGGAGGTTGGAGACGGCCGGTGTGACGTCAGATGATGACAATTATGTGATTCTTTCTTATTACAAGGGTTTGGTTGGCTTGGCTCAGTTCACCTCATTAGTCATCAGCTTTGCTTAGCTTACACATACTGAACGACCTTAATTTAATTTTAGTAAAATATTAAATGAATGTTAAATGTATGTATATATATATATAAGAAATATTAAAGTTGACTCTATTATTTATTATAAACTTAAATTGAATTAAATTATAATCATATATTGATATTTGATTTGAAAATTAGATCAAACCAAAATAGAACCGCATCAATAAAATTATAAACCAAACCAAAATTATTGGATCAACACAGATCTTATCAAATCAAACTGAAAATGATTGATGGTGTATATTAGCAAGTTTCTTTTTGATGACTATAAGTGACATAATGGACAACTAGTAAATAATTTAACATAAAAGAAATGATATAACTAAAAATTGATTATAATTAATAATCATGAATTTAAAATTGATTTGATTTGTTTTAGTTGATTCAATTTTTTTAGTGGAACCAAATCCAAACTAAACAAAAAAATATTGACTAAATTAAAAAAAAATTATTTGAATTGGTTTGGATTCAATTTAACAGTTAAAAAAAAAAAAAACAAGGCAGGTGAGTCTAAAGAGGATACAACTTCAAATGCTTAACAAGTGGGCTGTGAATGTACATGTAGCTAATGAATGGTAAGGCATGCATCAATGTGGGATGGAATAATAAAAAAATGGGTGAACAGCCTGGTACAAGTAGCTAGTAAATCAACCGGCCGTTCACGTGTGTGGGAACTGGTTTATCAAGAACAAAAACAAAAACAAAAACAAAAACAAGGAGGTCAATTTTATTGGTGGGGTTGGCCAAACAGCCGTGTCATAGCGTTACACCCGGTCACCTTGTTTATCAAGCTTGACTTTTTATCTTCTTCTTTACATATAATTTTTTTTTTAAAAAAAAAAAAAAACATAGACCACGTATTAATTTGATCGCGTGAGAATCACGTGCGCTTCGAAATACTACGAATATTCGACCCTCGTCTCCGCCGTTATTTCATGCATGAAAGGAGGGCTCACTCCACCGCATATCCCACATTTTCTATACTTTATATTATATAGAGGAGGAGGCTTTGCATTGAATGGAAAGTAAGTAATTGGGATAAGCAAATCACATTGGAAACCTTTCTTCTCTTTCAATAACCGACATTCCCATTTTGTCATTTGTCTTCCCCTCCCTCTTTACTTTAACCGCTCTCTTTCTCTCCTTTTCTCCTGGCCTCTATGAGTTTCAACATGCATTTGTCATTCATCCCCAACTTGAAGATTATGGGAAGATGTTGAGATGTTTCCATGACAAGAATCATTCAAAACTGTTCAACTTCGGAACTAACTCAATTTTTCAACAATTGGACTGCAAATAAAGATGAGAGGTTTAATTTTTTTGCCACGGGTACTATTCAAGACCAGTGAATAAGCTCTCTGAGGAGTTTTCTTGGTATCTGCCTTTTTTATCAAAAGGATTACTGGTTTGAATGGATGGTTTACAACTATACATGCACATGGATTGTTCACGCATGTTTTCCTCATAAAAAAAGGATAAAAATATGACTTCTGCTCATATTACATGCATATAATTGGCACCAATGTCAATATATAGATTGAGGCGACTTAAAAGGAGCTAGCTGATTATTAACCAAAAGGAGAGAGAAACTAGCTTCATAGAGCAATTAATTATAATTATATCTGAATTAGTAACTGTTACTATAAGTACCAATAAAAAAAAAAAAAACTGTTACTATAAGTACAACCATACAATGGAATAAAAGTATATCAAGAATCATGAACTTGTTGTCATGAAGATTATAGGTTCATGAACTAATCATAATCAACATAAACATCAATCCCAGCTGATTGCAAAGGGGGACAATCAGCTCTAAATTAATAAATATATATATATAGAAGCACTGAAAAACTCTATTACATTTCAGACAATATATATAGGGTTTAGAATTCAACAAAAGAATTAAAATGTACAATGACTACTCTTGACCTCTTGTTTTTTTTTCCTGTTTTATCTCTCTAAGAATTTGTAGACTTCTGAGGTACTACTCTACACAAACCACAAGCAAACCTGGAAAGACATGAAAGCCTTCTCTTCAGTGATTCAATAAGACACAAGAGAAGAACCTCTGGAGAGAGTTTATTGTAACACGGCCTCCACAAATTAAATCTGATCATCAGTACCTCCTCCACATGTTCTCGACCGGACCACTTGAAGACGAAGGTCCTTCTATGTCCTCATAAGATCGATCGCAGCTACCGATCTCATGTTTCGATAACACGGAAGAGATCTCCGCAGTCACATTCCGGTCGGTGCTGAGTCCAGTATCCTGTGAAGCGCTCACAAGCGAATGATTCGAGTACTGCTCAACCTTGCACGGCCCACGCAACACGGTCGCTGCTTGACTATGGTATATCAAGGCATTGGAGGAGCTGGGGAAGGTCGTGATGGGAAGTGGAGGGTTTGGCATATGAAATTGAGGATGTAAGGCTGCAGGTTTAAGATTCGGGAGATCCATCGACGGGTAGTAGGGAATTTGAAATAGGTCGGATAAGTTCTTAAAATCCAATTCAAATTCGCTATTGTTCGCGTTGTTGTTGTAATCATTGAAGTTGAAGGTGTTGCTGTTGTTGTTGTTGTTGTTGTCTGAAAGAGGAGGCAAGGAAGATTGAGAGTCCAACAATTCATTCACAAAGGAACTCACACTATCGTATCCGGTAATCGGACTCCTCTTAATCCCTGTGTTGTTCTTGTGGATGACCCTACAAACAACCCATTCATCCTGCAATCATAGAAATTGGAGAATTTATTAAAAAGCTAGAGAGGAGAAGTTATATAGGTTAATTTGATGATGATGATGATATTATATACCTTGGCTGTGCGGGGGAGGTTGAAGTAGGTGGAGGCGTTGCGATCAAGCCTGAATTCATGCATGACCCAATTGGTTTTCTCACCTTTGGGAGCCCTTCCTCTATAGAAAACAAGGGTCTTCTTCATCCCAACAAGGGCACCCCTCCCTTTGTAAATCTCCTTATCTTTGCCTGTGGCCTTCCAATAACCAGACTCAGTGGCCCTATTAGTCCTCATCCCTGTTGGGTACTTCCTGTCCCTCTGGCAGAAGAAAAACCATTCCTTCTCTCCCATTTTAGCCTTACCTGCAATTCATTTTACAATTCATTTCATAATTAGCCCACCATGTATAGAAACATGTACAAAGATAAAATATAATAATGAAATAATTGAAAGTGATGAGGAAGGAAGGATAGATGAATTACTTGGTAGATCCCATGGTTCACACCTGTTCAAATCCACATCACCAATAGCTCTACAGATGTAGTTTCTGTCTTTGACCTTCTCCACGAGATAGTGGGTTATGATCTCTTCATCTGTTGGATGGAACCTGAATCCGGGTGGCAAATCTGCGCAGTTATCCCCTCCTTCCATGGATTCTGCAACTTTAATAACCAAAGGCTCTGAATCCTAAAAAAAACTAGGGAATAATAATGATAATAATATACAGAGATCCAATGAAATTCAATTCCCAAGAACAAATTAAAAACAATCAAGGGATCGAGACCCGAGAAGAAAAGAATTCAGAACAACAACAAAAAAATATTTCCTTGCTTGGATCGAGAGAGAGAGAGATGGATGGGTTGCTTGTGAAAACGAAATGGTGTTAGGAAGGAAGAAAAAAATGGAGGCGAAGGAGACTGGCTTAAATAGAGAGAGGTTAAGATACGTGCCACGCAAGGCACTTCCCCGGGAAGCCTCTCTGAGATATTTTTTTTTTCACAATAATATTATTATTATATTTTGTTTGTTTATCATAATAGTATTTACTTATGAAGCCCTCGTTTGGCTTGACATCTAACAGTTATAAAAAAACAAAGGAATAAAGAAAAAAAAAAGAGGAGGAGGGGAGCATATGCTAATTAGGTTTCCTTGTCATGTAATATGTAATTTTTAGGTATCTACTTTGCGCATTGATAGAGGGGAGGTGGTGCATAACCCATGTTTTTGGCAGTGTTTTCTGTTATAAAAAAAGCCAAAAATTAATGATAAAGCGATCGAATCTTATAAAGAGATGAGTGATGATAGAATTATGACTGGTGCAGCTGAATCTAGCTCTTTCTACATACGCGATACGTTCATTATTTTCATTAATTACAACAGTCATGTGTTCAAAGTATTTGAATTTGTCCCTTCTCATTTAAAGCCTTCCCTTCATTGATCACAAACACATGCAATGCAATGGTTTGAAAAAAAAACACATGTAATTAACATTGGATAGACGGCTAATTAATATTGGCTCGGCTCGGCTCGGCTCGGCTCGGCTAGAATATAATAGCAGCTGGTCAAGCTTGTAAACATATTATCGATTGAGAGGGTGAATATATATGTAAAGAAGAAACTATTCATGGTTAGGAGGATAGCTTGGCAGTCTCCGTGTATTAGTTGGCATCTATTCAACATCTGCTTCAATGTGTGTTTGAAGACTGAACATATGCAACACTTGACGCCACAACACAACCCTTTATTTCCGGATGATGGATCCCCATTGCATCTTTGGAAAATAACTTCAAAAGCTGAATATGGTTTGACTCCGATCCAGGGAAGAAAAGAAAGAAAAAAAGTACATCAGAGAGAGAGAGAGAAAGAGAGAGAGAGAACATTAAAGAAGACAAGGACTTTGTGGATCGAACATTATGAGTGGACGGGCGCATGCATGAATTACAAACCTAACTGGAGCTTCATAGTAGTGAGCTGGATAGAACAATAGTCAGACACAGCATTCACTTAATTTGGATTTGGGAACAAAAGAAACGTGTCATGTCACTGGACTGCACTTAGCTTGCATTTGCATGTGATCTACCAAAAACATCCATTTTTATACACAGTGTTGTAACATGAACAAGTTGTATCGGCTAAATTTAACTTGGACAAGTTAGAGAGAGAGAGAGAGAGAGACTATTATGTTATAAATAACTATTTTAGTCTACATAATTAATAAGTTATGTTTTATTTGATTTGTTCTTAAATATTTTTATTGACAAATGTAATAATAACATTTATATATTGAGTCACTCTCATGCAATATTTGATTTTTTATATATATGCACTAAAAAAAATCTAAAAAGATACGCATTCAATTATACGATCATATATTTTATTTTTATTAAATTATTTACTTCATAAATAAAATATTCATAAGAATAATCATCATAATCAAAATTCAGAAAACTTTTTATAGGAGCTAGCCCCTATCACTCGTACATGGTTGATATTAAAATTTTACGAATAAATAATCTTGAACGCCATCCTTGAAAATATGTAAATTTAAGTAATGAAATATATATATATATCAGTGGGTGGTCAGCACTCAAGCTTTAATATGTGACCTTGTGTGATGAATTTTCCATGGATATTTTGCAAACGACAATTCGAATCCGTATGCATGGGATCCGCACATTTGTTCAACTAAGCCTACTCCAAGCTACTCTCGCTTTTTTTTTTAATTTTTGTCCTAGAAAATGGATGAAGAAGGTGAATCCAAGATGTGATCTTATAATAAGTGGGAGCATGTGTGGAGTAAGGTATATATATATTCTGTGATCGTCTAAGATATACATGGTCTGGTCATGGGTTGATGAAGATGAACAATAAATAATAATAATAACAGTAATAAAATAGTTAGAAGAAGCGTGTGGGGACCACCCTAGATGCAAGTTGATTGAGGAGGAGAAGCAAGTTGGGGCTCACAAACTAAAAACTCCTAAAGCAGTGCTGACCCTTTTTTGTTTACTTACACCGACTCCATCAAATCAAATCAAAGGAAGCTTCCCTCCCTCCCATCCTTTTTATTTTCACGGTTTGATTGACGTCCTATTATGCGTCATCTAACCATATTATATACACTCTGCAGTCTCTCTCTATATATCATCACCTTTGCCTTTCCTCCCACTTTTTCTTTTAAAAAAAACAAAAACAAAAAATGGATAATTAAAGGATGTGATCAATGTGATTATGTCCAACCAGAATATACGTGAAAGCAGAACATTTTGTTTTCTTTTTAAATTTGATGAATGTATTTCATTTGGGAGATCATAATTGCTTATATGTCTTTTTGACTTTTTTTCCAAATATTCATACATGGTGGGTTAACTCAATATAAATGACACTTTTTTATTATTATAATTAGTAGTCAATTTGAACTCAAGATTCGGTGATTATAAATTAAGTTGTTAATTAATAGTCTATGGATCCAACCACTAAACAAAACTACTAGTCGTTTTAAAACATCGTCTTTAAACAATCATATATCTAGAAGAATTTGAGTTTTGACACCTCCACATTTGCTCAGATTTTTAGGTAAATGTGTATACTATTTATATGTAATTAACAAACTACAAATCTGTCTCTTCCTCTTAAATTCTATAATTGCTTTTCATGACTCCCCTTGTTTAATTTTCAATAGATAGTGTAAGAAAATCTATATATAACCTAATATATGATCATAATGTCTCTACACTTAATACACAAACTATAAAACTTCAATTGTATATGAAAATACACATGCATAAAATAATTGTATATATATTATTTGTACATAATCGATAAATAAAAATCAAGAGAGTATTTTTTATATTCTATATTGTTTTTAGCTTTTGCTTTTAGTCACATTAATAATACATGCATTTTCTTATGTACATTAATGTAGTTATAAATTCCTTGTTCACCTGCATTTATCTAGAATACAAGTATCCAGCAAAAAAATAAACTGCAATGGAAATCAACATTGCTCCACCTATTTTATATTTTTATCTTCTTAAAACCATGGAGGAATAGATGTTATTTGCATATAATTTTGTTTCCATTAATGGCTAGGGAGAACAAGATATATATATTTGCAAGAAAAAAGGGCAACTCGTGCATAAATAACTATGATTTTTTCTAGCTGGGTAAACAACAATAATATTTTAGGATATACCTTTTTTTCCTTGACCCTCTACTAATTTTTTTCTTTCGCCAAATAATAACAAACAAAAAAACAGTTTATAAGCATTCAGATTGTTTGCGTAAGTTTTCACAATCATGCCAGCATGTTTGGACACGGGTGGATCCAGGATAGTATTTTAGGGTGGGCTACATAGCCTATATTAAATATTTATATGAAAAAAAATTATTTTTATGTTTAATAGCTACATTAAATATTTATATGAAAAAATTTTATTTTTATATTTGATGTAATTATTTATATACCAAATAATGTGATATTCAAAAGACATACATGTGAAGAAACGAAAAAATATGAAATCTATTGTAAGAATAAAAATGAGATATAAACTCATCTTACACGGTATATTAACAAATTTTATAATTTAAATAATCAAATATGTCATCATAAAAATAGGAAGAATTGTCAGAAAAATAAAAAGAGTTGTTTTATAGATATAAATGTTTCTATATTGTTCTATTGACATTAAATTAATTCTTAAGATAATATTTGAATTTTAAAATTTAATTAGAATTGTTAAAATTTATAATAAGATTGAGGCTGCGTTTGGTTGCACGATTGAAAAATTGATTTTGAGCAAAAGCTCAGTTTAAATCTGATTTTGTAAGAAGCTATCTATCTACAACTTTTGAAAAACTCAGGTTTTGGGCATTATTTCACAAAAATATGTCTGCAATTTTTTGCCTCTTTTTTTTTTTTTTTGAAAATGAGTTTGGAAAAAACAATTTCATACAAACCCAAAAGCTACTCAAACCTGTTTTCAAATGGGTCGGAGATCGATTTGATTTGTTAGATTGAGATCCACTTTGTTATGATACTATTTGATTTGTTATTAATTTATTAGGTTGATATCTAGTTTGTTAGGAATATATTTTATGTATAAAATATAATTTATTTAATATAAAATATAAATATTATAATTTATATCATTAAATAATTTTAAAAAATACAAAATCTGGGCCGGGCTGTAGCCCAGCTCAGCCAACTCATACGTCCACCTCTGTTTGAACATCACCTTGTAGTGGCATAGAGTTGCGTGGGGGGGGGTGTCTCTTAGAGTAATAGGTAGATATCATGCCTATTAATCATCCAAACCCCCGCATCTTTTGTTTTTGTATCATAATTGTCATTTTTCTTCTTATTTTTTTTTCTGTATCCTTTTATTTTCAATTCAGACTTGTAACCCGCTTTTAATAATGAAAGTGCCGATAGCAAAATCTAACTTTTCTATAAATAAAAAAAAAGTTTTCACATAATTTTTTCTCTTATCTCATCACCACACATTCTCCCATTCAACGTACTTGTATTAAAAATGAAGTGAAATTTTTAACTGATGAGACTTTAATTTGTTTTATTAATTGAACTACAGCTAGCTGGAGATTACGTACGTCCATCCTCTGCATGAGGTCACATGGCCAAATTAGCATAATGTTTTTTCTAATTATTCGTCGATGATTAGTGTCCACTTGGTATCATCTTCTTTTGGGTTGGTAAAGCTTCTCTGCTTTCTTCCTAAAGTGCGCTCTTTAATTACTTTTTCCTACATATAATATACTCTTTTCGGATAATAGGATGTGGGGCATGACCTTAGGAACTTTTTCAAAAAAAAAAAAAAATTTGGGTTAAATATATGCTGAGACTTGAATTCTACTCAGATGTTATGATTGTAAATTTTTATTGTTAAAACTAGACTTCTGATATAAGGAATCATCAATTATATAACCATTAATGTTCTCATTTAGACCTAGACGAAAATGATAGTCGAATTCGTACGTTTTGGACCTTATTAATCAAACACTAAGGAAGCCGACTGTCTGTAACACTTGTATATCATATTTATTCCTTGTTCAGACCTGTGAAAAAATCAAGGTCGAACTTGTATTAAGTCTACAAAAATCAAGGGTTTTAATATTTTGGTATGACCTCTCTTTCCCTATACATCAGATATTGAAAGCTAAGTTCAATTCAATGTGTCGCACCGACCAGATCATCATCGAAACAACTGTAAGCATTTGTATCCTCTCCTGTTTTTCTTTCGGTCGCGGTGAGAACTATTAATCCATGCTACAATTAATTATATATAATACTTGAAGATGATTTTCCAAATCTCAAAAGAGTGACAGAGAAAAAAGTTTTGAGAAGTTGGTTTAGATTGCCAACTACGTACCTCTGTAGGGTGTAGTCCCCACCATCAAGGTTTTGGGGGTTCATTCAAGTGCAAGTGTGCAACTTCCCACATAATCTCAACTAGTGCTACTTTTTTTTAATGAAAATTTTCAACTATAAAAATCCAATATTGATTCACATGCCTCATTTTACATGCCCCAAATAGACCCCATGAAATAGCACAAGTGTTAATACCTATTTTACAATTTATGTCTTTTTCAATAATTACTCTTCGTAATTAAGGAATTGGTTGAAATGGCTGATGTGTCATGATTTTTTGAATTTGTTTGAATGATCAAATACCATAATTTATGGTAATTAATAATCTCTTTTCTTTTGCTTTTTAATATATATAAAAAATATGATCTATCTGTCTGTCCATCTACGGTTTTTTTTTCTTCTCCACCTAAAATAAATTTTATATTTGGATCACATTCTTTTTTCTAAATTTGTTACATTTTTTATTATTGAATTTGATGCTAAAAGTTAAATTCGATAACTCTTTTATAACATTTTTTTAAGAACATATAGAATCAGATCAAACAGTTGTTTTAGAGCTTTTTCAAGCATTGATTTGTTTTTTGAAGGAATGAAAGTTTTTCAAGCATTAATTTGTTTTCCAGATTGGAGGTTTTTCAAGGCATTGATTTGTTTTTCGAAAGATTTTTCAGCCTCCGATCAGATCGAAAATCATAATTGAACGATTGGATGTCGTTTCCAATGTTCGTCAATTCAGGTACGGCCTTTTATTTTTTGTTTGTTTTGTATTTTTTTTTTTTTTTTTTTTGAATTTGGTTGTAGATGTTAAATCTGACAGCCTTAAATCTGGGGCATTTGATCTTTAAATTATTTAATAATTATATCTGGAAGTCAGTTATATTGTGGAATGTAACTAACTTTTAATTGCTTTATATAGACAAAGTTAGTTACATATACAAATGTAACTGACTTCTAATGCAATTTATTGTTAAAATTAAGTTACATTTTATAAATGTAACTGAATTTTATTCCGAACTCTAATTTTATACTGTGATTTGTATTTTATTTATGCATTTATTGAAAAAAATATTTTGTTTGATGATTAGAATTGAAATTTACAAATTAACAACAGTGTTTAAAAAACGTTGATTATTCATTATCGCCATCTTTTTATATTTGAATGAAAGGCCGCAAAAAAAAAAATTGAGTCTTTTTTGGTGTTTTGGTGTTTTTGATGAAATGAATTTTTTGAATGATTTCGTTTTTCAGTTTCTTTTTAAGAAACTTTAGAGGATTTAAATTTTGATTTTGTTTTCATAATTGTAATTAATGACTTTTTTATTAGTTTTTTAAAAATAGGTTTCTTGAAATGAATTTACTATGTTGATATGTTTTTCAAAAAAGATGGAGATGGATTTAATGAGGGAGAAAATAGTTGGTTTTAAATTAAGTTAATATTATATTTTGCCTTCTTAACATTTTTTAAAAATCAAATAAACAATCAATCAGAGAATGACACTTCATAGGGTTTGTGAATGAGACATAAATAGTCGGGCTTGTGTAACAAGATTCATAAAGATCAGGCCCAAAAAAATTCTTCCCTTGCATCTCCAATGGTGTTTTATTTCTCCACGTTGGTGCTCTAATAGTCATCCAAATGGGGCTGGGGAAGTCACTTTTTTTAAATAAATAAAAAATATAAAATCAACTTAACTTTTATTACATAATCCAATTCTTACAATATTGTTCCGTTGAAATATATCTTCGAGGCATTTAAAAAGATATCAACATTGAATATATTTAGAAATGATAATTTTAAGATATCATTAATCAATATATATACTTTTTTTTTTTTTGATATCGGAGGGACTCTCTGTGGCTAACCTTATGGTCGAGCTGGGAAAATTTGCCCCAGTCCCACGGAAAATTCTTTCGAATATATATATATATATATATATACATTTTGTATTAACATTGACTTATTTGATTCAATTAATATTTACTTAACATTTATTAATCAGTGATTTTTTTTTACATCAAACAGTTGGTATGATAAAATGGAATATCCCACAGTTAAATACTTCACTAGACAGCGGTTGAAAACGAGGGACGACTTCACTAGAATGATAGATTTCCAAACACATAAAATAAAAACAACTTTTGAGAAAAAAATATAAAAGTAATTTTTTAGAAATCTAAAAAAATGCATTCTTTTTGTTTAAAGACACGTCTGTGAACTCTAGCCAAGTAAGATTCTTCAATGTTTGTGGGTATATTTAATTGAGTGTGTCACGGCATAGGCATGTTGGGATATCTGGATGCATAAAATTATGACCAATTGTTTATATATATAAATCTGTGATTAAGGATAACCTAATCAGTGACTTGGCCTCGCACATCCACCAATACATTAATACATGTTGTTTGTTAGACCTCTCAACAGATGAATAAAATATATAACCAAGCAAGAGAAATGCACCTGTCCTGGATGATGGTGATTCAGTGACATTTTTCCAGATTCTGACAGCGATCATGAGTATCCAGAAGATATGCCTCAGCTCAGCTCCAAGTCATTTTTAAATTTTGTTCTCATGAAATATATTTGAATACATTGAATATACATACAATATTTATAATTTTTTTGTTATTTAATATTATATTTTCTTGTTTATATCTCAATGAACCCGAATGTATATCTTTTATTTTTGTTTCAGGGTGTTGCTACTTAGGCTCCATAAATTAAGCCTCATTTGTGAGCTCCAATAGGTGACACTCTCTAACTACCAAAATGACAATGACAAGACTACCCTTCTTATAATTTTAAAAATAAATTTTAACTAACTAATATTTAAATTAAACCTCATAATTGAATCCCACAAAAGGTGGCACCATGAAATCATTTCCCTGACTTAACATATTTCTAAAAACTTTGAATTTTAGGGTTTTGATTTGGGTGAAACCGTATGAACGAAAAATGACAGATTTCTTTCCATAAAAATAGAATTGGAATTCAAATTTAAATGATTTGAATGAACAAATACCTTCAAAAAATGGGCTAGAATTCAAATTCAGACACAACTGTATCTGGATTTGAATGAACAAATACCTTAAAAAATAGGCTGGAATTCAAATTTAGATACATGTCTCTGGATTTGAATTAACAAATACCTTCAAAGAATGGGCTGGGATTCAAATTCAGATACAGATGTATCTGGTTTTGAATTAACAAATACCTTCAAAGAATGAGCTAGGATTCAAATTCAGATACAGGTGTATCTGGATTTGAATTAACAAATACATTCAAAGAATAGGCTGGGATTCAAATTCAGATACATGTGTATCTGAATTTGAATTAACAAATACCTTCAAAGAATGGGTTGAGATTCAAATTCAGATACAGGTGTATCTGGATTTGAATTAGCAAATACCTTTAAAGAATTGGCTGAGATTCAAATTCAGATACAGGTGTATCTGGATTTGAATTAACAAATACCTTCAAAAAATGGACTGAATACAGTTTTATCTAAATTTGAATTAACAGATACAGATTCAAGATACCTGAATGGATCGCCAATGTTTGCTCCACGAACCGAACACAAGATAAAAAAGGTTGCAATCGAAATCAAAATTGAAATCCTCGCAAAAACTACAATCGGATTGAATTTTCTATTTTTGTAAAATAGACGAATCAATATGTGTTTCGTGATCATAATCTCTTTCGATTGATATAATTGTTTTCGAAAAGAAAAAAAAACGGCAGATCATGGAAAAAACAATATGTATAGACAAAACATATCGTAAGGGTTTTCTGTTTGTTTCTTTAAATTAGATTGTTTATTTTAAAAAAAGAAAGAAAAGCATATCATAACCACCTCCCATTGATTGTGGGCCATTAATTGTGGGATCAGTTACAATATGAAAATACAATTTGAGAATGAAGGGTAATTTAGATATTTCATCTTTGCCACCTCATAAGGCTTTAGATGGGGCCCAAAAATCATTACTGTTTGTTTTATTGTAAGAAAGATCCGTGTGTAATAATATTTTTTTATTTAATTTTACTGGATTTAGGGGTACAAGAAGAGTAAGAGGGAGAGAGAGAGAGGGGAACACGGAAAGATAAGAGTTGGTTCTAGAATAAGGTCACCAAGGCAATTGTCTAGAACCCTCACGTAACAAGAGCTCTTAAGAACAATCTATTCAATGGATTTTAATAAAATGTACGATAAGATTTGTTACTTTAATTAATCTCTCTCAATAAAATGTTGAGTCAGGTTGTCTGAAATATCAAACCCAACCCAATCCAAAAATCTATCTAATCCGAATCTCCGAACCCGGACATAGTTTTTCCAACCTAACCCACCCAAAAATCGGGTTCAACCCATCAGGTTTGGGTTGAACCCAACCCAAGTTGCAGCTCTAGCTCATAATTCCCCCACAGAATATGAGGTCAAGACCTATTGTGTGCTTCATGCAGGAACTTTTGGCCTAATGGTTGGGACAATTAACCTTCTGCGGGGGATCTTTCTATCAAATCTGGCCGATAAGAAAAAGTAGTTTAAAACCTCTTTGGGATTGGTTCATGTTTGTGGAACTCTTGACGCAAGCTTCCAATTACAATTCTTTGAACTGATTAATGGGCCTTTGAATGGACCTACTGTTCTGAGGCCTTTAACCCACCCCACTAGGCATAGACTGTGAACTACTCTATATATACAGCCTTTTTAAGAGGGAAAATGTTAGACTCAGTCATATTAACCAACCAAAACTCAGACCTAACATATTTTCATCTTTTAAAAAATTGTAAACATCATCTAATGAAGAATATGCTTTGATAAAGTGTATCACTCCATTCCAAATTGAATTAACCCATTTTTATTAAGTATAAGAAAAATTTTAATATGATATATACAACATCTAATTAGATATATGCTTCTAAAGTGGTATATAGAACTGTGTTTTGAACTGAAAAAAAAAAAAACGTGTAACAGCACTCTTTCAAGAGAGGGAGAGAGCACTAAAAAGACATAAAATGGTACACGACCACTGAGTTCAACAAGACATAAAGCACATGAAAAGAGTTGACAGAACATAAGGGAATACATAGTCCCTCACTTTAGCTTCAAACCAACATAAAGTAACACACACCATTACTGCAACAAGGGCTTACAACCATGTGACTTGAGGAAGGCCACACAACCTCACATGATGAAGCTCTATAAAACAGCTTATTCTGCCAAACCAAGTAGAAAAGCTCACCCAAGTAGAAAAGCAAAGGTTCCACACAGCTGAGAGCAGTGATAATGAGAAATCCTGCATAATCATTCAAATGAGAGAATAGGTGGTCAACATGATCAAGGAAAAATAATAATAACAACAACAAAATAATATTCAATGAAGAGAGATAGTGCAACAAGTAAAGAGAGATGACAACTTTAATTAGGACTTGATAATTGATTCGAAATCTTACTTCGTTTCTAGCATATGTGATTTTCTTAGGTTCACTAATTCTAATGTACAGAAACATAATCAGAAATTTGGAAGCAACATTGGTGGTGGCTAAGTCCTGCAGTGAGAAAGACGTCACCAGGCTGAGAAATGATAAGCTATTGTCTTATTTGATCCTGACATACAAAGAACAGTAAATTCACATTTGAGGTTTTGTTGTAATATTTAATTTCCTTCTTCCTCTTTCTACTTTTAGATTCAATCATATATTGATGATCATGAAAACTTACAGTACGGAACAATTTTCCATCGTTGGTTCTCTCCCTTCAGCCACTCCCACAACACCAAAGTAGTTCCATCATGCACTCCCCCATGGTTCTTATCCCCATGGAAAGCATCCAAATTCAAACGAATGTTGTTCACCATCCTTATTGTTCTGTAAGAATCTCCCAGATCCCTGCTTTCAGTCCACAGGACAGATTCATCCATATATTCTGGATTGTAAGGTATTAGACGAACCTGCAATACATGTTCAAACCTATCTATCAAACAAGAGTTATATCAGGAATGCTATGTTTCCTATGAAAAAGAAAATTGGCAAAATTACTCTTGTTCAAAAAGATGTGAACCTGTATTTGAGCATTTAACACACTATACAAAACAACAAATTTGGAGGAAAACAGAATACAACAAGTTTTTATCCTATGTATACTTTGATTACTTACAACCAACCGAAAGGAACGTGAAAATAAAAGGCTAAAGATGACCATGAACATAGGTTGCTAGCGTTCCCTTACATTAGTACTGTTATGTTTTTAGTCGTGTAAATCCATAATGTTTCTTCTCTGATTTATGATATTTATACCATGCAGTTGTGTGAAGAATTTATGTATTTTCCCCCAACATTATGTAAACATTATTGACATTAAAGGTGACATGTTGGCCATCAGTAAGCTAGCGGCCACATCTCAACAGACACTAGGAAAGGGGTCTTGTCCTCTAGTATGTGGTTCATTTGAAAATTCCTGAACCATAAATCACTACATAAAAGCTGGATGGGAAAAACTACATTGGATGGTCCGGATCCACAGAGATGTCAAGTTGGAGAAATGGGAAACCGGATTACTGCTTGTGAAATCAAGAAATCTGCCGAGTTGAAATAATGCACTGAAAAATCTTTTGAGTTATATTGTCTAACAAAAAAAAACACACAAAAAAAGCCGAAATATTTTTATCAAAAATAAAAAAATTTAAAAAGTCTGTTCTCGATCTGACAATAATGACATGGCTTCCACATTCTATGGAGAGATGCTGCCCAAACTCTTTCTTAAAAGAAAACTGTTGGCCTGTTGTTCAGGTTGATTCACAGAACTTAGTGTGTTTGCATCATCTAGACAAATATAATTCAACTCTTCATGAAGTATAGGAAAATGGATAACTATGATAAGCATTGTTGTGCAATAGATTTTTACAGGAAGAAAGATGAAAATTGCTTCACTGTGCCTATAGCAGGTTGAATGTTCAAATCAAGATGAGTAGGGCTTAAATATTTGGATCACAATGGTTTGCCTCACTAAAGTACTTTCATTTATTCAGCTAGAAGAAACTAATTTCACTCTAATGTGAGATATTCGGAGTCTCGAGAGATCAGCCCTTTGCTCTGATTCTCAAAAGCACTTTTTTTCTTCTTTTTTTCAGAGTGTTCTTGGCACAGACCACACAAATTCTCAGAAGATTAAATGTGCAAGGGAGATGGAGGGTGAATAATAGGATATCATTTGGTCACACCAAACTGGGGAGACTCGTTGGGGCATGGTCAATCACCTAAGATTCGCAAACCTAGAAGTTCCCATTGTCCATGTTAGATCTACATCTGGATATCATTACTCTGGGGAAGCAATTTAGTAATTATCCCTCTGTACCTATGCATTCCACCCAGGGAGACGTTATAAATTCCTAGGGGCAGTCTCAATTCCTTCATCGGGTGACCTGAAAGTTGGACAAGCTTTCTTCAAGTACAAGTGGTGTCTCTTATTCACTTATATCTCTAATCTGGTAAGGAAAGGTGAGAATCAGCAAAGAATCCCCTTTACGTCCATACAGAAAAGAAAACCGTTGATGCTTTCCTGACTTAACCCTCCCCTCAGTATTTTAAGTTATTTTGGGCAATCTTGATACTCCATATGGAAAAGGGAACCACATCCAATTCATGAAAGAAAGATCCTTTTTAACTCATAAAAAGGTTGCAGGTGTTTTGACCCAATTAACAAAGAAAGATCCTATGTATGGATCACTAACATTTGCACACTTTCAAAAGCTAGACCACATCCAATGATACAGCATCAAGGAGAAGAAGAAAAAACATGCAAGACACCAATTGATAGGCCAAGTTCATCAGCACTCTATCTAGCAAGAGAATCAGCACACATCACTTCTTTGGTAATTCAATTATCCAAAGAAGCATAAATTATGTCACAAGGCAATCAATTTGATAAGAAAAATATACCCATCATCATTTAAAACAGCCCATATAACAAAGCACAAGAATAATATGAAAAGAGACACTCACTGGATGAGTTGCTCCAATAGAATGCTTAAGAGCTAGACCAGTGGCTTTGTTGACGAGTGCGAAACTCGGGAAACCCTCTTCATCCTTCACTTTAGTGCTGTACTTCTCATCTTTGATCCAGTGCTACCAAAAAAAAAAAAATCAACCAAAGAGTAACCCAAACGACTAAAAACAAAGATCGAATGGAAAGTCAGAAGCTTTACCTGTGATGGATCGTTGGGATCGGCTCGTGCGAGGATGACTTTCCCATCGCGGATGGAGAGGGAGTAGTTGGATTCAGCCTTTGTGTAAACCCTAAAGGTCTGCCTCTGTGAGACCCCACCGCCCATAGCCGCCTCGTGGCGGTGAGAACCACCGGAGAAGGGGTTGAAATGGTGGTGGGAAGGAGGTTGTCCATGGTGGAACCCTTCCTCCTCCGCCGTCTGATGGCGCCCCTCCTGGCCGTACCCACTGTACGAAGGGGCCTGATTCACCTCGTGAGAGATGTGCTGGACCGTCGTCTCGTAAGAATGGCGCCCCTCCTGGCCGTACCCACCATACGAAGGAGCCTGATTCACCTCGTGAGAGGTGTGCTGGACCGTCGGATAAGTGGGCTCGTAAGACCCATAGGAGGTGGGTCCACGGTGGGGTTCGGCGAAACCTCCGCCCCCGTATGGAGGAGGAGGTCGATTCGGGTAGTCATCAAGAGGTGGATCTTGTCGTTGATAACCAGCGTAGGAGGGTGTCTCGTGATGATGATGGGGTTGTGGGGGCGGCGGGTAACGTTGACGGTCCTGTTCTTCATCATCTTCGTCTCTTCGGTTGTGGCGATGACCGAATGGGAACTCCATTGTTGGAAACAGAGATTGCAGAGATCAGACTGTGTGTATTGAAGCGGGTGATGGGGATGTGTTGGTTGAGGGGGGACAGGTGGAGGTGTTGGTGTGGGACGATTGGTTGTTTATAATGTGAGACGGACGGTCTGGATTTGGAATCCGATGCTTCTTTTAAGGCAGTGGACCTCAGTAGTGGGTGTATGTATCAGACGGGGGATAAATTTGCGTGGAATTGAAGCGGGTGTGATGTATGACCTTGTATTATATTCCTCCCAACTTCATTGCACGTTCTTTATATTGTGTGTGTCGTGTGACAGTGTGTCACATATCACACATCCCGGGTGTACCCAAAAACCAACCCTATGATTCCTAAAAAAATAAAACTAGTATCATGAAGGTGCAACATGCAAATAACTTATGGTGCAAGAATAATATATTCAATATATTATATATTTCATGAACATCTAAAAACATGTGATATATGGAGGATTAATAATATATTATATAAATACAATATTTTTAAATGATTAATATAATATAGGAAAAAATCCATTTAACCCCTTTAAATTGACTGAAATCTATATAACCGTCCGATTTTTTTTAAAATCTATATAACCCCTTGAAAACACCTAATAAATTCAAATAATCCCTTGAATAAAATTTAAGTTTACAAATGATGAATTTTTTGTGAATATTATGTTTGGTTAACCCTTATAGAAAATATAGTATGCTAAAAAACCTATAATGTATTACAAATACGATAAATCTTCTATAAATAATGATTTTATCATTTTAGATATGGTTTTATAATATATCCAACGAGAGTAAAATCATCATTTTTATATGATTTTTTATATTTTTAACACATTTTAGTGGTTTTTTAGTATATTGTGTCTTCAGTCAGGATTAACCAAACGAAATATTTGCAATATATTAATCATTTTCTAACAAAAATTTTGTTCATAGGGTTACATAGATTTCAGTCAGATTGCAGGGAATTGTATGGATTTTTCCCTATAATATACGGCTGTCAAGAGTGGGGAAGAAGATCGGATTGCCGCTTCCATAATGTTCATTGAACAATCTCACCCAAAGGAGAGACGGTTCCGTGACCCATCGCCATAACCACTTCACCAAAAGAGCATTATTCATGAGCTTGAGATCCATCACTCTCAGATCACCCTTTTCTTTCATCTGACAAATAAACTTCCACTTTACCAAAAGCAGGTTGTGAAACTCTCTTCTCGATCCATTCCCGAAGAAGCGATTGCGGGTTGAGTCCAGCCTCTTCAAAACGGGATGCGGGTTTGAGAGCATGAACTGCAAAAAAGTCAATTTGCACCCCAAACTAAGGACCTTATTCTCCTACCCATCCTATCAAATTTGATAATAGTCATGTTTGTTGTGGATTAAATTTATAAATTATATATTATAACTTATAAATTATATATTATAATTTTTCTGATAAGTTGTAGGCATGTTTGTTGTAACTGTTTAAAAGCAGTAAATAAGTAGTAGAGAATGTTTGTTTATTAAATTGTAAAACAACGTTTTACTATACAATTTTCAAAAACATCCCTACACTGTAAAAGTAAAAAATTGATTTATGTTTGATAAAATAAGTTGATTTTTACATATATAAAATTAATTTTATAAATATTTATTTTTTGTAATAGTAAAAAAATTGAGAAGATGAAATGTGGTTTACCGATTTTTAGTGTAATAGTAAAAAAATAGATACACATATTATTAGTAAAAAAATATTAAGGGCATGAGCGTCCAAAAGAAAAAAAAATCAATGGATTTTATAAACTATAATCTCAAAAACACCAATTTCCCAGCTTAGAGATTATGATTTTTTCAAGCCATTTTTAATTAAAATAAGTTTCAATAAATTTAAACAATTATGCAACAACTGTTTATTTTAAGCTAAAAGCTATAATCTATCGCTTGTTAGTTTTAATAAATATGTACAATATATTTTAAAAGAGAGATATTAAACTTGTCTTAAACAATAAAATTAAGGGTTTTTAGTTTTAAGTCTCTACAAATATGTCTATTTAGGGATCGATCCCTCCCTTCTTCATATTTCTTTTTAAGCCCTCAAATTCAACTACCTATTTGGTTTTAGTTCTTCCATCAAATATTCGTCCATACGCCTTAGTTTGTGAAATGTGATTTTATTTTTAAATCCAAGTAAACTATGTTATTTAGTAATCAGTCCCTTTCTTCTTCACATTTCATTATAAGTCTCTAACTTCAAACAATTTTTTTATTAGACCCTAGACAAAATGTTTGCATGATTTTATAAGTATTTTGCTCTATTTGAAACTTGTATATAAAACGTTTGGTGAAATATCTGAACCAAAACAACATTTGCATTATTATATGTTCAATGATAATTTCAGTGTTATTCAACACTACATATGTTCACCCAATCCAATATTGCATTCTCTTATAATTTTAGCTATCTAATTATTATTTGTTACATAAGCAGAAAAAGTTTAGAATTGTAAATTTAAAAATTTAGATGCCATTTAAAAATTTTTATGCAGTTTATGAAAAATTTATTTGGTATGGTTTTAAACTTTTTATTTATTTATATTTAAATCTTATTCATGAAGAATATTAGATTTTCTTCCACTGTTATAGAATATTGTATACACCACTACACATCATAATTGATTTGAAGAATTAAATTATTGAAGTTGAAGATATGTTGATCCTGAAAATCTATCAAAATACTTATCTATTTGAATATTTTCCCAAACATTTTGTATATAAGTTTTAAATATCAAAAGACTTACAAAATCATATGGACAAATTTCTAGGAACTAATAAAAAAAATGTTTGAAGTTGGGGACTTAAATTGAAATATGAAGAAAGGAGGGATGATCACTAAATAACATAGTTTACAGAGACTTAAAAATAAAAATTTTATTTTGCAAACTAACGGTGTATGACAGATGTTTGGTGGAGGGACGAAAAAGGAAAAAGACGATTGAATTTAGGGACTTAAATAAAAATATAAAGAAGGGAGGGATCGATCTTTAAATAGACATGATCACATAGATGTAAAACTAAAAATCTCTATAAGTAAATATTCTAATTTAAAATAAAATTAGCAAAAAGTCCACGTTGAATTTTTTTTCCTTGCCAATTGATAAGATTTGATTAAGGGTGCTTGTTACACGATTTTTTTTTTCAACTTCAATTCTAGTCTCATGTGCGTTAATAGATTATTACCAGAACATATATTTACATTAATGAGATATATAATTCATAAAAAAAATTATATTTTCTATAAATGCATTCATAAATTCATTTGAGTATATGCCTCATTTTTTATAAAAGCATATACCCTCATATAACGAGGTATACTATTTTTTAAAAATTCAAAATATGTGTAAACTGAAATTGCGATTGAAAAATGAGTTGTACTTAACATTATCGTAAACTTTGAATTGTTGATTAACTAAAGGGATAGAAATAATTTTTAGTAAAATAATTTTAAGATGATCAAACACGAAAAATAGTTTTCATTTTATCAAAAATATTTATTTCACTTAAAATAAAATTCCTAAAATTCAAAGTATATGAAACCAAACAGAATCTTACCCAAAAACAATAATGATTCCTAGGCCCCAATTTTACAGGCCTCAAATAGGTCCCATGATGTGGCAATGGGACATTACCTATTATGCCATTTTACTTGATAACTACCCTAACATGTATCCTTATGATTGTGGAGTATCATCAATTCTAAAAATCATATATTTCTTCACCATTATTTCTTCATCACACACGGTGCTTCTCCTTCTCCAGCGAGACCCTCAAACGCCGCCTCTCCGACCTCACCGGCATCCCCGCCTCCTTCCAGCGTCTTGTCTCCGGAACCATAGACATCCGCGACGAAACCCTAGTGCCCCCTCTCGACGCATCGGGGTTCCCTCCGACACTCCACCTCCTCCTCAGCCTCCCGGGCTTGAAGGGCGGGTTCGGGTTCGATGCCGCCGTGTCCGTATTGCCGCCGGTGACCCGGACGAGATGAATAAATCGATTGATTGTTTATATATTAATATTAAAAGTAATAATTATTAGAAGTTGGTGAAGGTGAGACGCGGGGACGAGCATATGTGGGGATGTGCTGATGTGAAAAATTTTCAGATGATGATTGTGAGTTTCGGAAGATTTTCGGATGATGATTTTTGTTACATTCGAAATGTAACAGTCTTGTGCATGTGTATAGCAGCGGTGGCGACGATCTCTATAATGATTGCTTCAGTTTTTGTTGTGATGGTGGTTGTAATGAGTGTTTCAGCTTTAATGACTTCGTCTGTTCTTAACCGTTTTAGGGAGAAGACGATCTCAGATAACATAAAAGTTCGAGCTCTTGAAACGCGGGTGGTGGCGGTGGTGGTCTCAAACATGGACTCTCTGAGATAACTACAAAAACGAGGTCGCCATTGGAGATGGAGAATGTGAAGTAATCGTGAGCCATGTTAGGTATTGTTTTGTTGTATTTACATTGTGGAATATGTGCATTGATTAATATTGGTATATTTTATAAATGTAACAGTTAATGAATAATATGATTTGATGCAAAAGAGACACATTTAAGCAATACACTGCTTTTTGTTATTTTGTTACATTTGAAATGTAACAGTCTTATAACAACATAATGTTATTTAACATACGAATTCATGGATATTTCAATGATCAATCATATTATTATTCATGACTATTTAGTTTACAGAGCGTCTGCTACATTATTTCTCCTCTTTTTTTCTCTTTACAACATTTTGTAACATGAATGTCATAAACTGTTATATTCACATATTTATGTTTCATTTATGCACCATTGTTACATTTATGTAACACTCTTACATTTACATAATTATACAATCATAAGATTGTTACATTTACATTTATGCATTTCTGTTACATTCCATAACAATTATAATCATAAAAAAAATTGTAACATTTTTTTTGTTATTTAGATAATTTTGATGTAATTTTGATGAAAAATAATATAGATAATTTTTATATAAGTTAGGTAAGTTTTGGTATAAAATTCATAAAAATTTCAAATTTCAAATTTTGTAATAGACAAATTTTAGAGTGTGATATATTTTTTAAAATACTTAAATTTTAAAATAAGCAAATTCAAATTAATGTGAAATATTAATAAGAGAAAAAAGGGGGATTTGGGTCAATAAGATCTATTTTTAATGAAGGGCATATCTATATTTTATCATTTTACATTTTATCAAAAGTCAACAAACCAATAAAAATCAACCAATAAAGTGATGACACCTCATGTAGCTTGTGATTTGGAGTCTAAATATCACCACTTTTCTAAAAAAAAAAAAAAAAAAAAACTGTTAATTTCCAGGTCTCTTCGAGTTGTCCATCTTGTCGATGCGACAGTATATCGGTATTGCTGTCCTCCCTTCGGTCCCATGCAAATTCTAATTCGAAAATATATATTTATGTCGACTACCTAATTCTCCACGTCTCATCCCCTAATCCAACGGTCGTGATACACCAAGTCACGGTAAGACCAACAATTTCCGAATCAAAATAAGTATTAACAATGGGGACCGCAAAATAAAAAAAAAAAAAAAAAAGAAGAAGAAAAGAAAGAAAAGCAAAGCCGTTGCTTTTATCCAAAGCTCATCCAAATGGGGGATCAAACCATCGAAGGCCACGCGTTGGTCCCGCCTGTGATTGTCGTGGCGCAATCTACGCCGCTGGATTGGAATTGATTCCCTCTCCGCCGTCCATCAACGTTCCGAAATTCCGGATAACTTATGAACGAACACGCCCCACTCGGCTACGTTTCTTCTCATTTTTCCTTATAAGAAGCCATTTTTTCTTTCCATCGATTTCTCTTAAGATTTGATTTTATTGGGGGTTTTTTTTTCGTCTGAAAGTTTGGATCTTTGGTTACCATGACGTGTGTTATGAGCAAAAGCAGCTCGTTGAGGCCTTGTGGGGGTTTCATTTTGAGGTCTTCTTCTTCTTCGACGAAGAGAGGTTCTTCTTCTGTACGGTTTCCTTCGCGTGTCTGCTTCGAATCCCTGAAATCTTCCTTGAACGGGGAGTTTCAGGGGACGAAACTCGTGATCGGAGATGGCAGCGTCCGACCCATGAAGTTGGAACGGAAGGCCTCGCCTGTACAGGTCTGTCTCTGAAATTTACTCCCTTTGTTGATGGGTCTATTCTATTTTCTTGTTATGTTGGGATCTGTGGATGGGATTTTATGAGTCGTATCGAACTGATGTGATGAAATGATCAGAGAAAGTTTAAAAAACGTTTCTTTGTTTTTCTGGGGTGACGTGATTTGGGTACCCAATCTTTTGTTAAAACTATAGCTTTGTGGGAGGTGGTGTGCGTTTTAAATTATATTATGAGATATTTCAGTTTCAGCTCTCGCTTTTGGGATTAGTTATTTGGAGATCTTTGGTTCTTCATCCAATTATGTGCACCAATTAGGTTTAATTTTGCTCTTATTGATTATTTACATGTTGGGTTTTGTTCAGCATCCGTTTTTTTACCTTCCCAAATATCAGATTTTTATGAATTCCCTTCTGATGTACTTTTTTTGTGATTTTGTTATTGGAACTGCAGATGGGCCTCTCAATTGGGACGGCAACGAAGTGGTGGGAGAAGGGGACCCAACCCAACATGAAGGAGGCAACCTCGGCCCAAGATCTAGTCGATTCACTGCTGAACGCAGATAACAAACTCGTTGTTATCGATTTCTTCTCACCGGGCTGTGGTGGCTGCAGAGCCCTCCATCCCAAGGTACTAACAATATATCTATTGCAGATTACACAAGACAATCATTCAGTGTGTTTAACACGCACCCACAGTGAGAAAAAAACAATTTAATCTTTGTTGATATTGTTATCCAGATATGCCAGATTGCGGAGATGAACCCGGATGTTATGTTCCTTCAAGTGAATTATGAAGAACACAAATCCATGTGCTATAGCTTGAATGTCCATGTTCTCCCCTTCTTCCGATTCTACAGAGGAGCCCACGGTCGCCTTTGCAGCTTCAGCTGCACAAATGCCACTGTATGTGTATATGGGATGTCTTCCCTTATTGTTAATTGGTTTTCTCTTATGAAGCACACCCATTGTTTGCGTTGATCTAATTTGTGGTGTGTTGGTTGTTACAGATTAAGAAAATGAGAGAAGCATTGGCCAAGCACACCACGGATAGGTGCAGCCTTGGGCCGGCTAGAGGCCTGGAAGAATCAGAGCTCTTGGCCTTGTCGTCGAACAAGGACCTCTCTTTCACCTACACCACCACGAAGAAGCCATTGCCGGTGCTCGCCCATGATGATTTGGCAGAAGCAACAACCCCTTCAAGCTCAAAGGCCCCATTTTTCAAAGAATCACCGGATGAGGAGAAGACTCTTGTGTCAGCTGGGAGATGATGCTGATGCTTGTTCATGATGGGTCCTTCTTTGTACAGTTAATCCTTTTTTTTTCAGGTTACCTATCTATCAGTATAGCTAGTGGTGAGGAAGAAACATATTATTAACTTCTCTCTGCCTCAAAAAAATTGTATGTAATTTGCTTAAACGTTGCAGGCTATGCGGTTTTTGGTTTCTTAGCCTGCTTCGTATGTGAGAGAATCAATCATGGAAGAGAGAATATGTACTCCAGGGTTTGATTGTGAGATGGGAGTGGGGATGATTGATCTTGTAAAAAAAAAATCATTCTGTATCCTATATGTTTTATTTTTGGGAGATGAGTGATTTTTCTTATTAGATGAGTGGCTTTCTTGTGTAATACTACTTATATTATTCATGAATAAGTGAGGCTTTTTGTGATTGTATCTAGTATTCTTCAGCAGAGGTATCATCAGATTCTGTTCTTCATTTTAGTTCACGTCTTTTTTTTTTTTTTTTGATGTGAATGGTAGGCAATTGCTACCTCCATTGTATTACTATCAATGAGGTTACAACATCCAATACATAAAAGAAGTAAACAAACTTCCAATAACAGTAGAGATGTAGACGAGAGATCTACTCCACACCGCAAAACAAAATGTAACACAAAAAAACTCCACACGGCATGATGTGTAGGACCCCTTTATGAAGCTCAATGAAAGATGTGCCGGCGATAAATCTGCCCTAATCTCGAAGCAAAACTTCCATAAGCTCCCATAAATTCTATTGATAGAATCGTTGTCCCCGGAAGATAATCGAGTTTCGCGAGAGTCAAATTGCCCACAGCCTAGCTGGAACCACCAAACGCCGAACCTTGACCACTAGACTCCGGTCACTGTGAGACGTCATCCCGGTTACCGCGGCCCAAAACTCCCCCATTGACTGCCAATCCAACTGATAAGTGCACAACCTTGGCCACTAGTTCACATGTCTTTGTTTGTGAAGACCACTATTTCATGCCTTCATCTGCGATTGAACTTGGTCAGAATAAATAACAGGTCATGCAAACAACAAAAGCATGGTGGTTGAGAGTTCCGAGACATTGACATGATGTTTCATTCGTTGCGACGACTTCTAGACCTTTAAATTGATTATTTTTCTATGGAGCGCCATGTTATAAATCTGAGTTGCCGACATTTATTCATATATCAAAGTAGTTTAAACGCTGAAAAGGCACACTATTCTTGCAATCATCTTTATAGGCCACACATATTTTAATTTTTTTGATAAAATTCACGTTTTCACATAGAATGAATTGAACATACATATTTTTAATAATTGATTATCCATGGTACTGGAGAGCATACAATGTCATGTTATAAATGAGAGGAAGAAGTCTGAAGAATGCAAAACTTGCTTCTAGAGTCCAGGAAAAGCAAACTTAACACTCAACAGATGTGAAGAGATATTTTATTTTGACTAATGTTGGTCTGATCTGATCTTGTCAATAATCAGGGCTATTAGAACAGGCCACATATGCCTGTTGTTAACGAGTCACCTCCCTTGTTTTGGTCGTTTCTCACTGTAATTACAGTCATTTTAATTCAAATTTTCTCTTCAAAAAAAGGTTTGCGTTATAGCCCAAATATATTGACCATTCGAAAATGACTCCAAAAAAAGGTTGAATTTGAAACGTGGCTCCTATAAAAAAAAAAAGGTCACTCGTGGTCCCCAAACAAGATACTCTCTATTTTTTCAGATATTAAAGACACTTGTTCAAATATGAGATCCCTCTAGAACTCAGTGCACCTTATCCTATGGAGGACCATACAAACTTTCTTTTAGATATTGTGTTTTTTTTTCTTTTTGGGAGACAATGTAATGCTTCATAGATTTTCCGGATAATGTGTTTTTTTTTTTTTTGGTTGCAGAAGGCTCCAGCGCGTGATCCGTTGTTCAAGTAAATAGTAAAATTGTAAAATAGAGGAACATTTTATTTTATTTTTCACTGGGATGGACCCTTTGAATTTTTCTAATAAAGCCATATAACCCCTAAACCCCGTTTGAATATAGAATTAAGTTATTTTGATGTTTATTTATGCCTATTCTAGTATAAATAAGGATAAAGTGATTTTGTGTTTGATTGTGTTTTGAATTATTTTCGTTGGACAATGTAATAATAAAATTTTTGTTGTTTAGGTAAAATGTGAATAATATATGCATAAAGATTTAAAAAAAATGAAAAAATTAATGATAGTTGATTTGACATGTGATTTATAAGAGATGATGACAGTTAATTTGACAGTGTGCCCACATATTTTTTAGATTGAATAACCTAGAATTACTTTAATTCGAGGAGTTGATTGGAATCCATATACCATTTTATACCAGTTTATTATGGCATACTTATAACCTAGAATTACTTTATCATGTTATACCCACTCATCCAAACACATTTTTTTCTTTATCCCAACTTATTCACATTTTTTTTCTTTATCCCCACTTATTCACATGTATTCCCATTTTATTCCCCATCCATACAGGGGCTAAAAATACCTATATAAATTTAAATAACCCTCTGATTTAAACTTTTATTGATAGATGAGGAATATTGTGCAAATATTCCAACCATGACTAAAAACACAATATACTAAAAAAAAACCTTTATAATTTGTTAAAAATAAGAAAAACCCTGTGTAAGTGATGATTTTATCCTTTTGGATAAATTACGTAAATGAAAAAATTTTATCCCTCCAAATGGATTGTAAAATCCTATTCGAAGGGGTAAAAATCATCATTTATAGACGATTTTTCACATTTTCAACACACTGTAGGAGAGTTTTGATATACTATATTTTCAGTTATGATTAATTAAACACAATATTCACATAATAATCCTAATCTATTCACAAAAATTTAATCTAGGAGGAGAAAAGTCTTACAGGGGATTATATGTATTTCGGACATATTACAAGGGATGGTATAATTTTGGACAGTTAACAGGGAGTTATATATGGATTTTTCCCTGTGTTTAAATATAGAACAATATATACAATTCATTAAAATATATATTTTATTTTTCATTACACAAATATACACTCCGAAAGACACCAAAACATCCCAGATAAATAAAAGTTGTTTTACATCTGATCAACAAAAAAAGAGGGCTTCAGCCAAAAATAAACAATGAGGAACTGCATAAATTATCACATGGGCAGCATTTCTAGATTTGACATCCCACAGTATACTTGAAGACTACGGTTTCTTTTGATCCTAGCAGGCTCAACAACAGAGAAAAGATTTGACAAAAAAAGGGAAGTACAAAAAAATCAAACTCCTTGTGAACTTGCTCTTAGGATCAGTGCGCCGCCTCATTCCTTCAAAACACAACCACATGGATTAGCCATTAGACAGCACTCTTTCACACCCCCTGAAGTTATATATAGGTTAGAAAATCTCCATCTTCACATTTAAGAAGACCACTGATGTAATCCATGATTTGCCTTTAAAGGCCCGGTATATCTGGTTTTCACATCAGGTAGCATCTTCTTCCAGTGTGCCTCACAAACCTAGTGAACCGGAGCAGCTCACAACAAACATCATCTGTCCCAACCATCAGCCCTGCTCCCAAACTCCCATTTCTGAAGCGCACGAGCACCATAGAGTGCAGAGAATTTTGAAAGACAGTCTGACCTTAACTTGTAATGCACCTGCGTGTTTCTGCTAATAGCGACACCAGAGAGCTTAGAAGTATCGATGGCCCATGCGGGATGAACGTACTCCACTGTCCTGGATGAACTCATATTTGCAATTAGAAAGTTCATCAACAGGTCTTCGCAATTGAATTGGCGATCAACAAAGTCTCTCCCTTCTCTCACCTCGTCACTCCAGTATCTTTTAAAGGCGAGTTCACTGTCCATGAAGGCTGCACCGGTTAATATGATATTGTAACCGTTCTTTTTTCTTGCATACCTTTCATCCCTGTACTTCAATGGGCTCCCATCAACAAGGCGAGGGTAAAATCCGACAATCCTCTCAGGATGCTCCCGCCAGACCCTGAAACCTTTCTCGATATCATTGCATGTCATCATGATGTCATCATCCAGCTGGAGGACTGCTCGAGTCTTTATCTGATGATCGACCTTGAAACGGTTGTTTAAAGAATTATGTGGCTCAACACGAATCTGAACAGGCACAGCGGAATCGAAATCCTCCAAACGGGGAGGCTTCCCTCTGTTCCAGACCACGACGATCTCTCTCACAGAAGCACAGCGAGAGTAGTGTTTCACATACAGTTTGAGATTCCACAGCCGAGCTTCATAAGTCATGGTGAGCATTGTGAATTGAGAAAAGTGGCCTCTGAACATGTAAGGATCTTCAGCTCCATTGCCGCCGAGAAGAAATTGGTCACCTGTGCAGACCAATACCACAGACACCACAACAAGGAGACAAAGTGTCAACTTACCAGTACGCGTACCAGGGTTTACTCGCCCTCTGATCGCAGAAGCACATCGGTACAAGCCTGCAAAATACCTTCGAAGCTTCATGTTGAACTGAGGACGAGCCCAAAACCAAGAAGACTCATTCCGCCTGCTAAAGGTCATGCACCAGCTCAGAGGAACAATGCAGTTGACAGCGCCAATTAAGAAACCCAAAACAAAGATGACTAGAAGAAGTAACAGGACCATTGCGCAACCAATCAGAAATCTCCGAGTCACATCACCAGATGGAACACGATCTCCATCCATTACAGCGATCCAACCACCCGATGGGAGCTTCTGAGCATCCAGATGATGGTACCTATGACCATTCCAAGCATAGCGACCTTTCTTTGACTCTTCAAGACCTAGGGAAACTTCAACTTCTCTGTAATCACCTGTCGTAAGCTTCTCTACTTTGTAGACACGAACCTTTCGTCCATAGGTATCGCCACAATCTTGGCCTGGACGGTACAAGTGTCCTCCATAAATAAAAGGCCTGCCTCCATTTCGGGCCCCAAGGCTTCTGTCACTTCTGTAAATAGGGTTTTTCTTGTGTTGCCTCCATAACCCAAGAGGTGAATCACTGTACCAAATCTCAAGTTCCGCGTTTTTCTCGGTGCCGAATCGGCTGAAATCTGAACCAAAAATCCAATAAAATCCCTCACGATGGATCAAGGTAGCATCTACAAGTGGCCTTTTCAAAAGCACCTTCACCATAGTCCACTGTAGAGGAAATACTGTGGCACGATAAAGTCGCAAATCCCCATTCTTACTGCCTTCGGGCATCATGTACACCTAGAGAACACCAAGAAAAAACACATTCTCATTAGTGTTAATATCATGAAGTAAAGAGTGAAACAGAATTACAATGGCAAAACATTTATAAATCTGAGTAAGTTTGGATGATGATTCTTCAGTTTAGTAGTCTTGTAACCTTTAGACTTGGCTTCTCAATTTGAGTTCCAGAAATTCCATATAATGATCATATTTGGATTTTTAATGCAATTCAACAAATAAATCGCATCATGAACTTTTTTGGCTAAAACTCAACTGTTTTTGGCACATGTCAGGCAGTAAATTTTGCAGATCAATTCTAGTTCAAACAGCATAAAAATATAAAGATGTGGAACAAAAATGATCTAACATTTCAAAATCAGACCATCATATGATGTAGCCCAAATTACTCAAATCAAAATTGATATATAAAGATGTGATTTTAAAAAAAGAAAAAAAAAAAAAGAAATATCTGAAGATGTGAATGTACTACTGTGAAGAGCTACAATGCAGCAGCCACAGATGATAATGGCAGTTAATTTACAATTGACATGTCTAAAAGTGCCGACATACTGCAGGACTGCTTTTTCACAAGATCCACTTTTTTATCATAGCTTCCAGAAGTTAATTCATAAAGATATTTCTAATCATCTCAATCAACCACAATTCTATTATTAAGAAATCAAAGGGCACAGGCCGGTTTCCCAGCAAGGAATTTATTCATGTCCTAAAGGTATTCGAAAAAAAAATTACTTCGCCAAATAGTTATATTTATAAATTCAGATAATCATATGAAACAGTAATAAAGGGGAAGAATTTTCGTATTGACTATGCATGGCCATGCAATTGTCTAAAACAGTTAAGGCTGATAATAGCATCACAAATTGGATCAGGCACCATAATAAAGTTAAATAATATGATATTGGTAATGTTTTTTTCTGGATTTTGAATACAATCTTACAATGTGTTTCAGGCACTCATGAAAAAGGGGCATGTAAAATCAATCCTCCGTAACAATGCACAAATCATAAGAGGCCTCATATTAACTGAATCTTTATCCTGTCAGCTTGATAGGCTTGATATAATACTAATCCAACTTTTTATGTATAGAGAACAACATGAAGATCCATGGGTGCATAGTTTGTAATATTGGGATTCACAATTAAAGAAATCCATATAAGAAAAATCATCTACATACAACCTTGCATGCAAGTTATCATCTTATAAGATCAGGATTTGACATGATGAATAATTATTCCTTGATTTTGAACTATATAGAAGCTATATGAAACAACCAAATGGGACCTCAGACACCTCGGGACAAATTATAGAAGATCGATGCATGTGTCATTCATGTGGGAGTGCTGGGAAGAAAGCAACATGCTCATTTTGAAGAGAAAAGGGAAGATGCAGTCTATACTTATATTATCATGTATGCATAGATCACAAAGTACTTCATTGCTATGTAATAAAAGCATGGAGATGCAAGTTCACGTCTTGTCATCCAACAAAAAATCCCCTTGATACCCCTTGGTGCAATGTTCAACACTTCAACTCAATTCAATTGTCAGAGAGATATGCAGCAGGGCATATACAACACTACTTACAAAATCCCCCTTTTAATCCCCAGATAAATGGCTACCTTTGCTGACACCTAAAAATACATTGGAAGATTTTTTTTATTTTTTTGGTAGGTAAGCAGTGAATTTTGAATCCACCACGTGGTTGCAAATTATGTTGTCAACCATTGAGCTATGGGTAAAGTGACAGGACTTGAACCCAAGATCTCATGGTTGCAAATTATGTTAAGCGGCTAGGCAGCACCATGGAGGTCTTAGAGTTATGTGTCTAACCCCAATGCATATTTCCACTTCTGGAAAATGGAAACCACTGAGCTATGTGTCTAACCCCAATGCATTATAAGATCAACTCTGAATTGCATGAAAAAAAATTCGGAAATAAAAATAGTAGTAATTACATACCCCAACCTATGAATAGAATGAAATTCTTGTTTTCATACTGTTAGCCTAGAATATTTATCTGATATCCTCAGCCATCCACACAACCTGACCGGAAATAAGCATACGGAAATAACCTACACCTGAACAAAGTAGCCTTCTCACAATATAAAAAGATCCCACAAAGAAGGCATGCAGCTTTCCAGTTTACCTGCTCATCATACTCAAATACATACGGATATGACAAATGCCACTCTTCATCCAAAGCAATGCCCAAATATTCCCACGTTGCACCTTGGTCGACACTTCGTGCAACGCCAATATCACCTTGCTCAGAAGTCGATGTTTTTGTTTCAAAGAATAAGTAAAGATGAGAGTCCTGCAGAGAGACGAAAGATCATAATGCATTACAAGATGAATGCCATCACACACTTGTATGTGATGTTGATCCTACTAAAATTGTAAAATTATTACATTTACATATCCTCAGTTCACACCAAAAAAAACCAAGATAAGCAACAAAAATTGAAATCAGATGAAGCTTGCACACAATATGTAATGAACAAATGTATGCAAAAAACAATAAAGCTAAACCAACCAATTGTACGAGAAATATTAATTTAACAAGTTTTTTAAAGGCATGATTCGATCATGATCTAAGGCTCCGTTTGGAAACACATATTGAAAAGTAGATTTTGGAATAAAGCTGCTTTTTAAGATGATTTTAGACCTTGACCTTTTTGGGATGCTTTTTTTTAATTTAGGAATCAATATTTGAAAGGGGTTTAATGTTTGGTAGAGAAAGTCGCTTTTCAATTCAAAAAATCGATTCCGACCGAAAATCACAGTTTCTGAGCTTTTTAAAACACGGATTTCGAGAGAGAAATTAAAAGGAATCCAGCTTTTGATTCCGCCGGAATCCAACCCGTTTGGCTGCACGATTTTGGGATTTTAGCTTTTCAAAAAGCAAAATCGCCCAAATCGTGCATCCAAACGGACCCTAAATCAGCTAAACATTAAAACTCTGTGGCTTTAAAGGAATGATGGGACGATGCCTGATGGAAAACGGATGATGGCCAACAAGTCTCTTCCATTGTTCATGACAAGATGAGGTCCCACACCCAATTATATTGGGCCATGGTCCACCTGACCCAATACAATTCCATAAGTAAACATTATGGGACCTTTCCATCCTAGAGTATCATCACATTATCCAATTCTAAGCAAGGCATCATTGTAGGATCAAATTCATTTTCACGACAGATAGCATTGATTGCGTTGATCACCAAATTTTTTGCTAATATTGCCTTTTGAAATGCTCTGCTATTTCTCATAACAACACTAATACAAACCCATCCACCAAAGCAGCACGCAAAATCTTATTAAAATGGGTTGTGTTCTACCACTGCAAATGCGAAAGAGACAGAAATACACAACAAGGTTTTTCAAAAAAATGCTCCACTTAACACCAAATTAAGATGAATTCTCCTATGGAAACCTCAATAGGTTGGGTCAGCATGTAACAAGAAAGTTTCAGAGATTAAACTCTCTCTATCATGTATTATTGCTTCCCATTAATTGTGCTCTCAACAATCCAAAAAATGGGTGCACTATTATTTCAATCAATCTAGGCTTCATCACTACATTCATTGCTAATGAAGCTGAGGTTCAATGAACACGGTGCCAACATCCCTTCACCAAATCAACACAACTCATAATCAATTCAATTGTCAGAGAGAAATCAATCATAAGTTCTTAACTGAAATAAACCCAAAAAGAGGAGAGGAAAAAAAAAACCAACCTGAATGAAAAGGAAAGGATCAGCAACAAAGTTGCTGGGATACTTGGCATCCAGAACAGAAGCACAAGTGAACACAGGGTTCGCGACTGGCCACGCCGAGCTGTTCCGGTCTCTCAAATTCTCCTAAAAAAAATCACTCCCAAAACAAAAAGGAACATATTTGAAAAAGACCCAGATCACCAAACGAAACAAACATGGAAAAAGGAGCGATTTTTATACCACTTCAATGGGGGAGAGCGAGAAAGGGTCCTTCCCGTAATAGATTCCGATCGACCAAGAACCCTCCCCGTCGGGGCGGCACCCGGCGATGCCTGGATCAGGTCCGAGGAAGGAAGACGTGAAAGACCAGAAGAAGGCGAGTCCAACGAGGCCAATTACGGCGGACAAGGCGACGAAAACGAAGAGGGGGGAGGAGTGACAGAGAGACCTTAAAGGGTGGTTATATCTCCACCAACGAAGCCACGAAGACATCTCAAACCAATGACAAGAAGAAGAAGAAGAAGAAGAAGAAGAAGAAGAAGGTGGGGGTCTTAAACCCTTCTTCTCTCCCATCTCATCTGAAATCCATCGGCTCCCTCCCTCTCTCACTATCTTGCTCTCTAACTGTCTCTGTTTAAGATTTTATGGAGACCCAGATGTAACAATTGAATAGATGAATTCCAATTCAGATCATATCATATCTTCTTTAGACCCAAACCATTTTTGACTCTTCCTCGCAACTGCGCTGCCGTTTCTTTGCCTTTTTGTTTTTGTTGGTGGGTTTTGACATGGACAAGTGAGTCCCCGTATAACTGTCATTACTCAATATTAATGGTTAAACATGATATATATATTAATTGAAACCCATCTATTTGATATTGTTATATCTCTTCAAGTGCAAATATTTCTGGTTTCAAGTCAATGTTTTTCTAGAATTTTAGATAAATTCGAACATGAAAAAGACTTATAAGAAGATTGGATGGATGAGCTTCTTGGACCAAAAATGAAGAATCCGAGAAAAACATCAATCACAAAAATAAAAAATGTGTTTGATGTGTGAACGAGCAGAAAGATACAGGTCGCAAGTGGGCAGCAAATTCTAGCTGTCACACATGACCAGCATTAGTTATTCCCAATCCCAGATTTATGACTCACAAGACATCAAATGCGAGACCACAATAAATAAATAAAAGGGCGCTGTTATACCCAGATCTATTTTCAGCCTCAATTACAACCCTGTATGCGTTGATAGATTTCTTCTATCAACACATATTCTCACGTTAACAAGACACGCTTCGAAGAAAAAAATTTACATTTTTTATAAATTGATTCATGCAATTCATTGAAATATATGTTTCATTTTTTATAAAAACATTACATCATTTGATGATATATACTATTTTAAAAAATTCAAAACATATGTAGACTGGAATTGAAGCTGAAAATGGAGTTGGATGTAACATTATCCATTAAAAAAATATACAATATAAAACAAAGGCAGATAGCCACCCAAATTCCTTCTATCTATTGACTATTGTAGCTCACACATCCAAGTTGAATCACATTACATAAACAAAAAGTGAAGCAAAATGAAAACTGGTTACACATAATTGTAGCTGAACTAACAAGTGATGCAAATCACTCTGTTCTTATGCCACCCTAGACACCAAAAAAGAAAAGAGTTACAAGAAGTTCAGGTCTCACTCCCTGTTATTCCTTGCCTAAAAAAAACCTTCCGAAATAACTCTGATTTCTCTCCGTTGCCGGATATAGAAACTGAGATTATTCTCCACCAAACTTGGAAAAACAAGAAAAATTGAATAGAAATTAAATGAAAAAAAAGTGTGAGCTGCACAACCACACTTCCTAACACGAGATGGGACGTGAATAACGTCCTAGAACCCTCTGAAGCCGAAGCACCACATACCCTAACTCATCTTGGTGCAGGGTCGACCGTCCGCACATTTGCACCAGTCATACCCTCAAGCCTGTCCTTGGTTATCTCCACAAAATGACCAAGCATTTCATGGAACTGCTTAAGCCCTGATAAGGGCAGAATAATTGTAGATCGGTCTGCACCAGCCACCTGAATCAAAATTTAATGGTACCCATTACATATATTGCTGTGTGTGTGTGTGTGTGGTTATAGTTAGTGCTAAGAACAAGTCAGTCATACCTCAGAAATTCTCAAGAAATGGCCTCTAGTGTTGCTTCCTAGATCAAAGAAAAACCTCTTTTGATCAGCTCTGATCACCTTAGAAACCCCCAAACCACCAATGTCTTCATGTGAGGGCAATTCGATTGATCTGTCAACGTTCAACTCAGATGGTGTAGCAGACTGAGAGCTGTGGCCTGGAATGAAGCCAGCACCCACGTCATCTGAGAGCCCCGGAAGGTCTTCAGAGGGCTCGGAGTTCTGATGTTAACAGAAAATAAAAAATTGATAGGGAGAATCTATAGAAACAATGAAATGCAAGTTTGCAACCACTCAAGCTGTTGCATAAGCGTGCGTGCACACAAAAAAATCTATATGAAGCACACCTGGCCGGGGAGGATAAAAAGATGAGAGGCATCATTAATCTCCGCCAAGATGTTTCGAAATGCTGCCCACCCTTCATCACGTGAACTCCCAGCTGGTACAATGATCGTACTGCGGTTTCTGCTGACAGATGCTTCAGAGATCTGACCAATGAGCCATTTCGTTAGCAGTTTCAAGATGCTGCCGGAATTCCCATATCGAAATTAAACAGTTGGCAATCACAGAATGAATTTCTGAAAATATA
This sequence comes from Acorus calamus, assembly GCA_030737845.1. NCBI lineage: Eukaryota > Viridiplantae > Streptophyta > Magnoliopsida > Acorales > Acoraceae > Acorus > Acorus calamus. Next base: position 6,781,397 of record CM060861.1, on the reverse strand, counting down.
AGAAAATGTGTCCAGAGCTTTGACCTCTCGAACCATGAAAATGAATAACATATTGCCCAAGATAAGCAGTTCAGGCACCAATTATTTTAGAAAAGTTCGATGAAAAAGTCAGTTGAAAATCTTCTTCCATTAACTATGACATGATTTAAAATTGAATTAATTTGTGCATAGCCCAGGGTGAATACCATCAAATCACTTCATCCACAAAGGATGCCAAAAATATGTTATACAGAAAGGACATCGAAAATGAGTATAACGAACGAACGACCAACTGTGGACAACAAAACTAACTATACAGCCATGTGGAGATGTTAGGTTACAGATGCACTACATGACTACATCATCTACAGTCCTATACTGCTTCATGCCAATTGAAGATCAAAGCTACATCAAAGTCACAGATGGAAATGAGAAAAAAAGGAAAACAAAGAAAACTCAATTCCATCCTTTTGAACTACATCCTTTTGAAACACTTGGTGAGACGATCAATTTAGAATGGATGAAGAAATTCACAAGACTATCTGTTGCAAACTCAGTATGTATGTTGCTCTCTGTTGGGCCTCATATAGGATGGAAATTCCTTGTCATGCAGGCTTCTTGCAATATACCTAATAAGATCAAGAGATTTCTGAAAAAAATTTGATGATACAAGCTATCATGATGCTTTCATGCCTATGAAGCACAACCATACCAGCTATCATGTCTTCTTAAAATTCAAGAACACTAGAAACAATGAAAGAAAAAGATTCTTGCATGCCTATGTAACACAACCATTTTAGGTTATGGCTGAAAATGGTTATTATTTGCTGTATATACACACACTGCCATAAAACATCGCTGCAAATGACCAATAAAAATAGAAATGAACATAAACATTCAGCGTTTATTAAAGGTTCATGCCTCTGCCTTAATCATCAAAAGGCTGATCCAACTTAGAGTCTTATATTGATACTAAAGAAATTCACACAACAAATTCTTTCAACCACTCAACTATCATGCAGATGCAAAATAAATGTCACCGTCATGATAAAAATGATGTCAGAGTAAAACCCAATACAGGTATCCAGAAATGAAAAGAAACATATATCAAATACGAAAGTGAGGGGAAGAAAAGGAAAATATAATGAAATTTTGAAAAAAGCCTAGTATGAAAGAAAACCAAGCTAATCCAAAAATGAAATTAACAATTCCTATAAGATGCGGCATGGCAAGTTCGGAAAGGATGGAAAATTCATAATTTTGAACCAATCAACATGATGGTTGATATGATAGTCAAAAGAAAATACAATAACTAACATTAGATAATAGGAACACTTCAGCAATAAATTCTAATAAATATTAGATTTTGGCATTCAAATGTACTTCCTAACTCCTAATGAATCAAGATATGCATACCACAATTCAAGTAGTGTTCTGAAATCCCAAAAATCCACACTTGTCCATGAGAAAGAAGTGGTACAGTACAAATCAACAAGTCTTTAAATCAATCATCAAACTGAGAGGATACAAAAATCCATAAACAAATCGCAAAAATCCAACAACAAAAAAGAAACAATTAACACCCAATTATCAAAACCCTCTCAACTCCACCAACAATAAAATTCACACCTTCAAAAAGCGGCCCCTCTTGTTCTCCCCAACGTCAAAGTAGAACACCTGAAGAAGAAGAAAAAACACCAACCCCAGTTTAAAAATTTAAAAAAAACTTCCTTTCCAAACACAAAAAACAACGAAATCACAGGATGAACACAAACCGAATTTATATAAATAAAAATAAAAAAACAGACCTTGGTGTCGAGGTTCAATTCCTTGCTGTAGGCATCCTGGTCGTCGGAGCTGACGTAGTAGTTGAAGAGATCGAGGAACCAGACAATGCCGTTGACGGGGACGATGATGGTGGACCTCGTTGCCGATGTCTTCTCGGAGATCTTGAGGTACCTCCCGCGCGGATTCTCCTTCAGATCGAAGTAGAAGAGCTTGTGCTCCACCTGGAGAGTCTTGCATAGAAGCTCCACGTCCGCACCTCCTCCCCCTCCACCCGGACCACCACTTCCGCCCTCCATCGAAAAGAAACAATAGAAAAAGCAAGCACCTTTTGAATCCCCTAGACCTGATTAGGGGTTTTGGTTGATGGGGTTCTTGGGATTTTCAGTTTCAGATGTGGGTTTGGATTGGATGGAAAAATTAGGGTTAGGGTTGATGGGCTTTGGTTAAAATAAAATATATATAAATAAATAATGGGAACCAACGAAACAAATCGCATGTTTTTACGGCGCAATGTGTCACCCATTTACATCACACCACGTCCTAAAACATAATATACATAAAAATATATTATGCAACAATAAAAAAATTAAAAAAAATATTCTTACAGATTATAGAGATTCACTTACCTAAGAAATTAGAAAACTTATAATTTTTTTTTAATGAAATATATATATATATATATAATATGTTGCATATAAATGAGATTATATATGTACCCATTTTGATTTATCGTTTGGATAGATTCTGCATTTTAAAAGTTAAAAATTCTCATCCAAACACATTTTTAATATTTAACTTTTCAAACCACCATTTTCCATTTTTAAGTTAAATTTGTTTTTTTTTTAAGTTAAATCAAAAAAATATTACAGACAAAAACTTGATAAAATAACATTTTTCAAAAGCTAAGTTTAAAACACAATATTCTAAAATTTTTAATATTTTTAATATCACATATAAATACATAGTCAAACTATTTTTTTTATGGATACAAATTAAAATTTTAGTAGTTTAATTAGTAAAAGGAACTAAGAATGATAACATTGGGGTTGGAACCCGATTCAAACCAGTTTTTAAAATAGATGCAAATTAAGATTTGAATGGTTGCTTTGAATTTTGAACCCAATTCACATTAGTATGAGTTTTTTCTTTTTCTTTTTTACAGGAAGACTTTGTATCCATAGTATAATTATACTTGGCATAAAGTCCATAAACCAGTTTTTCCACTATAGGAATTGATCCTAGGTCACCCGCTTGGGGGCCTAGTGTCCCTACCTCAACACTGACGCGTGCTGGACAATTCACATTGGGTATGAGTTGAAGGTTAAGTTATTCCAACAATAAATATAAATGTTCATTTAAAAATCAAATAAATGAGATGTAATGTGATTGTACAATTTTATTGCTTTATAATTTATCACTTATTGTTCATTTAAAAACACGTATGAAAAATAAGATTTGTAATAAAGTAGTTTAAATAGACTTGATTTCTAAAAAACAGATTTTTTTTTAAATCAACATTTTTACACTAAAAACTGAAATAAATTTTTAATTAAATCAGCATTTTAAAATGCATTTGACAATACTTTTTAGTTTTTCACTCAATCATATGTGAAATCACTTTAACTAAGTGATATCGAATGTTTATTAAAAAAAGTTCAAAATCTCAACTTAAGTTGAACATGAAACAAAGTGTTTAGGTTAACTTCCCCTTATTTCTTCATTAAACACTTGCAAGTGACAACTTAAAAACAAGACATACCATAACAAACATTTTACATCTAGGGGTTTAATTGTAACCGCGAGTCAAGTTGGATCTCAATTTGTTGGACATACTTGTTAATCTTCTATAACTTATAAACAAATCAAATTAAATTTGCTACTCCAAGAACCAGTGTTCAATGGTAGCACACAACTGACCGAGATTTTTATATATTAACAATAATTTAACAACGATCAAATAAATGTTTCTGATCAAAATGACCCTGTCATCATATCGCTGTGGTCCCCAAACTAGGTTTAAATAGCTCCACCACCATATCTGACCTCACAATCATAAATTAGATATTTTTGGATGGATAAGCACCAACCCTATTTTATGAGTCAGTCCTCACATTATAAATAAAAAACATAAAAAAAATCACGTGCCGCCAAAATGTGGACTCAACCCACGTCATCCGATATTCTCCCTAGTCCCCCTTCCACCTAAGCCTGTCAACGGATCGGATACGAAGCGGATATGGTCATATTCGTATCCGTATTCAAAATTTTTTTTTATATCCGTATCCGTATCCGACGGATATTTAAAAAGTGTATCCGTATCGGTTCTGAAATTTCGGATACGGATTCAAATAATTATCCGAAATAAATAAATAAATATAACAAATTTTTATTTAAAGTTTAAAAATTGACTTAAAATTAAAAATTCACAAACACAAATCCTAACTTAACAACTATTAGAAAGAATAAATAAATAATTAAACATAACAAATTTTCATTTAAAGTTCAAAAATTGACTTAAAATTAAAAATTCACAAACACAAGTCCTAACTTTACAGCTATTAGAAAGAATGTGAGTCATTTGATCAAAATCCAATGGTAGATATTAAATACTAATATTAATATTTTTTTAATGCCATCGGATACGGATATTTTTCGGATCGGATAGGGGTATATCCGTATCCGATCCGAAAATTTTCGGATACGGATTATTTTTTCGGATACGGATTTTTCGGATATCAGATATTTTCTGCATTTTCGGATACGGATTCGGATCGGATCGGATGCGGATATTTTTTCGGATAATTGACAGGCTTACTTCCACCTCCACAATATCCTTTTATTGCCATATATTATAACAAGTGAGCAGTAACGGATTGACTTCTCTGCTTTTATTAATTCAGTCAGTATCAAATTATACAGTTTATAAATTGAATTATATGATTAAGTATATGTATCTCTCTTTTATTGGATCTAGTCAAGTCTGGATTTAGTCAATACCATTAACATTCAATAGAAGAGTAACACATACAACTTCATTGGATGTAACCTTCAACTACTTTGATTTTTCTTAAAGTATATGCAACTCTCGTCCAATGAAATATATGTTATCATGAAAAATAAAACATTAACCTATATAAACCATTACTTATTGAAAAATGTAAAATAAAGGTTGAGTTGTTTGGTTGATAAAGAATAAAATATAAATAAAGTATATGTTTTCTTAAAAAGATATAAAAAAAATTGATTTTTCATACACTGTAGTATGATGATATACACTCTATTTGAGTATATAGACAACTCGGAGATCACTTCTAAGATGCGGGCAGTGTATTCAGCACCTATATAAATGCTTGATTTGATTGTTGGGCTTGGCTCCAAAATGTAGTCGTATAAAGGAGAGTGTATCCTATAGTCAGTTTGGCCCACATGCACACCCCAGTTAGGCTTGACTTGGGCTCTTAATCAAATTTTCATTTTGCTCCAGATCCATTTAACACTTTCTTATTCATTTTTTATTTCAATTTTATCTGAAGAGCTGTAATGTGAAAGGATACTGTGTCTGTTTGAACATAAGGATGTGTGCACATTTAATTTGAAAAAATGATTTGATATACGTATGATAGTTCAAGAGCAAAGGAATAGTCGAATGAGTGCATAGACTGATTTCGATGTGGTATGCAGAAAAAAACGTTGCAGTAAATGGTGATGGTTTATGCATCCATTTGCATCTGGAGATAACAAATACAAATAAACCACATAAAAATCTGGCATGAATAATGAATGGTCTTTCATGTCACCGAATGTGTGCATGTATCAAAAGTACATAATGCTGGTGATTAATACATGGGTAAGGTGTAATTAATCTGAATTTCACACACACAAAGAAAGTGTGTATGCACATTGCTTCTTTGCATCTTCAATCTAAAATTCCAAATATGGAGGGCGAAACTTCAATTTTTTTTTTATAGAGATTCTTTTTTAGAAAAGGTTACACTCTAACCACCCCCCCCCCCCCCCTCCATTTTTTTCATATCATTAATATCATTTTTAAAATATATATATAATATTATATCAAGACTCATTAATAAATAATATTATTAATCCCTTTTTATATAAAAAAAAATTATACCATTAAAATAAGTAACATTAAATGATTTCAAAGCTATTCTTAAATTAATAATTTTTTAATTAAATAAAATAACATAATTGTTGATCATACTCAACCTTCAAGAGTTTTTCAACAACATATTATCCATAGTTATCACATCCCCAGAGAGTTTCCATATCAAAGTTATCATTATCGATATCATCAATATCGTCATAATCCTCATCAGCATCGCTATCCTCATCCATAAAACAATATCTGACAAGATAGAGGTTGATGATGACCTATGCTTTTGATGATTCCTCGCTCAACATAGGAAGATCCAAAATAGGGAGGCCCATTTTGAGCTACGGATATCACTCGTGACAGAGGCAAATTGTTTATTTCAAATTTGACATATTTTGTAATGAAAATCCTTATATATACAATTGTTCAAGAATTATGTTTTTAATTTAGTTTAAAAGTAATAATTTAAATTAATTTTAAAATAATTTAATATTAGTTTCTTTTAAAGATCTCTACTACACCTATCCAACAATATTGTTTTTGTTAAAAATAAATGAAAAGATTTAAATATACACAACTTTAAAGTAATCAGTGTATAGAATAAAAAAATATATAAAAAGAATTTTAAATGAACTTGAAGGAGATTTTAGGTATAAAAAAAATTAAATAATGTGATATCTAATGACTTCTACAGATAAATGTAATATCAAAGATATTGGTAAGACGCCCCCACTTAATGGGGGGCGGTTGGGTTTCGGAAAAAAAAAAAGTGAGGAAACATCCCTTTGGGCTTTGGTGGGCACTGTCACTATCCACACAGCTTGTAATTGTCCTACAAGGCTGTAGTTTATAATCAACCCACGGTAGGGCTGGTAAACGAACCAAGTCGCTCGGGCTCGACTCGGTTTGAGTTCATTCAGGCTCGTTCAATTAGACAAATGAACGAGCTTGAACAATTCTTAAAGCTCGGTTAGGCTCGAGAACTGGATCGAGCTTCATTTTGTGTTCAAACTCGACTCGTTTGTGTTATAAAAACTTAGTTGAAGCTTAACTAAACTCCTTTATAAAATCAAAACATTAAATTAATACAAAGTTACGCTCATTTAGGCTCATGAACTTGGTTTATTTAGGCTAAAATTTGTTTTCAATCCCTAAAAACCTTAAAATGAAGAAGAACGTTAGGCTTGACTCGGCTCGACTTGTTTATAAACGAGCCGAGCTTGAACATGTCAAAGCTCGACTTGTTCGACTCGTTTACCACCCCTACCCCACGGGGCTTCCATGTACCAAAAAATAAAAGGGTAGGACGTAAAAAAGAAGCAGCAATTTCATAGCCTAATAAAATCAGCCAACTTGTCAGTTAGTGAGATAATGAAATACGAGAAAATGATAGTATAGTTAATTGTAAAGATATTTTATTAAAAAATCTATCATACATTCATGCCATATCTTAAAACTTCATAGTTATGATTCAAAAAAAAAAATCTGTTATAGGATTCAGTGATGGTAAAAAGCAAAAGGAACATGCAAGACATGGAATAGGGGCTGCAGATGGAGTTGTATTACCTGCTCCATCTGCCTGTTGAAGAGGATTTTGTATCATTCTGCACCGGAAAAGCATCGCATGAGAAACAGGAAGCAACATGTAGCCAAAGACAACTTGCCAACTTATATCCTCTCAAACATAATATGCATCTCCTCTTCAGAGGAGGAATCCAAGTTATGGTCTGCAACAAGGAGCCGGCAAGTCATCCTTGGCTGCACCCTACTTCATGAGTCTCCATGCAAGGCCATTGATGGAAAATTGAATGAGAGATATGCTGGATGAGCTGTGGAAGAATGGATGGTTTGAAGAGCCTTCTTATATAGAGTTGTGTAGTGATATTGTGCAAATAATATTTCAAAAACCAATTAAAAAAAGGACAAAGACTGTATCGCTTGGTGGATTATCTGCAATCAAAGTGATATAGACAGAATTTAGAATGAGCTGGTCATGGCCCAATAGAATAAAGAGCAAGTGATAAGGTCCTCTTGCCCTGTGTCACCCAATGTTAGCCTACCATCCATTCATATCCAAAGAAGCTTCAGCCCTTATTATTTTGAAAAATTTGCTGTAAAAGTCATGTTCCTTGTGCAGATTTATTAACCAAATGTAAATAGCATAACAGTTCTGTCCTATACATGTGAAAATTAAAAAAAAAAATTCTAATAAACTTGAAAAATTAAGGTAGAATAAGAGGTCATGAGAAATTTAGTTTACAAGGATGATGGTTTCCAAGGTGATTTGTTTGGCTAGTGGGTGTAGAAGCAGTAAAGCATAATTGTCCACACCTTTTTTTGTGGAATCCGTACAGCTTCTCCAAAGGTCAGCACTTCATATTTGTCAAACGAAAACAAAGAACAAAAAAAAAAAGGATGTGTGAAAGAGCATAAACATTTCGCTCTTTCAATGAAAGTGTGTTTTCATTTTTCATTTTCACTTCCCCTAAGGACAAGGAAAATCTTAGCAATCATTACATTGACATCAGGACATAAAAAAAAGGTTTTTTTTAAAATGGCCTTGGGTGGTGGCCGGTGGGTGGGGGGGGGGGGGGGGGGGGGACAATGAAATGGCAGGGCACCCCTACAGGGATATGTTTTTATCTAGGGAAAAGGCCCTTTGATTCTCTTTTCTTACACTGTAATTTCGCCCATGTACCTTTGGTTTGCAAATAGAGTAAAACAGACCTCACTTTTCTGATATGTTTCTTTCCTGGTCAAAATTAACACATTAGATAACAATGATTCCTTTAGACATTTTCCAATTATCTTTACTGTGATACCATTGGCTCCCATGTTAATGTAAGACCCTCCCTCATCTGCACCTTATCCTGAAGTGGGGTCTAAGAGGGAGGGTTGGCCTTCACTGATATGCAACTGTAGCAGAATCACAGATACCCCCAAAAACACAATCTTCCTTTTGGAGAATTTGAAAATGAAAAATGACTGATAAGGAAAACCATGATGGAGAAATTATGTAAAGGTCATCTGCAAGTAGATGGAGAAGCAAACAATTGAAAAAAGTAGAAGGGCACATAAAAGGAGGCCCTTTTTCAGTAGATGCAATTGAAGTTCTGAAAAGTTTCAATTGAATAGCTTATATGTCAAATATTCTACTTAAGCCCATGCAAAAAGATTTTACTATCAGAGCGGAATAGGGATTTTTAGTTTTAAGTTCCCGTAAACTATATGATTTAGCAATCGATCTCTCACTTCTTCATATTTAGGTTTTAATCCCTACATTTAAATGATATATTCTTTTTTAATCCCTGGGAGGGACCTATTCCTAAATAATTTAGTTTGCTTTTTAGTCCCTGTGAGAGACCTATTCCTAAGAGCATCTCCAAAAGCCTCCCTACACCACATTTTTCTCTATATAGGGAGTCAAAAACCTTAAAATCCACATCCAAAAGCCTCCCTACACCCCTCCCTACCATTTTTTTCCCTACAAGGCTCCATACATGTATGGAGCCTTGTAGGGAAAACTACATTGTAAAATGACTACATTACCCCTTCAACAAAACCCTTTTTTTTTCAGCTAACTCTCTCTCTCTTCTCATTTTTTTCAACTTATCTCCCCCAAATGTATCTCATCTTCCTCTCCATCCTACAACCCTAGAAAAAAATAAAAACTCAAAACCTTTGATTTCATCTGCTGTCCGTTCGCCGCCAATCCCGTCCGCCGTCCATCCCTCCCGTCGTCCGTCCGCTGTTGGCTGTCCGCCGGTCTCTCTCTCTCTCTCTCTCTCTCTCTCTCTCTCTCTCTCTCGGGTTCTATTGAAAAAATGGTGTCCGCTGCTGCTGGTTGGCTCGTGGAGATGGTGTGGACATTTTTAGACAAAATAACCAAATATTTATAGATGCAAGCCATTGATCAACAGTACATACCCCATTTTGCAAGTCAAATGCAATAATATTTATTTGAACTAGCTTTGCGGTTTGTACCGAATTTGGAATTTGGTTTGGAATTTGATCAAATTGATACAAAATGATCAAATTCCTTTGTTATGTTATTCATTTGGCCTCCACCAAACATGATTGATAAATTATATAAACAAATTATTTAGAATATTTTTTTTTTATTTTTTTTAAATGATCTTTATTTCATTCAATATTTGATAAATTATAGAATGTGATTTTAGAATTTAGAATTTATAAGTATGAATTGGACTAAATGGGTCATTTGGAATGAAGATAGGAAAAGAATAAGGAGGCATTTGGAATGAAAAAAAAAAAACTCCCTCCATGTCATAGGGAGCCTTTTTTTCCCCACAATGTATGGAAATATTGGGGAGGCTTTTGGAGATGCTCTAAATTATCATATAAAAATAGGGACTAAAACCTAAATATGAAGAAGTTAGAGATCGATCGCTAAATCCAATAGTTTACGGGGACTTAAAACTAAAAATCCCTAATATCATTTACCTTTCTATTGAAGGTACTCATATAATTAATATAGAGATATTTAAACACTTGCTGATATATAAATTTTTTGTGATATCAACAATCCTAAGTAAAGGTTACATTAGTTTTGATTCCACATACCTTAAACTAGCAATTTTTTTAATTGCTGAATTTAAGTGTGAAAATTTATTCACTAATATCAAGAGCAGAATCTCATCCCATAGCTCTACAAGAAAAATTACTTCAAGCATAAAAGGGGACCTTTTCCATGCTTTGCTGACTCCTTTATGTGTATCAGAGAGAGAGAGAGTACCGGGAACTTCCATTTTTGAACCATGCATGAAGCATTACTATCTTGCTTTCATAAGCAGGGTAATTTCATATTTTTACTCCATCTATTCCTCAAAAAGAAAAAATCATTTTTTTACCCACAATCACAGCTGTCCAGTTGGAAATATTTTAACCCAATTGAAATTCCCTTGGAATTCTCACTTCTGATCAAATCTGAGGCACTGTTTTATCATAGATTCAGTTGCAAATAGAAAAAAAAAAGATTCCAATTTCTAGGTTTCTGTGCACTGGTGATGTGGTGGCCAAGAATCTAATGCATGTGGAGTATAACTCAAACAGAGAGAGAGAGAGAAGAGACCTGTTAAGTGAGATGGAAGATGAAATTTGCTCAACCTATGTGAATAATATTTCCCGTTGAAGCTGAAGTTGCGCTCTAAGTAATGTGAAATCTATATCAGTTGCTGTCCAACGGGCTAAAAAAACACCACAAAAACACTGGATTCAGAAAAACTTTTACTGACTCAATTAACTAAGAAACCGTTCATGCTAAGACATTAATTTGACGAACTGCATGGTGCAAGTAAATATTCATCTAAATGATTATTTTGATACACTAAATCTTGATGGGCCACACCTGAGCAATCAGACCATACCCCATCCATATGCTTTTTTCCACCTTTACAAAGAAAAAAAAACCATAAAATCACTTCACAAAAACCTAAGGACCACCACCCACCCACACAAGCTAAATAAAATGGGTGCATGAAATTCATCCAATCATTGAAATTTTTCGAGGCGTCTTATCCAACGTGGGGCCACCACATCAGCCAATCAAGATCGTGACTTGTCACAGGGAATGATTGCGACAATCCATGACCATGCATGTTTGAAATGGAGTAGTAAATAACAGGTTAGAAAAAATATAATAAAAAAAACATTCAATTTATTCGAGCATATACTTATTTCTTCATGAAGGCATGTACTTCTATTAGATAAATATATAGCCTCAAAAGAGATTCAACATCCTGTTAGGTGTACTAAGTAGTCTAAAACAATTAACATGTTTTGAATGACTGTCCCTCATATTTTCCCTTCACAATACAATAACTGAAGCAGTACAAAACATACCATAAGCATCTAACATGGAAGAGAATTACAAAACCTGATAGACACCTGACTCAGAATTTACCAAATGAGCACCAAAAATTGAAAGCGCCCATCTCCAAATACTGCCACATGTTTTTCTGCAAGCTCAGGAAAGGATTATGCAAAACAGTTTACATGATTCTGGCTCAGCATATTGAATAAAAAAAACAGTAATGCAGGCAGTGTGACGTTCATGGGGTAGATACATGTAAATTGCTCCATCTGATTCCTCATTAAGCACAAGAATCTAGGTCTGGACAGAGCTGACTGGCCTGTTACATCAGCGAATGCTACTATTACAATAAATATGATCCCCTCTTGCATTCTTTGTTCTGGGGTACAAAAAATTATAACAAATAAGATACACCACCTCAGCCATGGAAAATAGACAATTTTCAGAGCTTTCAGAGCAATAAAGATTATGTTAATAGTAGCTCTCGCTGTCACCTGTAAGGTACCATTCTCCGATTGTTTTTCTCGAGGAATCCTGTCAAGGAAAGAGCATTAAGAGTCTGGAGCATTCTCAAATCTTGTTGAAGTGTCAATACCCATCATACAGCACAGGCCTGATAGTAGGATTATAAGCAAGACAAGCCCCTGAAAAAGTCAGAAGAATTAACAATGTCAGCGCTCCATGATTAACCTCTTTCAAATAGACATTTTTTAGATTTAAAGTTCAGACAGAAATTTTATCAGTTTCCAATCAATAACACAAGCTCCTTACAACTAGACAGTTTTTGTTAATATGCGGATATTGGACAGACGATGGGAGAAATGCACATTAATGAAATGTTACATAAAGTAAATGTTGTGCAGCATATCATTGCTATTTTAAGGGGGGGAGTGCCTCAGCACATCATTTCATCAACAGTATACCATAAATAAATAGAGATCAATCTCCTCACACTGATTCCTTAATTGTTGTATGAATTATGCAACATCATTTGACATGAACTCTACCCTTTAGAAAGACCAAGATACAAAGCTGGAACCCTCAATACCTCTTGAATCCAGATCCTCTGTGTGATCACCACTGAGGGGCCCTATGAGGATGTGGTCCAATAAAAACATGTCACATAAGTAGCAAAAAATGAGTTTCAAGGAAGTAAAAACCCCACTTTTCATGTTATTTACAAAAACACCGATGCATGCACACCCAAAAACACTTTGTCCAATCTACGTGGCAGTTTTTCATGGGCCAACACGGGGTTTCCCTGGGTCGAAAACTCAGAAGATTCCATCACCAATACTCTTTCACCTTAGGACATCTAATTTCAAAAAAAAAAAATTGACTCTGCATTTGCGCAGCATGGACACATGAACTACGAAATGTTACATGACTGAATTTTGATGATAAAGAACAAAAGAATTTGCCAAGACAACAAGAATACTGAATGACATATTAAAATTTGAATCCACTACATGAAAGAGGAAATGGCAGGTACAACTTACAACAAAAATTCCTTCTAAGAGAGAAGATTTGATTTGGCAAACTCCATCACATAAAGTATAAGTGGCTGAAGCATTTCCAGGGACACTTTCAACAAGAAACCTATCCATCGCGTGATGAGAAGAATGATGCAATGGCCTAAATGGATTTGAAACATATAGAAATGTGTATGATGCACCAGAGTGCTCTAGTATTCTGACAAGTTCGGATAGAATCTCTCCTGCAGACCCCGGTCAAAATCAGATCCAAATAATACACAATCACGTCAAAGACATAAAAATATATAAAATCTAGACAAACCTTCTGAATGAGGATGGGCAAGTTCCTCAAAGCCTTTGTTGCAGATCATAATCAACCGTGTTCCCTTCTGTTCCGTTTCCAGCCTTGAGCCAACATAGTCCTGTAATTTTCACCCCCAAATGTAGCTTCAGATTTCAACTTTTCACTCTTGGAAAAAGATGGCATACGGAGACAAAGGTAGAGAAAATTACGTGAATCGAATTCAACCCTGCAAGTTTTGTAAGATCTTCACCACTGATGGAGCATGATTCCTGGAAAGCAATATCACTTACCCCCAGGACCCCACAATTCTCAGTAAATGCTGAAATCATATAATTCTCCATTGTTTCCTTTTCATCTGATAAGTTACATATGGGTATGCCACGGAAGAATTGGATTTTGTAAAGGAGTTCTACATAAGGGGGGATATGATCAGTATATGTACCATTATAATCAAACAAGCTGTGGCAAAGAATAATATAAGTGACTAATGTGATAACTGATAACAAAAAAGGTAATGAACCAATTAAAAACCAAAAAAAGGTAATGAGACTGTAAAAATACCTTCAGAAAGTCTACAAGAGTTGGATCAATGTGTTCATTTCTAGTGATGTCTGAGGATTGCAACTATACAGAAATTTGAGAATCAGTATGCAGGGGTTTGAACATAAAACATAGGATCTCTACAGAAAAAATGGTGTCATCGTACAGAAGCAGGTCGATTCAGCAAACAATACAAAGATTCATCTTACGCAAACCTAGTTCACTTACTGGACATGAGATATTCACAGAGAGAAAAATATAGATTCCATGGAAGCTAGATAAAGATTAGATGTGCGCCTCCGCATCACAAGAACACAAACATGAGCACATGTGAGCAGATATAGATGGTTAGCAATAAATAAAAATATTTCAGAAAAATGAATATTTGGAACCATGGTTACACATTTTGGATAAGTATTTTAAGGAATAATATATTCTTTCAATAAGAATAAAAACAAGTTATTAGTTAACCCATGGACTAAAAAGTTTGATGTCTCATTTTCCTTAATAACTAATATCATTTTCAGAAATCACATCTCAGACCGCAGACGAGCAGGTAAAAGTGGAGATAACAAAGCAATCCATGCAGGGGTGGAGCTATGTAGGGACAAGGGGGGGCTCAAGCCCGTCCTTGTATTTTTTTTTTTTTTTTGTGATAATGTTTAATCCAGTCTTTTTTTCAGTCCTAAATTCAGTCTACAAATGTTTTGAATTTTTTAAAATTAGTATATCTAATCTAATGAGGTGTATGTTTATATAAAAAATGAAGTATGTACTATAATGAATTGCATGAATGCATTTATAGAAAATGTAAAAAAAAGTTATCGAAGCATCTTCTTCGTTAAAGCGAGTATATGCTTTGATAATTTTCTATCGACGTATATAGGACTGGAAGTGGGGCTGAAATAAAAACATTGTGTATCAACATTTTTTTTATATAGTAAACAAACAAGAACAATTGAGAATCTGAGTTTAATATGGATATATATATTTATTGAATCATAATAAAAATGCTTGGGAAAATAAACTCAAATATTGTTAAAAAACATTTTATTTTATTTATGTCTCTCAAATTTTTTAACATATTAAAACACCCTTAAGTGGTAATTATATTTTTTTTCTAAATTCTTTAATATCCTTTTTATCGCTTACCCTGTGAAATACTTTTTACACATGATTATACACTCTATATATGTTATTCACTCGTACATTGTTATTCATTCTCTCTATTTTATATATAAACCCTTATTATGCATATATAAACCCTTACTATGCATACTATTAAGAATCGATTTGGTAATTCTAATTGAGAATAAGAATCTTTCTTTTCAAATAATCCAGTTCAGGTACATTTTGTGTTAAATTGATATATTTAAGAATGAATACGTGAATGGATGATTCCAAATACAATTTTCCTAAGTAGTATGATAAATTTTTATGAATGTCACTGTTTAAAATTAATTTTATATAAAAGATATATACATAAATAATGATTTTTTTTGTACTTCGTGTAAAGCCCCCCCTTAGAAAAATTTCTGGCTCCGCCACTGAATCCATGGTGTTTAAAAAGCATTCAAACATATATATAGTGAATTGATAATTCCAGAGCAGCTTACCTTCTTACCAACAAAAACAACTGCACAGTCAACAGAATTCTGAAGATTCTTGCCAGAGCACTGGGTAAAGATAAAGCATGTGAGATTAGGAATATGGCACTAAATTTTCCATAATTTTCATATAAAAACTGACAAAAAATTAAAAACAATGATAAAGTAATGAAAGAAGATCAGAGTTAAGATCCGGTGTTTACAAATTACCAATATGTTTGACCATCCACCTTCCAGCATAACAGACTTGGTTAAATCTTCCGGGGAGATGGTACGATAATTAACAATTTCCTTAGCCCCAGGAAATGATGATCTGCATCAGCATTTTTTTATTTATAATCAGGCCAATCAATTGAGTTTGCCGATTTGCTAAAAATGGTGTTATGACGCATCGTTATTATTTTGTGATGTTTTGAAACAGATAGCAGAAAAATGCACATCTACAAGTGACGAATCACTAAATGACTAAATAAGTTCACTTATTACTAGAGACGCAGGGAAAGATGTTTCCAGCAAAGATAGAATGATAGGATATGGGCAATTGGAAAAATAACAATTCTATCATGAATTATGTATAAACAGAGTAGTCACAACATTATAAATCCAGAAAAAATAGAAGTTTTAAATTGGAAAGCAACATATAGAAACAGAAAGCCATAAATCATTAAACAAGTCACGGAAAATAAGAGCACGAACAGCTTGGAAGTTTCCAGGGTGAGCTTGATCGATTAAGAAAACAATTTTAGGTCGTTCCTACTTTAACAAGAGTGTGAAACAAATATTAGGGAGGGTAGACACGTATTGAGAGTGTTGAGTTAGCTGCTTGGACTACAAACTAGGGCTCTATAGTTTTCTTTCACAAAGTCAGGTGTCTTAGTTCTATGCATAAAAGTTGTTAGTTGACGAGGAACTTTCCAGTAAAAATGGAAAGGGCTTGGTATGATAAGGAGTTTTCAAGTTAAATTTGTGAATTATTTCATCTAATATCATTAATAGTTTCAGTCAACTAGTCAATGCAATCAGGTTAGGGGTTTATAAGTTGTTTTGCTCTTACATTGCATGTAGCGTGCACCTCTAAATTTGAAAGACTCATTAGCTAATATATCTCACCGGCTTGTGTTCTTTTTATCCCAGCTTGTTCATCCCCTAACCCATATACCTGGAAGAATCACTTCTTGTCCCAATAAAGCATGTATTTTTGTGAAAAAAAAATGGGGAGGCCCAAAGCATGAAAAAAAGTTCGCTTGCATTAAGTGAATTTAGCAGTCCAACAAGAAAACCAAGTGTAACTCAACATGCAAGGGAACATCACGAAGCAGGAAAAAAAAGGCATGTTCACTCATTTCACTCCAAATCATATTGAATTAAACATTCAACCTTGGACACTCCATGAACATGTCTTTTTTTTTTTGCCTGCCACAGAACCTCATTGGCCAAGGTCAGGAGAAAAAAAAGGATGCACTGATGTTTAAAAACAAAATTTTTTTTATGGCGCACAAGTATTTGAAATGAAACAGGAACATATTTTTCTCGAAGTGACAGACTTGATCACAATAAAACTCTATAAACCTTCTCTGTCATTCCTTCAAATCAAGCTAATTTGGATGTGATAATCCCAATCATACCAAGCACCAACAATAACATTCTAACTTTAAGTGATTCAACCAAATCAGAAATCAATGATCAAGAAGAAGAAACCAAACCCTAGATGACGAGGAGACCACAGGAAAGCAGGCACCGTGGCCGGAGAGGAAGATCCATGTGTAAACAACGTAGTTGACATCAAAAGAGCCAACAGAACTCCCCTGAAACCCTCCATTCCCTTCCTGCACGCAAACAAGTTTCTACTAAGACCGCCGAACAATGGAGTCACAGATTCAAGACAAGATAAAACTAGGATGATTGAATATTCAATCAGAACAATAGATGTCCAGATCTGAATCGAAATTACCAGGAGTTCTAGGGTTTGGAAATACAGGGTTTCGTGACACCAGAATTGATCGTCTGCTATCGGTCCCTTTTTATTTTTTATTTTTACAAACAAATCCGATTTGTTGTCGAGCTCTCAAGGGATCGGATTTAGCAAGAGTTTGATCGGTCTCGAGAGGGGGCTATTTTTAGATAGATCATAGATTTGGGCGCTTTTACACAAAATTCCTATATTTTTCACTTCTATTTATTTGTTATATTATTTAAAAAAAATTAATATGCGTTTAGTGGCAAAAAAAAAATTCTAATTAATTTTAAGAGAAAAATTCATATAATCCCCTTAATCTGCTTAAAATCATGGAACCCCTTACTTTTTTGAAGTCCGTATAATCCTCTGAAAACACTTATGTACATAAAGAATATTTTGTAAATATTTTATTTGATTAATCTGATTTGAAAACACATTATGCTAAAAAAATTTCATTGTGTTAAAAATACGAAAAATTCTTTATTTTTTACTCTTCTGGATTAGATTTTATGATTTATTTAAAATGATAAAATCATCATTTGTGGTGAGTTTTCATGTTTTAACAATTGTATTTTAGATCAAAGTTAAACAAATTAAATATTTACATAATATTCTTCATCTATCATATGATGTTTAACCCATTAAATTATTTAAATTTATATAGATATTTTCAAGAATCACGTGTACTTCTAAAAAAGTCGACCAGTCACATGGATTTATGACATTTTATTTGGATTTTTCCCTCATTTTAAAAGAGCGTCAAGAATCACGTCATGTCAAGATTTTCAATTTTTTATCTTTTTAGAAAATTAATTTCAAATTTTTTTTTCTTTTTTTAACCTAATTTCCTTTTAACTTTTCCAACTATCTAAAAACAATCATGAAGTTTTCAGTTACATTTTTACTTGACGTTCTATCTAAATATAATTACCATATATGTGTAATTAATTTTTCTTCCTATAATATCCCAAAGTTACAATGATATCAAATTTTCATTTTTATATGGCATTTTTAATAATTAATGATAAAAAACTATTTTACAATTTATCCTAACACTCATTTATGCTTATTTATTGTTGTGTAACAATTATAATAAACTTCTCTAATATTTAAAAATAAAAACTTAATCTACAAAATATAATATGTTAATAAAAAGTACAAGGTAGCTTTTGAAAACACATTTGATTGTGTTTAGATGTAAAATTAAAATATTAAAATTCTTAAAATCTTATGTTTCAAACTCAGCTTTTAAAAAATGTTATTTTATTAAATTTTCAACCGCAAGATTTTTTTACCTAAAAGTGAACGTGATTTAAAAACTAAACACTGAAAATAAATTTGGATTTAAGTTTGAAACTTTTCAAATACAGTTTGTACCTAAATTCAAATCAAAACATTACTTAAACAAACTCAATTCTCATGAAGTATATTTTATGTACTTTTCAAATAAACATTTTTATACTAAAAGTAAAAATAATTTTTTAATTAAATTTATTTTTTGAAAAACGTTTGATAAGATGTTTGCGCTTTACCTTTACTAAAAAACAGAAGCACATTTAAACACGTTACCAAGTACCCCCTTAATTTTGTCAATATATGTTGTTTTTCTAGTTTTAGAGAGAGCTCAATGAGGGAATGGTGGTCATCGTTTTCTCTCCATTGCCACCAAGCTTGGTCTCGGGCACCTTGAGACTCTTGGCCAAACTTCCTTTTTTCTGGGTCTTCTGAATCATTGTCATGGTCTTTGTCTTCTTCACCTTCTTTACATTCTTAGGGCCAGTTTGGTGTTCACTCTCGTTTTTGTTCACTCTCGTTTTCATTCTAATAGAACATAAAATAAAATAAAAATGTATTTAGAATCCTCAATTCCTCTACATTCCACGCTAAATTTTTCCTTTCACGGAATCCATCAGAACTAAATTCCCAGGAACGAAGAATTTTCTTCTCTTTTTGAACCAGAGTTACCAAACTAGCCCTAAGTCTTTTTTTATCCTCTCCTTGATTATCCTGCATGATTCAGACCATGGTCAGAAGTAAACCTGAGTGACAAGGACCTCCAAAAATGATGCATATATACAACATGTGGAAGATGACCACACTGAAGAGCAGCTTCACGAGCAGCATCTTGAACTTCAGCTTTCTCAGTTCTCCACTTCTGAATGACTTCCAGACTGGCACCAACAAGAGCAAGAGTATGGTTTCTTTGTAGTTCAACGCTTCTTCTTGACCGCTTTCATATGGATATCCTAAAGACCAGGGAATTAAAAAAAAACTCAGTTATCAGAGAAAAGTAATGTGCAACTTTGTATACTGAGTCGAGTAGAATGAGAAAGGAAATAAAATGATTGAAGAGCCCGTGATCAAGCCGGTGATCAAGGATAACAGTCTACAAGCATAATCGAATTATAACCATGAATATCACTGAGGATGATTGTGATCAAAGTTCAATAATGTTCTAACTTTTGGTTCAACTGCCAAATTACCTATACATTGAATTAAACATTGTCCAAGGGAGGATACATCATTCAGCTGGAACACTTCAATGTGAATAACATGATTCTTTGATGAACTAAGATTAAAAAAACATGTCGGGTAACTACAGGCAGTAAAAACATAATCGGTTTATCCTGCAAAGCGCATTCCCATTTTCAGTTTTGCACATATTTTAACAGGCAGCCGAACAATCGAAGAGGTTCAGAGCCTCAGTATTAGTGCAAATTCACAACTATCTGAACTTTCAAAAAAAAAAAAAAAGGTTGCATACAAATATCAAGGGTTACTTGATGAAGAAGAATGCTTTCGCAGTGGACACAAACTCAAGAATTAAAATGAATGCAATACACTTTGAATGATCTGTAGATAACAAAAATGTCGGATAACTACAGGCAGTAAAAACATAATCAGTTTATCCTGCAAAGCACGTTCCCATTTTCAGTTTGGCACATTTTTTTTAACAGGCAGCAGAACAATTGAAGAAGTGCAGAGCCTCAGTATTAGTGCAAATTCTATAATCCTGGGGGCAAATCCAGGACAGAATGCAAGTTGGTCAACAAATATATCTTCTGAATAATCCTCCAAACATAATGCATCATGATTCTCAAAACACAATCAGAAAAGGAGATCCAAAGTTCACCTCTTTCTAGTAAGAAACCTATAAACTTAAACAGAATAACTCATCAACTAATGAATTAGCTTGACATTTTGATTATCAAGAGTTGGAGAAACCTAATTCCAACTTTTGATATTCAAATCCCCACCCCATGATTTTGAACTATCTACTTGGGTGCGTTTGGTTGCGCGATTGCGCAGTGTTTGCGATTGCAGGAAGCTGCATTTGCAATCGTGCAATCAAACAATTTTACTATAACAGCTTCTTGCACACAGATTTCAAGCAAATAGTCCTCAAAAACTGCGATTTCAAAAGGCTAAGAAAGTGAACTTCCTGCAGAATCAGTTTTGCAATCGCGCAACCAAAACGCACCCAACACTTTATAATGAAACCTTCATAGCCATGAGTGTGACATCCACATTCTATCTAGCACTGGTTTTGTCATAGAATCACTGATGATGGGTGGCAAACCAACAGACCCAGTCATACAATTCAATGAATGGAAAAAATGACAAAAAATGGAAATCATGAACTTAGCTGAACATAAAGTGATAATCCGGAATAAGACAACCCCACCCTGTGTTCTAATATGGTCTTTCACAACTCCAAATCTAAAACCCCAAAACACAAGGAGCATATTTTTACAAAACCCTTCAGTGATCATTTTAGCTGTAAAAAAACTAAAGCAAAGAAAATCAAACCATCCCGCTATAGAAACCCTAACATCTTCCAAAACCAAAAAAAAAACATTCGGACCATTCGATAAACCCAAAATAAATCATCAGAGTCTCAACAACCAGTTGAAACGACTTAGAGAATGAACGAAAGAAATGATGAAACCGGAAGAGGAAGAAAAATACTGGATCAGCGAGACGAACGAAGCTTTGGAACTCAAGCTTTGGAGGCGGAGGGTTTTTAGGGTTTTGGCTTTAATTGGACGAGATCAGCAGATGAGATCGGGTCGGGCCCATTACCCGCCTGATTAAATTGACTTGCACATCTGGGCCGCTCTTATGACGGACCTTCTGCGAGCCTGACCCTCTTGTTTGTGTTTTGGAGCTATGTTACGTTTCAGTGTTTTTTTTTAATGGTAGATACAGTAGTTTTATGTATCTTATTAGTCTCCTTCATTTATGAAAATGAGGTATTTATCTTGTTAAAAAAATTACATTCTTAATAAATGACATTTTACCTTTTATATGATTTACCTTTGATATGAGAGAGATGATTTTTAAAAATTTAAATACACGTGTGGTTTGCATTTTAGACTATAAAATAGATTGGATATAACATTTTACATGTGGCTAACACATAGATTATGTTACATATAATCTTTTTTCTAATCCCAATTTTCAAAACACATGTTTTGATTTTTTTTAAAATGGTATACATCATTAAATGATTACTTGTTTTTTATGAAATATGAAATATATGTTTCAATAAATTTTATGAATATATTTATTAAAAATATTTAATTTTTTTATAATGTATATGTCTCATTAACAACTGACTGAATAACCCAAATCTATGCGGGAAAAAAAATTATGTTTTTTTTTAAGAAGTTGTGAGCATCTCTATTTTAAATTGCATCAAACCAGACAATGTATGAAGAAATTATGTTTTTTTTTTATTGGTAGAAATTATGTTGTTCCTCCATTCAATATCCTCATAAATTATATAGTGTATGGTACATGCATGAAATGTATACGCACACAACTTACAATTTCGCCCATGCAACAATAAATGTAAATGCATAATTTTCTTGGCATATGCAATAATATAAGAGAAGCTGCGAGCATATAATTAGCTGGGGATAGGGACAGATAAAAGCTGATTGGGTGGCTGAAATAAAACCGGCTTAATCCGACGTGCTGCACATGGTTTCAATATAACATAGTAACCAAAAACCAAAAAAACAAACAATGAATTATCAGCTGTTGTGATCTCTGAAACAACTGCAGCTGATCCTCTGCATTTTCACACACCACCTCTCTATCACAATGAATGATTTCACCCACACGAGCTCCTCGCACGTGCAAATACCAGGGGCATCATTATTGATTATCTATCATAGGTTTTGAATACATATACACACATGAAGGTGATACAAGTGGCCATGTGATGCTCATGTGTACTACTCGTTATCCACCGTCTTTTGATAGGTAAATGATTGAATTTTAACTCATCATATTTTGGCTGTAAATTCATCAGATTAATGAATATGAGTTTTATATTTTATTCTGATAAAAAATCAGTTATCATTAATTAATAACATATGAAAGAAAAACTTTAATGGATTATTAACCAAAATTTATTTAAGAAAAAAAGATTTAATAATAAAAACATTGAACCAAACCAGTAAGACAAAAAGTAATATCACTCTAGGATGATGTGTGGTTTAAAATATGATTGGTTAAACTTTGAGTCATAAATTGCATCACTTGATCAACACTCTTTAATTAATGGATTTGTTCTTGGAAGACTGTGAAGAAACTAAGGTACGTACTATAGCACAGTAGCAGTACTTGTGATTATATAGTTATTTATTTGTCATCAATGTCTGAACTTTCAATCCAAATATATGTTAGTTTAATTTAGTGATTACAGCCTTACAGGGTTGAGTTTGGTATCCATTTTTAAAGTCAATTACAAATATATATTCATTGAAGTTGAGATCAAGAAATTCAATTTCATTTAATAATCTCCACCTCGGGAAGGCAATGTGATCAACCAAAAACATGGACAAAGAAGAAAAAGATAATGAAATAGCTATAGGATGGTGTGTACCATAAATTCAATGAGAGTTTGCCATACCCAATTGAAAATTAGAGACGCCCATGTTGAGAATTTCAAAAAAAAAAAAAAGGAGATAAGAAGAATAACAACACATGGGGGATGGGCTTCCATGACTATATTTTAGTTTTTGACAGTGTTAAGAAAAGAAAATGTTGATTGTCATTAAATACTTTGTTAAGATGGATGGTTTACCACATGCAAGTCACTTTGATCAAAACCATGCATGAGATCCTGAATTTGTGGTGGAAGAATTGATGTTTATGTTTTGTTCTTCTCATAAAGGTTGCTAGTTCATCATGGATTCTCATTTCGAAGTTGTGTGTGAAAGTCCAGATATCAGTTCCCAACAGCTATGGCCTATGGGAAAAGGAAAATTGAATATAATGAAGGTTTGCTTAAGTCAAATCAAGTACCCATGACCCATGTGCTTGGGAGAATCAAATCCATAATATAATTCTGAAATTTGTGTACCAGATTGAATATATATGCATATATAAGTGGACTTGACATGTAAATTAATTGTGATGAGCTTCTGAACTCAGGTTCTCCAATCTCCTTTACTTTTTTTAAATTATCATTAATGATATATAAGCCAACCGACCTAACGATTGATTCCCTAATCTTGTTAGGTGACAACAATCATAGATTGGTTACAAATTTAGTTTTCAATTATTTTGACCTTTTTTTTAATGAATCAAGTATTAGCACCTTTTGTGGTTGCCCTTCTTTTTCAAACATGGCAATGCTAGAAAAAACATTAGATACATATCATCATTTCTTCCATCTACATAGAAAATAGGGGTGTTGTTACATACAGTCTTGTTTACAACTATCGTGTGAACTCACATATATGTCTAACAAAATATATATTTAATTAAACGAGACATGTAAATTTTAATTTTCTTTTAATTTATTGAAATATATAAATCATTTTTATAAAGATATCATATACAACTTTGAAAAAAAAAATAATAGTAGGGAGGACCACATGCACCTTGGGGTGAACACACCACACAGGAGTGTCCCCTGATATTTTCATTGAAAATAGTCCAATAAAGAACCTCAAAAGAATCTAACAAGCACCAGACCAAAAAGGATGGTTACAAATTCCCCCCCTCATCTCCCACCTAATAAGACATACTTCAGCCCCCTAAAAAGAGTGGGGCTTCAACCAAATAATACAATTTCCTCTTATTTTTCTATTGTTGGATGATTATTTAAGAAGTTTAGTTTTTAAGTTGGATGTTAAAATAATGTTTCTCCTGGCTAGTCCATTTGATCATTTATAAAGCAATAATTTTTTTTCTTCCCATTCCCCTATATAACTCACCCCATCCACATCTATAAATACACCTCCCTTTCCTCAAACCTCCCTCACCTCCTCTCCTCCATTTCCTCTGTTTTTGTGGGCAGCTTTGCTCAATTAAGTCAGGCCATTCCCTTCTCTCCAACTTATCAAAACTTCAAAAGCTCCAAGTTGGTTAAACATGGAGTTTGTTGGATTAAGCCTACTAGTCCTTGTAACCTTGTTCAGGTCTGCTCATGGAGATGGGTGGACTGATGCACATGCCACCTTCTATGGTGGTGGTGATGCTTCTGGCACAATGGGTAAATTCAGAAAACCTCCACTTTTATTTCAAATTCATTCAATTCTCCATATTGGTCAGTTAACAAACCATAACAAGAAAAACTTTTTTTGTTGGTTCTGCAGGAGGTGCATGTGGGTATGGAAACTTGATCAGCCAGGGATATGGGACTAACACGGCTGCATTAAGCACTGCATTGTTCAACAGTGGGTCGGGCTGCGGTGCGTGTTTCGAGATCCGTTGCGTCAACGATGCGCGATGGTGCCTCCCCGGATCGATCATCATCACCGCCACCAATTTCTGCCCACCCAACAATGCTCTCCCAAACAATGCAGGGGGTTGGTGCAACCCTCCCCAGCAACACTTTGACCTCTCCCAACCTGTCTTCCAACACATTGCCCAGTACAAGGCAGGCATTGTCCCTGTTCAGTATAGAAGGTAATCAAACACTTCCATTCATTCACTCATGTCTTACTAAGTAATCACAATTGTCTAACACTTGTGGTTTGTTAATGAAGGGTCCCTTGCAAGAGGACCGGAGGCGTCCGATTCACGATCAACGGTCACTCCTACTTCAATCTTGTCCTGATCACCAATGTGGGAGGCGCCGGAGACATCGTTGCGGTGTCAATAAAGGGATCAAACACTAGATGGCAAACGATGAGCCGCAACTGGGGTGTGAATTGGCAGAGCAACAGCTACTTGAATGGGCAGTCACTCTCTTTCAGGGTCACCACCAGTGATGGCCGGACTCTCACCCTCACAAACGTTGCTCCCTCCGATTGGAACTTCGGACAGACCTTCACCAGTGAAGTCCAGTTCTAAGAAGTATCTCTACAGTGATTGCCTCTGCATAACTAACAAAACTGTCAACTTTAACTACTTGAGTAGGAAGACACCCATTATATACTGATATGGTGTTACTAAGTAGCTATATATATCTATATATTGTGGTGATTGTGATTGTATACCATGACGGGTCCTTTCTAAAATGGCCCCTAATGGTCTGTTTGTGGTCTGTTTTTTCATTATTGGCATTGCAAGTCACACCCCATCAAAAGATGGAGGCTGTGGAGAGGTCTGCCAAATAGAAGCCTCTATTATTATTATTATTATCATCATCACATTTGGTCTCTGCTTTTTGAGCTATGTTTGGCTGAGGTGAATTTGGTTGTGTCACCCGCCCAAGAAGGCTTTTACTATTGTTTTTGTTGTTGCTGTTCGTTTAAAGGAATTCCAAGTCTTTTGGGCATTAGTTTTTTTGTTGATCTTTCTTTTCTCTCCTTTTTGTTGTGCATGTTTTTAGCAATCTCATCAAATTGTAGCCATTGATCTCAATCCATCCATGTAACACAAAAGACATCTTACAACCCTTTCAAATCCTGATCAATGCTTACACCAATGAATGTATTTAGAAGGCTACAAGCCATGACACGCACAATAGTCCTCCTAAATAATCAAAGTATCAAAATATTGGTGGTGGTCGAAGTAGAACATACAAGTTTCAAAGGACTATAGCCTAGGCTAGCAGTGAAGGGACATTGCTTGATACTTCGTCGGGCTCAACCGCGCAAGTCAAAGAAAAATGGTTTCACAACTCTAGTTTCTTTTAGTGGGCCTAGGTTCAGTCTATTTTGGGCTTATATATCAATATTAAAGAGACGTGCCCAATATAAGATCTGAATAGATAGTGAATTAGCCAGCGAAAAACAACTCACAAGATTATATGAACAACTTTTTTCACCTACCCTCAACGGGTTCGAAACCAGGGACCACAAAATTTGACTATAATTGAAAAATTAAAAAGGGATCAATCATCCTTTAATACCATAGCTCAAAGTGGTACGTGCTGCGGCACGTACGGATATGCGTCCCTTGGTGCACATCTGCACCCTGGTGCGGTGCATGTGCCACTCATGTGCGATCATGTCTGATCAGGAGTTCGAACTCAGTTTGAACAAGAATCAAATGGTCATTCAAGCGTTCGAATTCAAACGACTCTTAGACATTTGAATAGAGTTCAAACGTCCATATATTAATTTTAAAAAAATATTCACATGTACCGTACATGCATGTACTGTATGCGGACCCCACTGCATTTAGGTTTGCACATGTTTTTAAAAATTAATAAATACCCTTTCAAATAAATTTCCTTGGGGGAAGAGTTTTATAGTTTTAATTATCTCGCTCTAGAAATCACATGCCCTCATTGAATCCTTCACAAAAGGAACAGATTTATGGAAAACCTCCCTTTGGGTTTCATGAATTTCTTCACAACGTGCTTGGAAGCTCGAGTAAGTAGAGTTAAATATATATATAGAAATATATGCACAGACGTTGAGAGACACCAACAAAGTCACAAGCATAATGAAATTGTACCGTATTATTTGTGACGCACGCCATACATTCAATGATCTAAAGTTTATAACTAGACTCACTTTTTAATAAGTTGTATATATATTATATTTATATATACCTATCTTTTTTATCTTTATTCTTAATTTATTTGTTGTGATATTTCAAAATTTCCGTACTTTTGTCCTTTCTTAAAAATAATAATGGGAAGAGGTGGTATTTTGAAATTTCAAGGAGTCATTAAAAGAAGGATTGGATTGAATGTATTGGACCGTACATTATCAATCCCTGTATTTTCCATTGACTTTGTTATTAATCAAATATATATAAATATATATATATAAGGAGCCGATTAAGTGCGGTTTACGGTCGGTGCGGTGCGCGATCACGGGCCGTCGATCACGGGTCCATCGCATCGGACGGTCGGGTGCGATTCACGTCGACCGTTGGATGCGATGGACCCGCGATCGGACGGCCCACGTCGTAAACCGCACCGACCGCATACCACACGTAATCGCGACTATATATATATATATATATATATATATATATATATATATATATATATAAGGTTACAACTCGAACGGATTGGATTCGGGTTGACCGCAATTTGAATCCAATCCGAATTTTAAACTACTCAATCCTAACCCGACCCAATCCGATTTGCAACCTGAATTAGATCAATCCGAACCCAACCTGAAATTAAATAAACCAACTCGACCTAACCTGAATTGGACTAACTCGACCCCAACCTGATTTTCAACCCGAATTGAACCAACTCGACCCAACCCGAATTTCTAACATGATGTGTAAATTAAATAAATAAACCCGACCCAACCCGTAAGATTAGATATGTTTACCTAAAATTTGGACTACCCATATTAGAAGCTACAGAATGAACGGCCATGATTTTTTTTAACTATTAGTTTACGGGTTCAGGTTGGGTCGGGTTTTGAGTGAGGCCAACCTGAACCCAACCCGATTTATGAGTCAACCCAAATTGATCAACCCGAACCCGATTTGGTCAACCCAACTCATGTAAAAGTTGGGTTCAACTTGTCGGGTTCAGATTCAACCAGACCCAAGTTGCAGCTATATATATATATATATATATATATATATATATATATATATATATATAGGGATCCGATTACGTGCGGTGTGCGGTCGGTGCGGTGCGCGATCACGGGCCGTCGATCACGGGACCCACGTCGTAAACCGCACCGACCGCACACCGCACGTAATCACGACCATATATATATATATATATATATATGTGTGAGTACTTATGTTCTTAATTGTCTAACAAAGATTCACTGTGTACTCTCATGGTTTTCCTTAAGAGAGAGAGAGAGAGAGAGAGAGTCACTATGGATTGGATATGATTGGATGATAATTGGACGGTTTGGTGAGATGAGTTTTCGCCCCTGTTTGAGATCTTGTTACGATGGACTACTTATTTCTTTTCTCTTATTTGTAGGATAACAAATTATGGTGAAGGATGAGTAAATATCTCTTCTAATTCTCCTTCCTTTTTATCGGTATAATATATTTTTTCTTTCTGCTTATCTTTTTTATTTTATCTATTCGTTCCTTTTTTTAAGATTGTAACCTTGAAATCTATCAATGAAATCGAACAGTAATATTCTACCTTTTTCTCTATAAAAAAATTGTGTTTTATTTAACAAAGTATCAATAGAGTGATGTTGAGTTTTTTTTTTGGGGGCCGGTGTGGCGCTTATAAACAAGGGGTGTCTCTATTTGAGTCCTTCTAACAAATAACCCCTCAAGTTTTAAGCAAGTAATTAAAAAGCCTCACACATATAAATCATGATCTTTATTATTTTGCATGCCCACTGTTTTTCCTCCTCAAAAAGAGTCATTAACATTTATTAAATCAACAGTTGTGATACTCATCTGTCCCCCGCAGGCTTATGCCCATGGTGCAAGGACGCCAGTGTCCTTCACGCTACCCTAGTTCCAATCTCACCAATCACAAGAATGGAAAATACACCCGTTGGACTGAGCTGTTGTGTTAGGCTTTAGGCCCATTGTTGTTCTGTGTTGTGTGTTAGGCTCTGATCTACAGTTGCTTTGGGTTTGAGTAAGAGGTTTAGTGTCGTTCTTGTCCAAGGTCTCTATGTACCAAAAAAAAAAAAAAAAAAAAAACATTTGTGATGGTGGTATGTAATGGTATGTAAAAACTTAATTGATTGTGTTAAAATGTAACATATGATCATCTGATGTAATACTAGTTGAGGAAAAGTGTCTTGAACAAGAAAATATTGAAAAAATGGAAGGTTTAAACATCCGACAATATGTAAATTTTTTCCCCTATATCTTCTCAAAACTAGCATAATGTGGTTCTTCTTTCCTCTTGGAGTATATGTTTGTTTTTCTTGCATACGTTTGAGTAATAACTTAATTTTTTGATACAATATAATTCCAAAAAAAGTTCTTCAACCTATAGCCTCCAATTAAAAAAATCATTCTAATTATGTGTTTTCAAGTTCTCGAAAATGATTAAGTTCAAGGAGAACTATAAATGAAATGATTTAAATGGGACTTATAAAAGAACGCAAATAGAGCCACCCATAAATAAGATCATGTACAACAATGCCCTATTTTGACAGATTGTATTGGATCCGATTCGTTAAGGGGCTGTTTGGGTAGAGGGTTAGGGAAGGAATAGGTGGGAATAGGCAGGGAATAGGGAAAAAAAGGTGTTTGTGTGAGGGGAATAAGGTGGTATTTGGATGCTGGAATAACAAATAATAAAGGGGTATAGTAATCCTTCATTTTTCATGGAATTAGCCTATTCCAACAATAATCATAAGTGGGTCCCACTATTTTTTTTCATCATTCATTTCAAATCACCTGTCAACACCTCTTATACATCAATGGGGCCCACATGTCAAATCAACTTTTTACACTTTATTCACATTTTATTCTTCATCAACCAAACACATTCACTTTATTATTACGTTTTCCAATGAGAATAATTTAAAACACAACCAAACAGAAAATCACTTATTCTACTGATAAAGTCAACAATTCCTAGAATAGGTATAAACCCCAGAATACCTTATGTCTCTATCCAAACGGGCCCAATAGTCCGAATCCTCAAAGCCCAAAATAGAGCTTTTGTTCGAGCTAATCCCCCAAACACAGCGAACATGCTACAGCAGCAGCCGCTCCAAACGCCGGTCGCGGCGACTCCACTGCCCGATGCGGCGGAGACGGAGGATGCACCGCCGAAGCAGGTGGCGCTAGCGATGGAGAGGCTAACGCGCGCGGGGCGTCTCATCGCCGACGTCCGGTTGGGGGCGGACCGTCTTCTGGAGGCGCTGTTCGTCGCCGCCGCCCCCCACCAGACCTCCTCCAAATCCCTTCAGCTCGTCACGAAAGAGGAGTCCCTCATGAGCCAGCACCTCCAGGACCTCCGCTCCGTCGGTAAAACCTCTCGTTTTGGGTTTTTAGGGTTAGGGTTTCCCTATAATTCCTTGGTGGTGTTGAATTCTTTTCTGGGGTTTCGTGTATTTTGGTGTTAGGTAGACAATTGGAGGAGTCTGGGGTTCTGAGTGGGTCGATGCGGTCGCGAGGGAACTCGTGGGGGTTGCATATGCCACTCGTATGCTCGGATGGCGCCGTGGTCGCCTACGCTTGGAAACGTCAGCTCGCTGGCCAAGCGGGTGCCTCCGCCGTCGATAGGACCAGGTTCGGCTGAAGTTTCAGTTTTTCGTAGTGTTGTAGTGTTGAAATGGCGATTCAAGACCTGGCTTTGCATGTTTGATATGCATGTATGTGTCTCTGATGTATGGGTACTTCAAATACAGTTGTAGGGGTCATGTTATTGCTCAACTGTTCATTTATATAGCTACTATAATCTTCCTCTGAAATGTTTCTATTTGTTAACTCTCTTGTTGCACTGGAGCTTCTCCATTGATATATAATGGGACTCTCCCACCTTCTTTTTAAAAAGCTCTCTTGTTGCACTTCACTCACAAATTACATTATGCTACTGGAAGAGTCTACTTCCCCTTTTAATTCATAGAAACACTGAAAATATCAAGGAATGATTTAGCTTGAGAATTTTAGGTCCTCCTATCACTCCTTTGAAAGTTATTCCATGGATGGTACAATGGGAAGTCGCTTTGAAAGTTGTCATTGGAATTTTTTTCATAATGTAAGCTTGAAATGCAACAACTTTGTAGTTCATTTGGCATACTGAGCACTAAGCGGTTAAAAGTTAGTATGTATAGAATTTCGATAAGAAAATTTAATTCTATTTCAATCAATCTGTTGTGCCATGCAGGTTAGCTCTCAAGGCTTTTACTGATCAGAAAAAGCGTTTTTTCCCCCATCTAGAAGATGAACTATTTGAACCGTCAGCGGGTGGGGAGATCGGACCTTCAAAGAAACATTGTGGTCCCCGGACTTTGGCCTTGACCAACAAAAATGAACTTGTTGAGGACAGAACTTTGTCAGATGTTCTGATGCATATGGAGAAAGAAGCACCTAACATTAAGATATCCACGCATCAGCGTTTAGATTGGTTGAAAAGAGCCTCCTCATTGTTGGTTTCATCAGATGGGGACCCCATGGAATCATCTAAGGGACAGGCAATTCACAATTCAGACAATCTAAAGTCGGGGTCATCTGGCATTATCGCCATGGATCAGATTGCTATTATCGAGTTAACATCACCTTCAGTTTTCAGGGCTATTTTGTCATTGCATCCAGCTGGTTCTACGACCCCAGATGCTGTAGCATTTTTTTCTCCTGATGAGGTGATTTTCCCTGCTGATGTATTATTAATCGATTTTTATGTCATTATTCCTTTATTTCCCCCACTCCCTTCATTGTTCTTTATCTATTTACACCAATATTTTCAAATCACATTATGTTGCAGTACATAATGATAATGTGATCATGAAAATCTTATTTGATTTTAAGGTAGTTAATGACTGAATCATCCATTTGACTGAGCTTGTCTAAACCATCTATATGCCATTTTCTTTTTCATTTGATGCTTTATTTTGATTTTGCATAGAATGTTTGTAATTTATTCACCAACATTTCTTCTTGTTGTCAATTGCATTTCGTTTTCTTTATCTGTATATCCCATTTTGCCTGTACCATGCATTCTCAATTTTTTTCCTGATCAGAAAACAATTTTTTTTTCCCTAGGGAGGAAACTACATGCATGCAAGAGGCTTTTCAGTTTATCATGTATATAGGCTCCTCACGGTAATTGCTTCCTGCAATTGTGGTTGTGGTTCCCAGTTTCTTACAATTTGAAATGGAAATCTCATAAAGGCTTGAAGTTTGGCTGGTAATTCCATTTTCTTCTGTGATGGTTAATTTGTCATTCTGTGGCAGGAGCATGCAAATAAAGCACTGCAATATTTTCTGAGTGCAAAACCAGATGCATCATTAAGACTCCTTTTGGTACTCTCTCTTTCTCTCTCACACACAGTACAAATGCAAAGAGACTTCTTCCCTATGTAGTCTGCTTTGTCACAAGGACCTCTCATGTGAAAATATATACAGTTCTCAACCACTTACATCTCGTCAGACACAAATGCACATCTTTTTCACTTGTATAGTACTTTGTAGGGCTTCAGAAACTGGTGTTCACCTATTAACAAGTGTAATCAATTTTTGCAGCTCTGGATATGCAGCTATCAGACACTTTTTTCAAAGGCTTGCAGGTAAGGGGAATTCTTATACATGTGTAATTCATGCTTATGTTTATTTCTATTGATGATTCACGTCATTGTTATGGAGCAGCAAATGTGGAAGGCTCCTCTCAATGGATAAACCTTCAGTTTTGTTCTTGCCTCCCATTCAACGTCCCTATCGACAATCATTTCTGACTAAAGTCTTGCAATCATCATCGTCACCAAAGGAGCAGTGCTCTGATCTGGATACTGCATATCATATCGGGTGCTCTTCTGATGAACCTATCTAATGCAGATTCCTGTAATTGGCCTGTGTGTCAGACTGTCAGGTATGCTTAATGAGTAAAGACAGTTCTTTCTGCCACCAGAAAATATATTAAGAAGGTATCATTTTTTATAAAGTTTCCTGCAAGATTTAGTCTGAAAGAGTTCTCTAAAAGATATTTGTTTTATAATTTTCCTTCTATTCAACATACTTAATGACTGATTTAATGTTGCATCTTTTAGATTTGATTCTCAGAGTTTTTTTTACTTGAGAATTGATGTAATGGAATGTACTATAATGAAACAAGGCCTGGATTGGGCCGGCCCGTGGCAAAAAAGAGGGACCAGGACCTGCCCATGGGCCCAGGACTGAACGGGCCTAACGGCCGGGCCTGGGTTTTTTGGGCCTACGGGCCCAGATTTTAAAAATACTGTTTCTTTGATTATTAAATTTTAAATTGTTCATTTGTATATAATGTTAATATAACACAAAATTTTAAGTATAATGTTGAAAAAATATCTATATCTATTGAATTTTCAACAATAAAAATATTAAATGAATTAATTATTTGAAAAATTAAATAATTACATGTAACTAACTAGATTGACATCTACATAAATGTTAATAATTTGTATAATTCAACCACAATTTAAATAAAAATTACATAAAATTACATGTGACTCATTATTAGATTGCCCTTATGAGCCTACGGGCCGGGTTCGCGGGCGGACCTACGGGCCGAGCCCCAAAACCAGGCCCGGCCCGCCCTGAAAACGGGCCGGGCTTTCGGGCCTCGGGCCTTTTGAAGACCCCTAATATAATGTGAATATTTATTTGCGTGAGAAATAATTAAGTCAGTCTATTTCTAGGAACCAAATACAAAGAAGTGGAAAAGCATGCTAAAGATATTTCTATATTCAACAAGGACCAGGATATAGGTTGTGTTGATCTTGAAAACTTCACCAAACAATAATAGAAGATTACAAAAGTTGACAGT
Source organism: Acorus calamus (assembly GCA_030737845.1). NCBI lineage: Eukaryota > Viridiplantae > Streptophyta > Magnoliopsida > Acorales > Acoraceae > Acorus > Acorus calamus. Next base: position 6,747,011 of record CM060861.1, on the reverse strand, counting down.
TGATATGCAATCGATCTAGGGGTTTATATAGAGCTCAAGGTCAATTCCACCACCACATGTAAGCTTCCAGAAATTACTAAACCGATATAATCACTGCTGATTTTATTTCTCTAGTTGTCTAGGTTCTAAAGGCAAAGATTTCTCCAAATCACAACAAGAAATGTACTGTTATTAAAAATATCCGTAGAGTGTTTTGTGATTACTTAATGCAGATGTGTGGGGTTTGGGGATCCAATAAGTGAGTAATCAATGAGTTAGGGATGAGGAATATATGCAGCACTTCCCATCTATGGGGGGCATGGAAGGATGTTAGGTTGTGACATGGGCTTGGAATTGTTGTAATTTTTCTAGGCTGCTAATTTAAGCATGTGCTTTTGTCTCTTTCGCAAACTGAAGTGCCCGAGTTGCCTTGTAAGCTGATCCATTTCTGTCCAAGCTTGTTGTATAACCCAAATGAGCTGAGCTGTGATTCATGCTGAAACTGAAGAAGTTCAAATAAAGAATTCAAAAGATGAAAGCTGTGGATAAATGTACAATGTGAAACCAAAATTTTTTCCATGTCAATTTAGGAAGGGAGTGGGGAAAAATAGTTATTTCATACTGTGGATAAAAGCTGTGGATAAATGCATCCAATAGCATTTCATACTTGTTCAACAATGTTCTTTTTCTTCCTTTTCTCCATCAAGGAAAATAAATTCAAAGTTAAATTTGATACAGATTGGCATACAACAACAGGAAAGGGTTTATTTATACGCCTTGTTCTATGAAATGTGATGTTTGGTTTTGACCGTCAACTAAGTAGGATGATTTTGGATTTACTGGGAAATGTTACAGTTTTGATCTTGCTTGAAGTCACAATGTGGAGTAGGATTTGATTGATGCGATAACGTTTTATGAATGATGGGTAGTCCATGGAGATCAGTTTCATTAGAAATTTAACAAAACTATTGGTCTACACTATACAACAGATACCAGCCATTTAATATATTCAGTTTCTTAAAACCCTTCTTAGTTTGATGAAGAAAATGAGCGCTAAGGAGACCATCATTCATCTCTATATTTTATTCCTCTTGAGACAATTCCATGTTCATTCTGATATTGGAGAATTTCAGCTTTCCATTCAGCTACTGTCTTGTATATAAGATTTCATGCTAATGGTGTAACATTAGTCAAAATTAATTCACAGCACATGCACATGGTGTGTGCATACACCTACTAAATTATAAAACCTTCAAAGTTTGAACTTGTTCAACCGATCGAGTGAAATCCCATAAGTATTTATCCACTTATATGTTGATTTATCTATGATCGTCATATTTGATAAATTTACACTCAATAGCCTGCTGTAACCTTCGACATGAATTTATTGGAATCACTTGTGGCCTTCTTTAACAATTGGGATTCACTAAAGGAAATAGAATGACAGAAAAATGAAAACAACTACTAGACTTCTTTTCCCTCAAAAATAAAAAAGATAGAAGGGGGTATTCCACTGATGCATTCATTCCAGAATGTGATACAAACGAGGCTCTTATCGAGTGAGTCCTCAGCAGGTGGTCAACAATATCTCATCAGTTGAAAAAAATCCATTGATGATAAGCATCCAGTTAAAGATTATTATGGACCCAGGTGGAAGCTTTGTCACCATTGTTTCCCACATCATTATTATAGATTGCCACACGTCTGATTGATTTTACATTGATTTTTTTTTCATTGTTGTAACAGTGCAAGAATATTCTCATGCATTGATAACCTTGAATTATATCACCGGCATTGCCACGCCAATCATTGATGATACTTCATGCACAGACCTTGCTTTTGTGAAAGTCAATGCCATGCAACCATATTAGAATATTGCATTGTGACCCTGATCAAATTCTCTTATTATTTTGTTCACTATCATGTATCCCACCGTTTGTTGCTGCTGCCCTTATCATCTTTAGTTGACAGATTATGCGGCCCACAGATTTTTATTCGACATCTCCTAACTTATGCAACTGTTACGACTGCGACATATGTCTGCATTGGAATTTGATTCTCCCCACCGTCAACTAGAAACATATGTTTTATCAATCACCATTATTGCCATCCTCTTGTTTTTTAAACCCAGGCATACACTCACCTGGGAAATTATATTCTTTTGTTTGACACCAGCAGGTTGTGAACCATCCATTAATGATAATGTATTCAATATAGATACCCTTCAACAAGCCATGTTTCTTTGCAATATAGTTTCAAATGCTAACAATACATACGGATAACATGTCATAAAAAAAAACTGGGAAGCCCATGTTCCTAGTCATCTGACCAATATTCGCTTCATGTGTGCAGGTTTGGGAAGTATTAAATAATAAGAGGAAGGAGAAGCCAATCTTAATTTGTCATGGAATGGTCAAAACAATGACATAACCAACAAAAGAGTGGGAGGTGCATGCTTTTGCCCAATCTTTGGTGTCATTGGCTTTGGATCTAATGAAGGGCTTGATATATATGATGCTTTAATACACTATCAAGTCAACAAAGGTTGGCTGCACCTTTGTTTTAGTTTCAGTGAATGGTGACATGTAATTGACAAGAGAATGGAAAGAAAGTGATATGCCGACAGGCCTAAGTAAATATTATCACTTAGGAATCGTTAGGGTTTCTTTTTCAACACTTGGCGTTCTGTATGATCGCAACTTTATCAGAACTTTTTTTTTTTTTTTTTGGATATGGAGGTGCACCCTTGTTTAATGTTTTTTTTTTATATGCACTGATGAATTCATAGGGTGGTGACTGGTGGGACATGATAAGACTATATGGAATTGTTATTTGGACGAACTATGTGATTTGAGCGCATCATCTAACTTATTCTTTCAGTTGGTACTTGTATTTAGAAAATAATAATGATTGGTCTTGATCATTTCGATTGTGAGGTTATGCTTCAATTTCCATCAATTAATAACAGGTGTGCTAATGTAGATTCCCTCTTTTAATTAGTGATGATGATTATGAGGGCCAAACTTGTCTGCACCATTCAATTGTCCGGGGGGACACAAAAAATTCACTAGGCACAAAAATGCTGTACCAACTTTTTGTGTTTTAAAATGGTTAGATAAGTACGATTAATATTACATATTTTAAAATGCTTCAATATAATCATAAACAAGTTAATAAAGAACCCTGTAAATTTCTATACCAACTAATAATCATCAAATTAAAACAATCCTCCATTTCATTAGATCTGCATAAAGATCGCTTTAAGATTTAAAGCTTCAAACTATCCTTGGTTAAATTGGATTGAGATGATATTATAAACATGCATGTAATAATTTTTTTTTTCTCTTTTGCTTCATGTGTCTTTTATTTTGGGTGATGAAGGTCTTGATAACCCTTGAGCACCTCTATTGTTAAGACTGTGCATTTAATTAGTATAGATAATTTTTATTTATGAGTTTATACTTGTGTTTAAGGGTTGAGATGCAAATTTTTTTTATTTTATGGGTCAAACTAGGATTATTTAATGGATAACTAGTTTAAGTGTTATGTTGACAATTAGTGAGGTTATGCATGTTCAAAACCCATCTATTTAAAGTATTTGAGTCTCTTAGGTTTTAGTTGGGGGTAATTGAGACATTTTACCCAACACATCCCACACATGTGAGAAAAAGTTCTCTCTCTCTCCAATTGACACTTTCCTCTCAAGCATCTCTTTTTCTTGGTGAGTCTTCTTTTACTTTTCTTTTCAAAACCCTTTTTACATCAACATTCAAACTCAGATCTACAAAAATCTAACCGTTGGATTTTCGATCCGTTTGTCACATCTTGTTCATCGTCACTCTCTCTTCCATTCAAGACCATTTTCATCCACATCGGAGGTTGGTGGAGGTCGGGCCACGAGCCGAGGTGGCTGATTTGGGGCCGACTTGGTGTGGCGGCGGTCCAAGAACACTTCCCCCTTCCTCACTTGCTTCCCTTCAAGCATTCTTGCTTTTTTTGTGAGTACATAAGTCACTTCTCTCACTCATTCTCCTTTAAAGCTTGTATGTGTGTAATGTGTTCTCTATATAAAAAAATGTGAGTGATCTCTCTCTCTCTCTCTCTCTAATTGATGGGTTTTTGGTGAGCCATGGAACAGTAAGGGATAAGAGTGAATTTTCCCAACTATTGCTTTCATTATGCATTATTGGTTTCATTGAATGAGATTTAACATGAATATGCATGGTTTATATTTGTGGAAAGGTGATATAGTTATAAATTTGGGAAGGGTTTGAACTATCTTTACCCAAGCTAATATTTGTGAATCTCATGTTCTCATTAGTCATTTTGACTTTCCTTTTGTAAGCTTCAAAACAAAATGCATGGAGGTTTGATGGAGGAAAGTGGTGAATGGGTTGAGTCCTTGGATGAACTATTTTCAAGTATTAAAAGACTCTTGGGGATTTTTGTGTGATTTTATACCTAGCTAAGTTAAGTTCTTTCTCCAATAGGCCTTTTGAGTAGTTTTAGTTGTTTCTTTCTGTCTTTGTTCTAATGTAAGCATTTTCATGCCTAATAATAATTATTACTTGAATTCGGTTATGCTTAGTTAATAATTTATACTTATTGTTATGTGATGATGTGTTTATTCTATAACTTTCACTGTGTTAAAATGATTAATAGAAGTATATGTTTGTGTTTGTAATGTGCTTTCTTGTCTATGTCTATGCATGTGTGATTTAAAATTTAGTATTAATTGTTGAATGGTTAGAAGCTTAGTGTTGGATATATATATAAATGTGATATTTATTTCTTGATGTGGTAGACCTTCTAGAGTGATAGAATGTGTAATATTAAGTGTTAGGCTTGTGTCCATGTTATATTTAAATTTTAGTATGATTTGGGAGCACCTAAGTTTAAGGGTTATATATTAGCATGTTTTAAATAATTACAAATATGATTTACTTTGCATAATATACTTGCTTATTAAAATAATTGACCATATATTTCTCTAATATGCAATGTATGATAGCATGCTATGAGTGGTGGAGGTTAAAGGGTTACTTGCTGTTATGGATCTAATCATGAGAATGTATCGTTTGGTGGATGTTTAAGGTGTTGTATTATGTTTGATTTGACAATGTATTGAATCTACACGTGAGGACTAGTATGTAATATCTCGTCCATGTTTGATTTTAACATTGTGGTAGAATTGATTGTCCAATGGTGATAAGGATAATAGTGAGCCCCTTGCACTGACATCGGGGATGTGGTTGACATGACGATAGTGAGCCCCCTACACTGACATCAGGGATGTGGTTGACAATGACAATAGTGAGCCCCCTGCACTGACATCGGGGATGTGGTTAACATGACGATAGTGAGCCCCCTACACTGACATCAGGGATGCGGTTGGTATGATATCTTGGAACTTTGTTTAACTATATATGTTCGTTCTATTTGTTCATGTATGACCCGTGCATTTTACTTGGGAGTGTCATATGGTTCTTTACACTGCATGATATTTAATTTATGCTTGTGACAGTGATTAATTTGGTAAGGGCGAGATTTGAGTTATGTACTTGCTGAGCTTCATCGCTCATCCACTCTTTCTTTGTGGCTGAATTTTTATTTCAGGTGCGGAGCAGGGTGGCTATCATGCGCCCATGTGAGCGGGGTGTTTAGAGTTTTGGCTCGATTTGAGGGCGTACTACGTTGGGCGCCAGTTAGAGCTGTTATCATCCCAGTCTGTTTTTGTGTTAGTGTTAGTGGGTGTTCTTTTTGTAAAACTCATCACTTGTCAACAAATTGACAACTATTCTAGTGCTCTGACATGACTTAATTTGGTTGTCAATTTATGCTCTACGTATATTTCTTTTTATTCGGCCTTTATTGACCTTAGAGTTAAGTTGTATGCTTCCGCTGTGTTCTTTTTCTACATCTATTTGTTTCAGTATCTTTTCTTCTAAGTCTTGTGAACTTTTGATATTAATTATGTTACTCTCTAAAGCTGACCACTTTAGGGCGTAACATCTCTTGTCCTCATCCTTTCCCTCTCTGTATTCGGATCAATTGTAACTTTCATTTTATATATAAAAGGTCTACATTTTTTTCAAAAAAATATTTTTAAGCTATTAAAAATGTATGTATTAAATAATTGTAAAGATAAACGACTAGTGCACTTCCTGATGCTCATAATTCTCTGGGTCATGTTGAGCAAAAACATATTTCGATATAAATCTCACATTCGTATACATAAAGCTTATTTATTACTAGAGTTTGGATTCGGTCAGAATTGACTTCAGTTAGTCTCATCAATATCGAATTGAATTTACGAATTGAATTACACATTCTATTAATCAAATTATACAGTTAATTATTAGGTACATGTATAACTTTCCTATTACATATTAATGGTACTTATAAATTCATGTTTTATCTAATAGCTGACTAAATCCAATAAAAGAGTGGAACATGTACCTAACAATTAACTATACAGTTCGATTGATAAACTGTATAGTTTGATTCATAAATGGAACAGTTGGATATCGATGGGATTAGCCGAAGTCACTCTTATCCGGAGACTCATTATTATTTATTACTTAATGTATTGCATATATGGGTGGATGTGATGTAGACCATTCATAATCGGTTGGTCGAGTGAAGTTATATTATATCAAAATTTAAAGCAGGCATCGGCGTACATGCAATTTCGGCGCATGTAGTTTATTTAATGTCATATTTTACTCTTTATTTTATTTATTTTTTATTTATAGGAAAGACTTTACATGTATTCAGAGCAGAGAGAGAAACAAGACTACTAACAACCAGTTCAAAGGGTTCAGTCATTAGTCTTAAGATACTGAGTTAATTTAGCGTGCGAGGATCAAGTTTTACTCTTAATTGCCATCTCTTTCAAACATTGTCACGTTTTCAATTTCCACTTTGCCTTGTGCATGCATGAACGATATACATGATCATCGCAATACCTGTTTTTCTTTCCACACACGAAATCGTGTCGAACAGTTAAAGCTTTGGAACTTAAAACGTGTTGGAGGCCTTGAAGCCGCCTCTCTCTTCTTTTGAGAGAAGAAGATTTGGTCATCATTATTAATAAGTATTAATAAAATGAAAATCCAAACTGGGAATCCATGTAACAATAATGTCTGTTTTTCATTTTTGATGAAGGGAAATGAAAGGGGGGGTTGTGTTCTGTCGCATCTGTCACCTGCCAAATTCCTTAAATGGTGGTTTCACTTTTCAGTTGATGCATGGCTTCAAAGTAAGAAAATAAAACCACAGTCAAACAAGCAAACAAATAAAAACATCAATACCTCTATATATTATTCCCATTCAGCCCCTACCCATGTATTGATTTTGGCTCGGATTTGATGTTTTTTTATTGGGCAGAGAGAGCATCTTTTCACTATTTCTGAGTGTGTGTGTTTTTTTTTTTTTTTGGGTTGCAGAGAGAACAAACAACCCCACGAAGAGGAAGGCATGATTGTGAGTCCATGTGTCTCAGTGCACCACAACTTTCAAACTGTTCTGTTCATAATGAACATAAAAAAAAAGTGTATTGAAGATCAACACAGGCTTTTCCTTTTCTTTTACTTCTTCAAGTGGAAAACAGGCCTCGCTTTCATCCTTCTCTATTTCTGGAACCGGGGATACTAGGGAATCATATCCCTGTTTTTGCCTCGGAATTCGTGCTGACCACTTTTCAGTTTTTGGTTATGGATTCTCTGGCGTAGAGATTTAAATATATATAAAAAAATTGATCCAAAATTTTAACCACCAATGAGAAAAGAGTACATATCTATTCATAATAGATTTTGATCAGTCCAGTTAAAATCGAATGGTACATTTCTTGAATCTAATTACACAATTTTTTAATTGTATTGTATAATTTATTGTTGTATGCATGCTCACTCTCTTATTTTGATACTGAATCTAATAAGAAAGTGAAATATATATATAAAAATTGAATGTACAATTTGATTCATAAGCCATATAGTTCGATTAAAAAGTAATAGAATTTTACATCTACAGAATTGATCGAAACCGGTTCTAACTGGATGTGGAATACATATGGTCACTTATTTTCATAAAAACTGATGTAGATCATTCACAAAACTAACAGAATTACATGACGTGTCGTGTGTGATACGAATCACTTAATTGATTTAATTTTTTTCTATCTATAGTGTTCTTCTTTATTATCCATTTAAAAGGCCCCTGAGTCTTTGCTCATTTTGTTTATAAATGTCTTCCGAGGACCACAACTTTATATCTATCCACTAAAAATGTTTTTTTTTATCATCATAGTTGATACATGGTTAACTTTTTTTTAAAGTTTGGGGGAGAAAAAATAAGGAAAAATAACAAAAATAAATATCTTAAAAGTTAGAAAAACACAAATCAGTCACTTTTAAAATTATACATAAAAAAGTCTCATTTCACAAAACACAAAAGATTAATCTACACTTATGTAATTAGATCATTAACATCCCTCTAACCCTTGTTAGGTTATTCCATACCAAAAATCTATTTTTCCAACAAAACAATAATCTCTCTCTATACAACTAAAATCAATCCCTTTAGAAGTTTTGTTATTATATATCATATTATGTGTTTCTTATATAAATCTTACATGATGTTTATCATTTTTCATTGTGTATAATCATAATATGTAATTTAAATACGTGTTATGTCCCAATACAGTAGATGATATTTTAATATTCTAAACCTTATTCATTTTTTTTTTGTTTGGCTATTCATATATTTTTATGAATTCATTAGTACATATTTAAGAACCATAAACATTTAATCGAATTCATCATAAAAAAAAATTAAATTATATTGATACATATATCACAAAATCTACTTAATCACAGAATTTAGAGTAAACAAAATTTCTACAGGAGAATACATAAATACATTAACTAAATTAAGAGTGAAATATTTTAACAAAGTCAAGAGGTATGAAATATGTTAAAGATCTAATTATATAAGAGTAGATTTTTGCGTTTTCAAAATTGTGAAATGAGATTTCTTTTTGTATAATTTTTAAAAGTTGTTGATTTAGGTATTTCTAACTTTTTAGAGACTTATTAAGTCATTTTCCCAAAAAATAATATTGTGAATATAAAAAATTAGATAATTTTCTATTTAATTGTGTTTTTCATAATGTTTTGATAATTATTTATCCTTCTACTAGTGTTGTTAAAGTGTGGCTATAATTTTGGATGAATAATAGAAATAAACTAACTTCCATATGTAGAGTGGTCAAGTTATTCTGAACTTATTAAGACATCATTATTACAGTTTAATTATATTAAACAAACATATATTTTAGTGTCACGTTATGTCTGTTATATACGTCCTATTGTTCGCCAAGTATCGGGGGATTAGGATAGAATAAAATAAAGAATAAAATTAGATTTGACCTATGTTTAATTCCTATAAGAAAATTTAACAGGATAAATTTCGGGTAGTCGATTCAAAGGAGAAGGTGAGATACTGGGATGGTTATCCCAATTTTTTTATAAAAAGTTTTTATTTCTGTTTATGGTTTCAACAAGAAAAGTCAAATCATAAATTGACATCAATTTCTATTTCTGTTTATGCTTATTTTATTCTATTATCACACATTGTTTAATGTGTAATTGTGTAACAAACTGAGTAGTTATTTGGACAAGTCAATTGATTTGGTTATCAAACATGCTTGAATTTGCAGTCTTAAAAAGAGTGCTAAATATGACTCCAAAACAAAGATTCGCAAGACTAATTAAAAAAATCTCTTATCTTACATGTAGTCACGAGTCCTCAATGGATGCATATAAGCATCAACAACCAACAAATCCAATGAGTTTCAATTCCCAACATTTTCTGTTAACTGGGTTTGATAAATCATCTCCTTCTACCATCTTCTCTGATCCTCCCTTCATCGATTCATGTCTTTTTTCAATAAAAAAATATTATGTGATAATACTACATGGGGTTGTATTTTTCCCAGGTAGAGGCGGTCAATGGTGGAGGTGAATGACTATGGCCATATTTTGTTAATTTTTCATTGTTCTCATTGTAGAACATAGAAGTCTTCTCATCTACCCTCTTTTAGAGGTTTTCTAATTTCAATAATATTTCCTCCATCTACATCCAAAAGCCATCAAAACAAATCTCATGAAAATAACCATTTGGCTTTGTTTAATGGTGTCTGTTTAAACATTGTGTTTTTGGAACCTCCCGTGAAGAATAAGAATTAGTAATCATATGGCCCAATGCACCATAACTATTATGTGATTTTTTTATTATCATCATCATAACTATTGTCAGCAATAACTTTGGATTTCTTTGTTTTGGGAGACCTCACTCTCAAGTTCAGAAATTAAGTAGAGATCAAGAGAACAATGAAACATAAAACAAGCCAGCAATAAAAAGTGTTATAAGTAGGCAATCCACTGTATCATTGCAACAACACTACCACGACAAGTTGAAGACATTGGGATTGTTTCATGGCCAATAGAGATCAGAACAACTACAAAGAGGGATGACAAAGAAAGACAGCAAAGACTATTGAAAAAAAATGCAGCCTTGCTTTAGATGAACAAAAATTTGCCCATGTCAACCTTCTCCCCCACATTTAATTTTTTGTTCACTTTTGTTTTTCTTTCCTAATTTTTTTTTTACTTGCACTGTACATAGACCTTAAATTGTTGAGAGATAAAACCAAAAGTAATAAGCTCCAGTGACAGACCCATCATTTCTCTCTCAAAGAACTTAATAATCCTCTGAATCTATGTAGCACCAACTCCCAAGAAATCAATGAAAGGAAGGTTGATCTTCTGTCTATCATGGTCTGCCCCTCTGTTGTTTCCTTTGTGGGTGGCCACTGATTCATCTGCTGAAACATCAGAGGTTGTTGAATCTGAGTAGTTCGATTGATCCACACCACCTTCCATCACCATCACTACAGATGGATTATACTGATGAAAACCACCATGGGTAGAGTTCCAATACCTGTCAGACCCTGCAATGGTTCACCAACATCAAATGAAAACCATCAGAAACTATCTTTTTTAACAAATAAATGATACCCACATGAGTTTTCAAGAAGACAAGAAAGCTGAAACCTGGCATACCCAATAGAAACTGATGATGGGGATGATGAAGCAGGGGAGGGCTTAATCTTTTGAAAGAACAACCCAAGCCAGAGGAGGCACTGAGGGAGAGGTCAGTACAAGTGGAGGCAGACTCATCTCTGGTGCTGGTGATGGTAGAGTCACTACAAGCATTGTTGTTGTTGTTCATCTTCAAATCCATCATCATTTGTGATGGTGGTGGTGGAGGTGGAGATGTATAGGGGGCAGAAGAGGAGGGAGGCTTCCTCCTCCTATAGGAGGAGGACTGCTCCCTGTGCTTCCTGGCCATGATAACATGCCAATGGTTCTTCACAGCATTGTCAGTCCTCCCTGGGAAAAGCCTAGCTATGAGTGCCCATTTGTTCCCATACATCCTATGTGCTGCCAAAAGCCTTTCTTCCTCCTCTTCACTGAATGCCCTCTTATTAATCCTTGGATCCAACTGGTTAAACCATCTCAATCTGCAACTCTTCCCTGAAAATCCAATTTTTTAAAAAAACCCAATAAAAAATAGGGATAAAAACAAACACCCAAACATTTTTTTTTTATGTAAAAACATTCTTTGAGTACATCGATTCAAGAAAAACTAGATCCAAAACAGACATCAAAAAAAATAAATACCTGATCTCCCTTCAAGCTTCTCAGCAATCAAGTTCCAGTTTTGAGGGCCATATTGTGAGACAAGCACTTTGAGCTTGGCATCCTCTCCTGGTCTCCAGTGACCTCTCGCACAGACCTTCGACGACTGCCCACCCTCATTGTTCTCCTCCTCTCCATTCTTATCGTACCCAAAATACCCTTCCCCACTCTTCTGAATCTCCTGTAAGCCCTCGTGAATGGTCGACGGCGGGGGTGGCGGCGGAGGAAGGAAGAGTCTCTTCATTGCTTCTTGATTACCCTCTTGAGGACTCATTTTTTTGTTCTCAAAACCCAAACAAGATATTCAAAATGAGAAAAGAAACGGAGAGACCCAAATAAGCTTTGAATGCGAAAAAGATTTTCAAAAAGAAAAAAAAAATCTGAAACGGCCCCAAAAGATTTGGTCTTTCCTCTGTAGATATAGCCTCTTCAAATGAAAGGGTGGGTCTTTAAACGGAAAATCTCAAATGGGTACCTAAAAAGGGAGACTCTTTTATGGCTCTGAGAGATCAAAAGATGAGGGTTTCTGTGATTCTCGCTCACAGTGTCTGTGTGTGTGTGTGGGGGGGGGGGGGGGGGGGGACCTTAATGTTAATGAGACCGATATTCTCCAACTGCGGCGACTATAGACTATAGAGAGATGCATGCATGAGACAAACACATAAAGAAGCACTCGTGGGGGTTTTGATGGTTTCAGAGAGGGGAAGAGAGAAAGAGGGGGCACCTCTCTTGTTTATATCAGCCTTGTCTTCTTGAGTTTTCTTGTCCCTTCTCGACTTCTCGTGCTTGACAAATTAAAAAAACAGGGGAAAAAAAAAAAAAACAGAACCGTTTTGTCCTTTTGTGTTGACAGTGTGTTTTCCAGACTCGGATTAAGCCCCTCGTTTTGCATGATTTGTATTAGATCATCTCTTCATTGTGGAAAATCTAACGATCTACATCAAGAATGCAAAATAATGTTTGTCCTCTGTGAATTTTGATTCTTTTCCGAAAAAAAATTGCTTATAATATAAAGGAAAAATGAACCAAAAAAAAAATCTTTTAAAAGTAAAAAATATCAAAATCAATGACTTTTTAATATAATGTTTAAAAAAATCTCATTTCATAGTTTTAAAAAATCAAAAATTAATTTATCCTTATATAATTAAATTATTAACATGTTATAACATTTGTTAAGTTATTCCACATAAAAAAAATTTCCTATATATTAAGATATACAGAAAAAAACACATTTTTTAAAATCATTTTCTCTAATATTAACATATATAGAAAAAAAAAACATATACACGTATTATTATATAAATATATACACACACACTAAGTTATAGGAAAGTGGGAGGTGAAAAAAAATCTCAGTAATTACTGTAATCCAGAATTAGAAAATTAAACTCGCACACAATGTGTATATATTCTTTTGGAGTGCCGGTAGACAATTGTTTTCCTGATTTTATTAGATAAATTGAATTTAAAAAAGTCCAAAAAGGGTTTGAGAATGCATTATTAAAAAAAACATTTCTTATTTTATATTCCCCTTATTTTGATGTTAGCTTGCAAAACCGTTTGATTTGTGTTGTGAGTTCTAACATTTTGATTCTGATTGATTTTATTTGGACTAATGTGTAGGATATACATGAAAAAAATATCATTGTGGAACATGAAAAAAAATGTCATTGTGGAAAATTTGGTTGTAAATCAATCATTGATATATATAGTTTTATGAGAAATTGTCATATATGATGATTTATTGTATTGACAAATCTTAATTAGGAACTTTTAGAGGATTTATTATTGTATTTTTTAAAGTTATTATTTTTTATTTTCAATAGTTTCAGTAATCAATGTTTTATAATTTTAAAAAATTTTGTATTTAATATCACATAATATGTTTCAATAATTATGCCATTAAAAATATCTATATAAAAAAGTACATCATTATTTTTTTTTAAATATAAAAATGATGTAAGACGGGTGGCCGACTCTTTCTTAGAGCAATGAACTCGAACAAGTCCACTTTTGAAATTTTCAATTACTTATAGAAAAAATCAGCTAGTTGAAATCAAGCACCTGGAACACATAATTATTTGAAATTTTTACAATAGCTAGATATTGAGGAGACCTTCAAAAATTATCTTTATGCCACAATGCGTACTTATTTTTTCATTTTGCCTATTTTAGGCCCTCTAAATTGCGTTTTTGCTATTTGTTATTAACTTTTTAGCTTTTAAATATCTTTATCATAATAACTCGGATTTTATCTCTATCAATTTGAAAAATCTTTTGGGATCTTGTAGATTTAGTTACACCAAACTTTTATTTTTTACTATAGAGAAGGCTTGTAATATAAGATTTTTAACTTTTGATTAATATATTTTTTAGTTTTATTTGTGTTTTGAAAATTGTGAGGCTGGATTTAAATGTTTGTTTGATCTTTGTTTAATTTTTTCGCTGCCTTTAAAATTGAATGTCAGTGTCAAATATATAGTTTCACCATTTCACACTGCATTATTATAATAATTAACCAATTGTTGTTTGACGAAAACTTTATATTAGGCCTTGTGCAATGAACTTGATAATTAATGTTGACTTCACCATTTATTTATTTTTTATGTTTTTCTAGGACTTTTAGGAGTGCAAGAAACCAATGGCTTTAACTTGACGGATTGATTAATGTTCATCTTAAATTTTTTTTATATCTTCAATAATTAACTTGGCAAGCATAAATAGAATGGCAAAACAGTTGATGGGGTTTACTTTATTTTTCTTCTTCTTCTTTTTATTTCGTGCAAATATCAACTCCTTGATTTTAATTGATTTAACATTGGGTGTATGGATTTTTTTTATTTGGGTTGGTAGGTAGGATGTAACTAAATTGAAACTAAACAAGATTTCGAAAAAAAAAATCCCTTTACTCTGTATCAATGTGAAAAAAAAAGTAGCCACACAATGAATCACAAATTTAAAAATAATATATTATTGTTATTTATATTGGTTAAGCCAAAGCACTATTATTCTTAGTGGGTTCATGAAACCCATAATATTAGACTTGTGCTAGATGTAGCAATGACACACAATTTTCACTTGTTGCGTTATGTTGATGTTATTGTTTAAAGAGCCAACCACAAATTCGTTTTTGGTAACAAGATCAAAATGTTCCACTTTAAACCTCATTTATATTTCCTTTATTGTTTAATTAATCAAATCTTGACTGTGAAGTTTCAGTTTCGTTAGAACCCTAAAAGGCCCCCACCAGTTCCTTGAACACCTTGACCACTGCTGAAATCATAATCCATTTTCCCTCATCAAATGATGTAATCATGAACCAAAGTTGGGTAGTTTTCAACAAAACCAATCTTTGCCTAATGCATTAAGATAATCTATACCTTAATTAAACTACACTATGAAAATGCCTGTTTATTAAGATGTGGGTTCCACTTATTAGTGGGACCAAACGTGGAGGACATAATGCATGTTTTTTTCCATAGATTAACAACACATCAAGAGGTACCATGAGAACCCCCAGTCAATCTCTCATTAAAATAGCAACCACGTGGGATTAAAGACTAGGGACTGAGATGAGATCCACTCAACGTCCAATCTTATAAGTATTTTCAATCTTAGCCGGTTTGATTTTACATCAAAGTATAAATCATCCAATTTTGAGAATTAAAATGTAAATTTGGAAATACAAGGAAAAGAAGGTAAACTTTTTTAAGAGTGTGTTTGATTGCGCGATTGCAAAACTGATTCTACAGGAAGCTCACTTTCTCAGCTTTTTGAAATCGCAGCTTTTAGGCACTATCTATCTGCAATCGCTGAGTTTAAAATTGCAATTACAAAACTGTTTGGTTGCATGATTGCAAACGAAGCTTCCTGCAATCGTAAACGCTGCGCAATCGCGCAAACCAAACGCACTCTTAAAAGTCATAGATTTTAGGTTCGTAGGTTTAAAAGCTTGGTAGATCACTTTTCTACTTAAATTGTGAATGTCACGATCTCATTTATTTTGTTTTTTCTAAATGTATTTGTATTAGATTTTATTTTTAATATATTAAGGTGTACACTTACCGTTTTCATATAAAAAATAAAAAAAGAGCCAGCTTATGAAATATTCCATTTCCCATTAATGGCAATATTCTCGTATATTTGATTTTTTTTTATCAGCAATGACCCAGAATCCAATGCCTTAGCTGAACCACTTCTTATGCTAGCCCTACATATAAATAATAAATAGAATAGAATACAATGTGAGGCGGGTGAGATCAGTGGATGCGGTTTCTTTGAACAAATTTGTTGTGCATGAAGTAGTGCATGAATTAGAGAAATATATCAATGCATTTTACTAAACCCCATGCCCTAATCATAATTGGTAGGAAAACTAAGATGAAGAATATATACATATTCAAATAAAATGACATTTATCTCTATATATTTTCATATAAAAATGTAGACCTAAAAAAGGGGTGCTGTTATACTCAGATTTATTTTCAGTCTCAATTCTAATTTTATATATGTCGATAGAAAATTAACAACGTATATGCGCACGTTAACAAAGCATATGTTTTGAAAGAATTTTTTATATTTTCTATAAATGCGTGAATGCAATTTATTTAAATATATATATATTTTTTTATAAAATTATTTACTGATGAAACATACTATTTTTAAAAAATTCAAATAACATATAAACTGAAATGAAGCCCCCCGCAAGTGTTGCTGTCATGATATTATCCCTGTAAAAAACATTAAAAAAAAATTGGATTTATGTTTATTCAAAAGATGAATGATTATTCAAAGATTTCTTTAAATCATGTCGGTCACGATTTTTTTAAAATTTTTTTTTTATGTATCAACTTATCTGTTATTATTAGCCTTACCTGGACGGTGGGACCCACAATGACGTGGACGTGAGCCCAAATCTTCCTAGCTCTGATTATGAGAATCCATGTCAGTCTATGCATCCAATCATAAACATCCACGTGTCAAGAAAAACGAATATGACGAAAACACCCCTATAGGGGTCTGTTTCGTAAAAGAGGGAAAAAAGAAAAAAAAAAGAAAAAAAAGAAGAGTGATGATGGTTGTTTGTTTGAGTGTCGTCGGTGAGTGGTTGAGATGGAGATTTATGCAGGTGGCAGGGGGACAGCAGAGAACCACTGTTTCACTATATGAAACCGAAAGTCCCCCATTTAAAGTAAAGTGTTCATCATTTCACATTATTATTATTATTACTGTTATTATTATTATTATTATTAGCAATTCATTATCGTTTTATAACATAATATATTTAAAGTTTAAAAAACCCCTTATAAATTATTTGATATTTATATAACTCCTGTCGGAGACATCAATGTAAATTTAAATAGTTTTAAAATTAAACTTGAGAGTTCTACAAATATTTCATTAAGCTACCTGCCGAAAACCCCTACAATATATTAAAAATAAGAAAAACACATTATAAATGAAAATAGTGTTATATATAGAAGTAAAATTATCATTTTTAAATGATTTTTTTTGCATTTTTTGTACATTATAGTGGATTTTTATTATATTGTGTTTCCATCCAGGGTTAACCAAACATAATATGTCTTATCTGCCAACGAAAATTAAATTTTGGGGATTATTTGGATTTGCATATGTGTTTTTAGAAATTATATATATATACTTTTGAAAGAATCGAAGGGTATGTAGATTTCGAGTAGTCTAGAGGGGGTTATATGGACTTTTCTCATTTCACATTATTATTAATTTATTATCATTTTATAACATAATATTTGAAGTTAAAGACATCTACACTCTCATAGACATGCGTACTCTTCTATAAGTTATTGTAAAGTTAGGGTAAATGAACAAGTAATTGAAAACTCATAAAAATACGTACACATCTTTGGTGTAAACATTGGTGAATCATAACTCAACCTATCATAATTAATTTTAACTTACACCATGAAAGGATTAAATTATCTTCAATTTTTTTTTACAAGATCGAAAGGTAACTCTATAAAAATGAAAAAACATAAATCATACATGAGTAATTTAAACTTTACATGAACTAATTTGTCCTTATAATTGCTTATGACATCTATAATGTCTATATAATTACATTATGATAGAATATTTTAAGAATAATTATATAAATTTAGATGAAAATTTAATCCAGATATGATAATTGAGCTTTTATTAGTTTTAAAAAACTTGTATGTCTACCTTAATTTTAAAATAAATTTGTATGAGATTATCTATGTTTGCTTAGATACAAATGCCTTTGACCCCTTTTTTTAGCATTGTTACACGCAGTTCATTTTGCAGCCCGTCCTCATATGTTATGATACTACATTATCATAGTGTATAAGAGCATCTCCAATGTATATGTTAACCCACTAGTTACTGTTATATGTTTACAAAAGATGTAAAAATAGTGCTCCAATGAAAGTGTTAAGGGAATGTTAAATGTGGGCCCCACCTGTCATATGTTATCTTCCATGTTAACTTTAGCTAGTGCTTTAGCTAGCTAAATGTGGGCTCCACCATTTAAAATATTCAAAAAAATATTATTTTGGATGAGTAGAGAGATGTGAGTGGGTGGAGAGGTGGGCCCATTATTATCTTGACTAGCTATTTAGCTAGTCCATTGGAGCAACAACAACCAACTAAATGAGAGAGTAGTAAATGAGTGTCTTGTGGAGGGTTAAAGTGCTGACATGACACTTTAACATCTTGTTTAGTTAGGATATTCATTGGAGATGCTTTAAGATTCTATCATTATAATTTATATAAATTTTTTTATATATCATTAAAAAACATAATAATATATTTTAGTATATATTTTATTTCATACAACAGGATGGATGAATGTACGATGGTTTTTTTTCTTTTAAAATAAATGGGATTGATTACCAAATGGGCCAGCAATGTAGGCTGCAGGTATGTTTTTCTTTTTTTTTTTATTGAAAGGAAAAAAATATGGTCTTCATTTCTCCGTATCCACAATGGTACGTGCGAGTGGTACGTGTGGGGGAAGCGCTTGACACACCTCTATTGATAACGGAACGGTTATTAAATGATGTAATGTAAATAGAAATGGCGGTGTCACACGTATGCAGTGAAACGGTTTTGTCGGAGAGTGGGAAGGCCGTGACGAGTCTGTTACACGTGCGACGGAGGGTTTTGGAAGGACATGTGTACGGACGGCAGTGGTGGACCTTTATCTGGTTCAGTAACCGTAACGCTCTCGACATACGAGAAAAGCCAAGTGACCGCGAGGGATTAAAAATCGCCGAGGATTTGGTTCGTTCCATGTTCCTGACATTTTCTGATTTCTTTTTTTTTTTTTCATCTCAGGGAAAATTTAAATAACCATTTGATATTGTTTTAAAGTGAATGTAATCAATCACATATATAAATTCAAATAACAATGAGAAACATTTTGTATATATTCTGTTTGATTAATTTGATTCAATTTGTAGTATATCTAAAATCTCTTATAATCTATTAAAAATATTTAATATAAAAAAAATATATACAACGATTTTTACATTTTTGAATAGATTATAAAATCTTATTCACATAAATGAAATTATTATTTATAGAATATTTTTATCATATATTATGTGGTTTTGATATATGGGGTTTTCATATATGATTAACCAAACAAAATATTTTCCTTTTTTTTTTGGGTTTTTTGCAATCTTGGAATGCATATTTCAACACATGTGAACATAACATAGATATTTATATTTGTTTATCAAAATTCAATATTTTAAAAAATATTTGTTTTAATTTACATCCAAATTTTGAATTGAAATCTATATCTAAAAAATAAAATCATACATGTGATAATATCCAATGAAGTCCAATGGTTACATGTTACAACATATAGTAAATTATAAATATACATATAAAACATTAATGCAAAATAATACAATTATCATACTATATTAAAAAAGGTAAACATATCCACATCATATCTAAAATATTCATACGAATTCATTTCTAATATAAGGTTTTTAAAAATAATTAATAGACAGACCCTTTCATCTTCCTGATAGAGGTCATATTAAATCTAACGGAACACCCAATATTTTTTTAAAAAATGTGTTAATAAAATTTGCTTTGAACCCAATTTATATTTAACCAGAAAACGATGGTTAAAACTTAAAATCATTCTCATTCAAAGCTCAGTTTTTACGAGATCAACCTGAATGCAACATGTTAGATTCGATTTGGCCATTAAATTTAGAACAACTTATGTGGCTACCCTAACCGATCTAACGGGACAAAATGAATACCAACAATTCTTTGGTTGAAAGCTTTAGTTCATATACCAACCATGGAAGGGGGTTATTGCAAAGTTCCACTTCTCCTGTAACTCGCACGGCTCGTGAAGGGAGAGAAACCTCGTAACGTATATATGAGAGCGACTTTACAATACATCGTCGGTGAGTTTCACAACAAATATTAAAATAAAAACAAAAGCGAAATGCTGACGTGTAAATATGCCTCCTCCCCCAATTCGTAAAAACATCCCATTAATGATTCCCGCCTTTTTCGGGTATCACTTGATCTCCCAAAACTACCCCTACAATGCGGTGCATCTAAACAGATATATCCGTCATTTCATATCATCCAGGCGATCCAACGGTCTAGATCGATACAGAGATGTTGAGTACGATAAAGGAAAGGCACGAGAGACTGGCGCCCATTGATTTGACGTATTCACTCACAGTATGTGACTTCTTTTTTTATTTATTTATTTTTACTGCAGACCGTACAAAGTGATTATGCTCCCCTGTTTCTGTTCTCTGATTCTCTGTATTTATTCATGGTTATTATTACCCCAAACCAGAGAAATATTAAATAAATATAATTCAAATCTCACACATTTAATAAAAAAACTTATTTTCTGTTAATCAATTGCTGTCAAATAAATATTAAAGTTTTCTTTTTCTTTTCGTTTTTTTTAGTTTTTCCCTCATCAATGGTTATATTAGAGATTACACTCCTGGGCTCTCTCCTTTCTCTAATTAATTTTTTTGAATTAAAGGTATATATATTTGTTATCTAATTTTATTTTTAAAAATTTATATTACAAATTTGAATGGATGGAAAATAGATAATGAAAAACATAGAAAATAAAAAACAACAATACGTGGTCGGTACCCGGTTACCCGCCAACCGTCTCCTAGGTAAAAAAGTCATCTAGCCCGGATGAGCCCCACACTCCGACATGACACTCACGTCGTCGTGTGCAACCTGTCATTGTGGAAGTGTACATCACGAGTCGCCGAGATGTATTTCCCCCACTCTCGGACTAGTGTGATGAATATCTCCCACATATTTTAGTAGACCCGTGTGCCTCTAAATATCTTCTCATTTTGAGTGCGTCAAAATCGCCTATGCCCCCGCCTCTCACAAGTCTTCCAATGATAGAAAGGATGTAGACATGCCCGTGTGTTCCCCTATTACGAGCCAAAATTGCCTCACCGCCGCGCACTCTAATTTTAGAGAGATTTTTTTAAAACCTCTACGATCCACTCCTAAATGTTACTCAAAAATTAAAAAATATATATGTAAAGGAGGTTGTGGTACCTATTCTTACCACGTACAACAAAGTCGGTTTCTCATTTTCGTTTGATTTTGGCACCATACACATAGGGGGCCAAAATGTTCTCTAAATGTTGGGTTTTGTGCAATATTAAGAATTTGACCACAATGAAAAAAATTATTATTATTTTTTATTATTCTTAGTACTTTTGTCGTTTTGTTTTGAATAGAGAAAAAGATAAAAAAAGGAGGATTGAAAAACTCACTTGAAAATAAGGAAAGAAATTAAAAAATAACTTTTTTCACTCTCAAAGAAAGCATGGGGAGGAGGGTTGGAGATGCTCTTAACCATTGTATCATTAAAAAGGAATAAATGCTAACCTATTAACCATGTTTAACTAAAAAATAGAAAAATTTTAACAAAAAAATTACCTTTCATTTTTGTATTAATCAAAGAGAATATTGAAAACAACAAATACACAAACCCTACCCCACAAAAAGCCTTAAGATACCAAAAATAGATGAATTATTTACTTACGACGTCCTAACGATGGACACCTCTGCACAATATCAGACTCCTCTCCACGATGAATCTCGTTGCTCCCTTGTAAATTTTTCCTTTATGTAAAGCATTCACCCATTTACGATGGCAAAATTCTTATTTAATCAGATCTACTACACCATAACCAAAATAAACGATTAGGAGATCTGATTTTGCGGTCTCACTTTAGAATTGAATTAGGCAAAATCAGTATAATGTGATTACATTAGGCAAATTCTCTAGTTCTTACTGATGTGATTTCACATGTATTCTCTGAAACATAGGGGGGTATTTAAGTCATTTTAAAAACAACCTGTTGTGTCTCCTAAAGACCGGACTCTGCGAAAACCGATATTTTATCCATAACAGGTCACGTGCGCGGGAAGTTCCCGAAAAAAAAAGGACCAATCAGATAAAGCCGTCCCACGTGCGCGCAATTCGACATGAACGGATCCCCCAAAGTCCGACATGATCGAAACTTTATTATTCCCATGATGCCCTTAGCAATTCCCATAAAATCGATCGATCTGGTCCATCTGATCAATAAGTCCAATGTTGACAGTTTTTTTTTGTCGGTCACGTGAAGAGCCAATAATAATCCC
The DNA here is from genome assembly GCA_030737845.1 of Acorus calamus. Lineage (NCBI taxonomy): Eukaryota > Viridiplantae > Streptophyta > Magnoliopsida > Acorales > Acoraceae > Acorus > Acorus calamus. Next base: position 6,724,587 of record CM060861.1, on the reverse strand, counting down.
TCGTTAGAAATGTTATTAATTTTTTTTATGGGTTTATTAATTGGGTCAATGATATTTACATTCTTACAAATATGGATAATCCTATATAAGTCCCTGATTAAAATTAAAGTTCGCATGCAAGTCTTAAAAAACTTACAAAAACTCAATCATAATCCCTTGATTAAATTCATTCAAAGTTGACTGAATAATTCTATAATATTTCATCACCAAATATTAAATTTTCATTCAAATTTGATAATATAATTTTAGAATATTTATCATGTAATTGTGCGGACATCACAGTACTTATAAATTATAATCAATCATAAAATCAAATTGATCCTTGTAAAAGATCAAATTATTCTTGTAAGACTTATGTTTTATTCATCTTCTATCTTGACATTGTTCAAAAAATTAGAAATATTAATAATAATTTAATCATTTCCCGGTATGGGTTTGAGTTAAATAGAGTATGTTGGATCAATGTTACACTATATTGATAGGAGGGATGCATATGAGTTTTTTATGAGTTTGCAAGGTTTTGTACTTCTATCTCAATTTTAATACGAACTTATATGCGATTATCGATGTTTGTAATCACATAAATGTCATTAACCCTTATTAATTTTATCTCAATCTGTCATCTACATATTAAAATAAAATTCAAATATTTATGTTTTAACCGTTTTTTTAATTTGTGTCACTTATATATGTAGATTCAGCTTCCAGCCATGCTTAGTGAATTTTCTAGGCTTTAGAAGAAATTAAAATTTGATCTGGTTAATAATATGTTAATATTTTATTTTATTTTATTTTGAAAAAAAATTAGTCACTTCCACCAATCGATTTTATTAAGAAAAAATAAGAACATGACAAAAATAGCTGGGCATGGAATTAAAATAGATGGGACATCTGCCCATCTTCGATCCGGCTCCTCACAAAAATTGAGAATGGTAGACTACTTTTTTCTACAAATGTGAATCTAAAAGAGTGAAAGAGTACTATTAGGAGTTTTTTGTGAGTGTTTTGTAGCTAGACTTGGACCAAACCAACGTAATTATGTTTTTCTAATGTCATGTTTGTTATTACATTTGTTCTTGTGTTTGTTGTTGGCTTTAAGAAAAGAAATTTTTTCATAAGATGACACCAAAGACCTGAAAACATGGTTTGATTAGTTGTTGGAAGGTCCCTTCCATGAGCAAGGGATCACATGAAAAGAAGAATATATATGATCATTTCATTCACATGATATTCGCTTTTGTTTGATCGTAGCCTTTCATAAATAAGGGTCTTTTTCATTTATGATGTAATGATATATGTCTTCTCTATAAATATCAACCCATGATAATTTCAATGGAATGGGCCCTCTCTCCATTACCCATGCATAGTCAGGACTTCAAAGTTCTTGCCCCACCACTGACATTAAAGGTCACCGAAATGGCGAAATATTATTATTATAACTAACTAGAGAGAGACCAAAATTAAACAACATAGTTTGCATTATTGAATAGAACATCCAATTTATAAGGTGAATGAATTGATCAGCAGTGTCCACAACAGAAAAACTATACATGTTTCTTATATGTGGTCCTCTCATCTCATAACCTAAATAGAAAATCCAAGTTAAAGTTCACCAATTCAATTGACTATCAGGTTAACTTAAATTGAATCGTGGCATCATCATAACACAATAAATGTATTAATGAATTATTTATGATTAAAAAATTAAACATGACAAATAAAAATTACATGTTTTATATACTATCAACTTAAATATGAGTACTATTGATTAGATGGATTTTGTGATATATATGTCAATATAATTTGAATATTTAACGCTAAACTCCATTAAATGTATACTTATTTAAAAAAATGGATATATATTAATGACGCCATAAAAATATTTGAATAGCCAAACAAAGAAATGTGAATAAAGATTTAGAATATTAAAATATCATCTGTTGCACTATGGCATAACACAAATTTAAATTATATATTATGACTATATACAATGAAAAATGATAAATACCATTAGATAAGATATATATAAGAACCACACACTATGATATATAACAACAAAAGCTCAAAGGGGATTTCTTTAGGCCATATAGAGAGAGATTGTTGTTTTGAAGGAAAAATAGGTTTTTGATATAAAATAATCTACCAACAGTTAGAGGGATGCGAATGATCTAATTACATAAAGATTGATTAGTCTTTCGTGTTTTTAAAATTATAAAATGAGACTTTTTTAGATATAATTTTAAAATGTGACTGATTTTAGCATTTTTAACTTTCAGGAGATTTTTTTTGTCATTTTCCCATGTTTTATATATGTGTGTGTGTACTTTGTGTTAAAATTTTCAAATATATTTTAAAAATAAATTTAATTTTCTATGATGTATTAAAACAAATTATTTTCTTATTGAACCGAATCTTTCTCGATCTATCATACATTCATACATGAATTTTGTCTTCAGTGGATTATTCATTTTTTAAAATTTTAGACTAATTCATATTTGATGTTTCAAAAAGATTAACGAAGTTAAAAAATTGCCCAATCCAATTTTTGGTGTTTATAATTACGTTTGATGTAATTTTGCATATAGGAAGCTAAAATCATTAACATGTTTTCAAGCATGCGCAAAAGAGGGTTCATTAATTCAAGGGAGAAATGCATTTAGTCACCTAAAAGTTTATTTACATCCGTATCGATCTCTCTTTTTTTAGAGAATCGGTATAACCCCTTGATTCTTTTGGTTTTAATGATATACCCCCTTGTCATTAATATCTTAAAATTGGATGTAATTGATTTAACCACACATGATTAATTTATATTTTTACCATTGTCACTTTCACTCACACTTAAAAGAAAAATGCATATGACCCTTTCAAAATTTACAAATATCCATATAACCCCATATATTTTCTCATGTATAAAGATTTAGGCCCCTTAATAGGTTTTCAATCAAATTTTAAAGAACATTCTAAGTATATTCTATCTATCTAAAGGTGTTGCAAATGTATTTATCCAAATAATCTAATAAAATTTAAGAAAAAATCTATAAGACTTTCTCCATAAAAAAATAACCCAACTATGTGTTTCCTTTTTAATGTGTCGAGAATATATTATTGTATATTGTTTGATTAATCACATTATAAGTTTTAACTAAGTAACATTAAAGGATGATATGAATTAAACATGTAATTTTAATGAGTTATATGAATTTTCAAAAAAATAAAGAGTCGATATGTATATATTTACAAAAGTAACAGAATATTCTATTAATATCCCTTGTAAATTGAAAAAAATTTAACTCAGAGTTTTGTTTTGCTTAACTAGAAAAACTTTCAAAGGGTTTTTAAAAAAATAAAGAGAAGAATATAAATATTTGCGAACTCTAAGGAGATTATATGTAATTTTTTATTTAGTTCAAAATATGTTTTGGTTTAGATTTGAAAAAAAATGTCTTTTTAGAAGTGTTTCAAAACGTTTTCGACTTTGCTTCCTTTTCGACATGCGCATTCAACCCATAAGTGCCCGACATGTGGCATCAAAGGGCGGCCATTCATTATAGAAAATCATTGCATAAAGAAGAATTGGTTGGTTATCTGTGGAAAAATAAAATAAAATGAAGTAATTAAACGGGTAGTTAGGACTCTTGTGGATCAGATCAAATCAATTTTAAACATGATTCATTCGTGCCCACGAAATCCATATGCATGACAAGTTAACACAACCAAATCCTTATCAATCAATTCACAAATATTGTTATTAATATCTTTTTTTCATGTGATCAATGTGTTGGTGTAACATATAATTTAATTAAAATTAGAGAGATTCTGCCAACAAACTTTGACAATGGTTACATGGGATAACAAATTCAAACACGACTTCTACATAGACACACTTCTCCAACTAGTGATGTGTAATGCTACATATAATCACATGCTAAAAGGAATTCCACTTGTCGCTTTCCTAGCCATTGATTGATCTCGAGGGATTGTTAATGATGGTCCCACTAAATTGTATTTTTAGTTAACTAACACAATAATTAGTGAACATGGAATAAACTGTTAGTTTCTGTCTTGTATACAGATTTCTAAATTACCAAAGAAAAATTATAGTCTTAAAATTTGAGGGAGAAAATAAGATTTGTGGTACTATAATGTGGATGGTTAGACATATGGATGAGTCATTCAATTATTTTAGAAAAAAATAGTTATTGTGATTGTAATTATTTTAATTACCCTTTATAAAATTAAACAAGTTTTTATTATGTCTCTGTGACCCACGTATCACATGATCAAGAAATTCTTATCGTAATTGCGATTCTAATTCTATTTATAGTAACTAGTAAAATTCATGATAGATGTGATTTCATTAAAGTATCATTACTGAGATTTAGCCACTCTTAACATATACAATGGGATTAGATCCTATCAAATATCCTTAATCCATAAAAGATAAAGAGGGAAGTCAAATCTCCTTTCTCTCTATAATTTCTTTTCTCTCTTTCAAAACCATGTTGTAGAGAAATGAAGTAGTCAAGTAGAGAATGGATCATGATCAATTTCAATTCACATTAAAAATATGTCCATCTATAAGTCTGATCTTATGAATTTCGGTCAAAACAGACTTTATAATATAAAAAATCAATAGAAAATTTTGTTTTCTCGTTCATTGAACGTTGACAAACTTGCCAATGAATCACATAAATTTAGTATTTTTTCTGATTGTGCTTTTGTTTTAGCATTCTATATTTCGTTTGATTTTTAATACAAGATGAGGGGGCCCCTTTTGAAGGAGTGGCTTATGTCGTGTGTTTGGGTAATTGGTCAATAACCACTACTTTGGATTTATTGGTGATTATCACATACATAGGGACCGCAATGATTGTGCATATGTTTTTATTCTATATTATTAATTCCTTCCTTGGCATGTTGGGTTTTCTAAATAAAATTGTATTTCAAAATAATGATTTTACTTTTTTTTAAAAATATAGGAACATGTGATGTATAAAAAGTTTCATTTTTCAATTGATTCTATGCCACGTTGAAGGTCTGTCCTAATTCAAGAAGCTTCACTGTGCACCCATTCATCTAATGCATTAAATGGAGAGATGAGATGTCACCTCACCAATCAAATTATTGGTAATTCAATAATAAAATGTAAATTAATTTGATAGATTTACATAGTGGTCTTCTTTGATCTTCTAACAAACCGAGAAACCAAGAAGTTTAGGCCCACCCTAAAATAAGGGTAATTTATGGGCTGGGCCTTGATGAAAACAATATACAAGAGGAACAGATGAAAAACAGGCATTTAAATGGATCAAAGAAAACTAAAAAATATGCATTTAATTCATTCAAATTTATATTTTCATTTGTGAATGTTTGCAATTCATCGGGCAAACATGCTATACACACATGCATGCTCCTATTTAGGAGCCTTTTAACTCAAAAACAAATATATATATATATATATATATATATATATATATATATATATATATAGAGTTACGATTACGTGCGGTGTGCGGTTGGTGCGTTGCCCGATCACGGGTCCATCGCATCGGACGGTCGGGTGCGATTTACGTCGACCGTTGGATGCGATGCACCCGCAATCGCACGGCACACGTCGCACACCGCACCTAATCGTCGGCATATATATATATATATATATATATATATATATATATATATATATATATATATATATATATATATATATATATATAGCCGCGACGTGGGCCGTCCGATCGCGGGTCCATCGCATCGGACGGTCGGGTGCGATTCACGTCGACCGTTGGATGCGATGGACCCGCGATCGGACGGCCCACGTCGCGGCTATATATATATATAAAGATGAGCCTGCAAGAGTCAATCCATATACATCAACAATTTCTTTAGACGTGATGGCACATATTAATAAGAAGCACTGTTGTGATCATGTGTGGGCTTCTAACTTCTATTCTTTTCTTTATATTTTTACATACTGATAATAGGTGTACATGCTATGTATAGTCAGAAACAAAGTATTGTGTATGCTAATTGATACCCAATGAAAGACTTTTTTTTTATATAAAAAAAAAATACATGCATTACTTTGCTTGTGCAACTCTTGTAAAATTATACTAATTATATATAAGAATTAGAGTATATCATGGATTCATGGAAGATTATAATTTTTATTTCTCTCTCTTCTCTCACCTTTTAGTGGTCATTTATAGCAAATCTATAAAGGTTCGGATTTATCAAGGAATACTACAATTATCTTCATAATTGAAATTAAATCCTTTGCACATATTTAGATTAAAATTAAAGTGATTTTTGGTGTTTTTAATTTTCAAATTCAATTCAATTTTGAAATCTAAACGGGTGAATTGGTAAGAAGGGAAATTAAATTTCAGTTCAACCCAATCTCACAGATTCAAGCACACGGCCCACGCTCCCATCAGCCAGGGTCCAGCCCGTTTAATAAGTGGGCTGGAATCAGCCCATCTGGTCGACCCGATTACCTTTGCTACGCAAGCCCATTAACCTGGACTAAGCCTGTCAACGGACCGGATACGGAGCGGATATGGTCATATCCGTATCCGTATCCGAAATTTTTTTTTTATATCCGTATTTGTATCCGTATCCGACGGATATTTAAAAAGCGTATCCGTGTCCGATCCGTATCCGACGGATTCGGATAATTATCCGAAATATCCGAAATAAATAAATAAATAATTAAATATAACAAATTTTTATTTAAAGTTTAAAAATTGACTTAAAATTAAAAATTCACAAACACAAGTCCTAACTTTACAATTATTAGAAAGAATAAATAAATAATTAAACATAACAAATTTTCATTTAAAGTTCAAAAATTGACTTAAAATTAAAAATTCACAAACACAAGTCCTAATTTTACAACTGTTAGAAAGAATGTGAGCCACTTGATCAAAATCCAATGGTAGATATTAAATACTAATATTAATATTTTTTAATGCCATCGGATACGGATATTTTTCGGATCGGATAGGGGTATATCCATATCCGATCCGAAAATTTTCGGATACGGATTATTTTTTCGGATACGGATACGGATTTTTCGGATATCGGATATTTTCTGCATTTTCGGATACAGATTCGGATCGGATGCAGATATTTTTTCGGATAATTGACAAGCTTAACCTGGACTGGTGAGCTACTACACCTGGGCCCAACTCAACATATACAAGTTTCCAAAAAAAATAAAAATAAAAATAAAAGAAAAACAACTCCGATATACTATGTCCATTTCGTAGCCTAAAAGCGGTTGTCTAACCGTTTACCGTGTATGGAAATTATTTATAAAAAAAAAATTCAAAAAAAAAAAAATTGTACTACTTTATCTTAACATATACTTCATGTTTTATAATAATATATAGTTATACTTCAGTGGGTGAGTAGTGTATGTTTTTTTCTAACAAAATTTAGTGTGGACTGTGTATGGTGTTACAGAAAGCTAGACTAATCATTTTCTTTTGAAACATGTTAAGTATAATTTTTTTTTCTAACTCCAATTCCAGTCCTCACATGTATGAAAATGAGATATGTGTTTTTTTTAAAATAAATAAAGTATATACTCTGACGAATTTATAAAACATGAAACAAATACTTTAATGAGATTTGTGCTTTTATAAAAATGAAGTAAATCCATTTATTAAAAATGTAAAAAATTTATAACAAGATATACATACCTTGTTAATGTAAATGTATAACACTATCGAAGAAAAATTGATTGGAATTGGGCTAAAAAAAGACCGTGTAACAAAGATCTTTTCCTTTTAATTCAACCCAGTGTGCTATTATTACATTTAATATTTTTTACAGTCTAAAATGTAATCATATATACATCGTCAAAAATTCTGTGAATTATATACAACTTTAGACGTGATATATACTTCGTTAAATTTTTTTAACATTTATTGAAAATGGGTTTATTCAACTAGAAATAAAGCCATATAGAATTTTCATTCAAACATATATCTCATTAGACGATGTTTTTATTTTTTTTTAAAATAAAAACATATGTGGTCTATAAATTTAAACTCACAGCCTATGCTCTCACCGGCCCGGTCCAGCCCGTTCAGTAGGCGGGTCAAGAAATCAGCCCATTGAGTCTACCCGACTACCATTGGTAAGGGAAAATGTTAAAATCAATTTTATCAACTAAAACTCAGCCACTAAAACTCAGGCCATTATTAGTAAGCGTTTGAAAAAAATTAACGATACGTATACATCGTCTAACAAAATATATATTTTGTTGAATCTGAAATGAGATATATAGGACTGTAATTTGAATTATAAAAAAAATTGAGTGTGACAGCCTTCCCTTTGATAAATAGAATGGGTAAAATGCATTTTGACCCCTGCCAAGTTTATAAAGCCTGCAAAGACACCCCCATGTAGTTTAAAAATATGCATTTACTCTCTCTCTACCAATTAAATTTCATAGCAACATAGTGAACGCGATAACATAAGAAACATCGTTATTTTTTTTTATTATTTTTCTTTGGTACACAGAGGGCAGTCCCACACAACTACTAAAGGGAACCATGGGCCAACAGAGCCCAGAGAACCATGGGTCAAAGCCCAAGATACACAGCCCACGGGACATAAGAAACGTCGTTATTTGAAATGCATGAATGATGTATATGAATTTGAAGATACATGGGTGTAAGCCTGTCAACGGACCGGATATGGAGCGGGTATGGTCATATCTGTATTCGTATCTGAAATTTTTTTTATATATCCATATCCGTATCCGACGGATATTTAAAAAGTGTATCCGTATCCGATCCGAAATTTCGGATACGGATTCAGATAATTATCCGAAATATCCGAAATAAATAAATAAATAATTAAATATAACAAATTTTTATTTAAAGTTTAAAAATTGACTTAAAATTAAATTTACAAACACAAGTCCTAACTTTACAACTATTAGAAAGAATAAATAAATAATTAAACATAACAAATTTTCATTTAAAGTAAAATTCATAAACACAAGTCCTAACTTTACAACTATTAGAAAGAATGTGAGTCACTTGATTAAAATCCAATGGTAGATATTAAATACTAATATTAACATTTTTTTAATGCCATCGGATACGGATTTTTCAAATATCGGATATTTTCTACATTTTCGGATACGGATTCGGATTGGATGTGAATATTTTTTCGGATAATTGACAGGCTTCCATGGATGTTGATTTGAGATATAAAAATGTTTTTTTAATTACTTAAAATGTATGGATGTGAGTATCAAATATTATTTTGAATTTTGAATGATAAAATAACACTTTTGTGTTACTATTTTTTTTTAGGCTCTGTTTGAAAACACAGATTGAAAAGTAGTTTTTGGAATAAAACTGTTTTTTAAAGATGATTTTGATTTTAACATTTATTGGGATGTTTTTTTTTAATCCAGGAATCATGTTTGTTGTTGATAACAAAAACTAATTTTCAATATTTGAAAGCGGATTATGTTTGGCATACAAAAGCTGTGTTTGAATAAAGTGAACTTGTCAAATTACTTTAATGACCCTGTCCCTTCTTAATAAAACCCTCACGAGCACCTTCGGCCCCATTTCGATCTCACCACTTTCTCGTCCCCACCACCGGCCACCGATCCGGCCGCCCTCATCCACCAACTTCTCCGCTCCGGCATTCGGTTTGCACTCGTCGAAAAGTAGCCCCGGTCGGTGATCTGGCGTCCGTTGTGACTTGTGACTCCGGCCATTGTCCAGAAGGTTGTTGTAATGTAGATCCACCACCCGTTGTAACGTCGGTCTCCGGGATCGTCAGCACCGTGGCTTGGAGAAGTCGGTCATGGAAGAGGAATAGGTGGTTGGAAGGGATGGGGGCCGGAAGGTGAGCATATCAGATCGGCCGTTTGATTTTCTAGGATGTCAAAAGAGGGGAGAAAACAAAGCTGTCTTGAAAAAAATCACCCGAGAGGAGAGAGAGAAATAAAGTAATGTTATTTAAGGGTGTCGTTTTTATTGAAAGGGTAGATCTGTCAATTTAACCACGAGTACTGGTTTTCAAAAAGATGACTTGTGCGTTTGGTTGCGTAATTGCGCAGTGTTTGTGATTGCGGCAACCAAACAGTTTTGCAATCGCAATTTTGAATCCAACGATTGCAAACAAATAGTGTCCAAAAGCTGCGAATTCAAAAAACTGAGAAAGTGAGCTTTCTGTAGAATCAGTTTTGCAATCGCAGATTCATGCAGAATCAATTTTGCAATCGCGCAACCAAACACACTCTTTGTCGAAAAGCTCTCTTTCCGAGCTTCTCAAAACACAGATTTGGATGAGAAAATTAAAACGAATCCGATCTTAGATTTTTAATAAAGTTGTTTCATTTGGTTACACAATTTAGCTTTTCAGCTTGGGAAAAAACAGATTCCGTCCAAAACATGTATTCAAAAAACTGAGAAAGTGAGCTTTCTGCAGAATCAGTTTTGCAATCGCAGATTCATACAGAATCAGTTTTGCAATCGCGCAACCAAATGCACTCTTTGTCGAAAAGTTCTCTTTCCGAGCTTCTCAAAACACGGATTTTGATGAGAAAATTAAAATGAATCCGATCTCAGATTTTTAATAAAGTTGTTCCATTTGGTTACACAATTTAGCTTTTCAGCTTGGAAAAAACAGATTCCGTCCAAAACGTGCAACCAAACGGGGCCTTAGTTTAGTGAGGAGTATATATTGTAGGAGGTGTAAGTGTGTATATTTTTAAATTACAATAGGGGCGTAACTAAACATATGTTTTTAAATTGTAGGGGGTTGTTCCGTAGTTTTCACAAACTTCGGGGGGTATACATGCATTTTACCCAAACAGAATCAGTCACAATCAATTTTAATATTTTATCATTCAAGATCACTCTCGTGTTCTTATTTTTGAACCACACAATCTATATATGCTTCAAGATTTGGCAAAAAAAAAAAAAAAGCACAAAAAACATTTAGAAAATTTGATCGTCATAAAAATTCATACTTATAAGATTTCATTCAAAATGGTAGCAACAGCAGTAGCAGCAGTTGCAGCTCCTCCTGTGGCAAGCTCAAAAGCTGCAAGAAGGCTTCTTTGCTTCACTGACTGTCGACCTCACTCACTATCTCTCCCACAGAGGCCCCTCTCTCTATCCATTCGCTTCGAGTCTTCTCCAACACTTCAATGGCTTCAACCCAATCTCAACCGCACCAGAAAAAGCTCCAGAGGCCTGAAGTCCTCCCCCAGTGAAAACCCATCAACTGAAGCTCCTTCTGAGACTTGGCTTCTAGAACCTGTAGGTCTGTAAGTCTTTCACACACTCTCTCTCACTCTTTGTGTATCTTTGGTTCAATATTGGGGAGGAATTGATGAATGGGTCTTCTTCAAAATTGGATTTTTTTGGGCCACTGTAATAGATAGGTTCATATTGTAGTATAGTCTAATGAGTTACAACTGATGAATTTTGTCTGGGTCTTCCTTGAATAATTGAATAATTAAACGAAGCGTGTAATTTTTTATATTTTGTGTAAGGGTTTATAATTTATATACAATTCAATTGAGTATATACTACTATTTTATGAATGTACAGCTTCGCTATATCTTCCTAAAAAAAAAAAAACCAGAGCAAAGATTGTGGTTTACAAAGGGAATTGCACGCGTGACCATCCCTAACATTATCCGTTATTGATTGGAGATTGATGATGTAGCTGAAGTTAAAAAGCTACATATACCTTTAAATTCAAGTTGAACTCTTAGGTGAGAGACATAAGTTATTGTGTGATTTGTGATTATTCTAGGAATATATAATTATACCAACGGAATAAGTGATTTACTATTTGGTTGTATTTTTAGTTATTCTCACTGAAAAACATAATAATGAAATTTTTGTTGTTTGATTGACAATGGATAAGTTGTGAATAAAATGTGAATAAGATGTGGGTAAAGATATATAAAACGTGAAAAAATGTTTTGACATGTGCCCCCTGGTTTATATAAGATGATGACAGTTAATTTGACCCGTACCCTTTTATAACAGTGAAATAGATTGAGAGAAATACACAATCCATAGGACCTGGAATATAAATATCACCTTATTCTTGTATAGCTATATCCATCTATTCCTTCCACCCAAACAACCTTTTAGGCTTATGCTCCTCAACATTCACCTATTCTCCCCCTTTTCCACTACCCAAACGCCACATCAGGATTTATATTTAACAAGGTGAGTTGAATTGTTATCTTAATGTTCAAATTTACATTCTGTCTATTCATATCATTATGTGGCATGTGTGTGTATGTACAGTGATGATCTAGTAGAGTGGTACGCTTGTTGTTCAAATTTTGAATTTGATGTCATGCAGACTACCAGCCTACTGTATCACCACTGTGTATATACAGTGGTGATCTGTGGTCAGTGTTGTTTTTATGGAGCACTAGATATTTGATTAGTAACATTCATTATGCGTCAATGAACTGTGATAATTGTCCTTCGCTCTCAAGCATAAGATAATATTATATAATTTCCTATTATATATCTCCAATTCTTATATGAAGTATGTAAAGAAATTGTGAATTTGCACTAATGGTACCTCAAATGGACTGTCATGTACTCCTAAAATGTTGTCCCCAATCTGCATTTTTGTTGACTCATTCTGCTCCACTATGATGCAGGAGATGGAGACTCAAAGCACATTGGTTTCCGTGTCCCATTACCCGGTGCATTTGAGATAGTTTCTGTAAGTATACTAGGCACTGAATCCTTACAGCTAAGTGGAGAAATTATCAGGCAATATTGCTAGTTATAAAAAAAATGTGACTTGAGGATGTTTTTCTATCTAGCTTTTTATCAGAGAATTCATCATTTACTTTTGTTGTCTCCAGAACGTGGTTACTGTAGGTCGTCTTGCTGAAAAAGCAGATATGGTGATTCCTGTAGCCACAGGTATTCCCTTGTATCTAAACCCGAGTTCCTGAGTTTGTTATATGCATTATCTTGTCCAGAATTTGTGGTGATCCATTTTCATGTTTTGATTTTGATATGGAAACTTATGGGTCAATATGGAAACTTTAAACAGTATCTGGTCTACATGCTCGCCTTGAGAAGAAAGAAGGAGCCCTTTTAGTCACAGATTTGGACAGCACGAATGGAACTTTCATCAATGACAAGAAGCTTAAACCAGGGGATGTTACAACAGTTTCACCTGGAAGCTGCGTCACGTTTGGTAGTATCTTATGACTCGTGATATATATTATATATTTAACTTTGTTGCATTAGCATATCAGTGATTACACACAAAACATACATTTGCTGCCTCGTTTATAGATTCTTACAGTGTTTTTAGTCAACAATTATGTGTTTTTGCAAGAATTTCTACAGATTACTTTATCTAAGCTCACAAAATTTGGTTGGATTTGGGGATTACAGGGGATATGCATTTAGCAATATTTCGTGTTTCAAAGCTCAAGAGCACTACTGTTTCAAGTGAACCAGATGAATCTGAGAGCCAACCCAGTACTGATGGCCAGACCGAACTGGAAATAGCGAGCTAAGTGCCTACACATTCTCTCAAAAATTATAGAGTTGCAAAATATTTTATTATGACTTTGTCTTGGTCAATATGTTGAGTAGTTGACATAAAGTACTTCTATTCTGTAAGTTTTTTTTTGCTTGGTTCTATTCTTGTAAGTTTATTACTACAGGGAGATATATTACTACAATAAGACATGTAATACATCTCATTTAGTCCTCAGAAATGAAGTTGTGAATGGAGCACCATTTCTCAAAAGGCGATGTTAAACTCATTCTGTAATGAAAGTTGTGATGTAATACTCGACACTTAAAATGAGTTTCGCGAAAACAAAATTTCCATTTTATGTGAATGAGCTACAAACCATAGAATCCATGGTCACTATTGTCTTTCTACAAGAATGGTAAATATGGGAACAAATGTATTTATACTTTGAACAAAAACATTTTTTGTTACAATGGAAAAAATGACTACCTTTGATTTTCAAGCATCCTTGTGAACTCCAACAAATCAATCCTACCATCCCCATCCACATCAAAGGCCGCTATCATCTTCTCACAATTCTCCAATTCAACACCTTCTTCCATCCCAAGCCTTCTCATCACCTTTTGCAGCTCCGGCGCACTTATGAACCCATCTCCATTTTCATCATAAACCGAGAAAGCTTGGTTCAACTCCTCCATGCTTGCTTCATCCTCCTCCAATATGTGCGCAACTACTTCCAAGAGTCTACAGTCTCTGCACTTCTCATCATTCTCACTCTCAAGCTGTTCTGATGGACTATATATTCCAAGCTTCTTCATGACTGTTTCGATGTCAGAGACAGTCACAAACCACTCACAGTTATGTTCATCCATATGAGATACCCACTTTGTGCAAGGTTTGTCCTGTGTAGTACTGAAAGATTTTTTCTGCATGAGTGCCTTAAACTGGTTTAGGAGAAATGTCATTGTCTTTAGGGAGAAAGGTTGGAATTCAAGAAGAGAACTGATAGAACACAGAAGTGAAAAAATGGATTTTGTGATAAAAACAGCAATGGCAAATGTTTCGATGTCTGTCATTTCTGTTTGGCTTTTTGTTCTTCCTGTAAAGATCTTAACACCTGTTAAAGAATAATTATTAGGAGAATATTACGTATTTATTATCATTATTGTGATATTATTAGTTTCCTAGTTTTCTTAGTTTCCTTTTCTGATATTTTAAGTTTTCCTGTATGTATCTATAAATAGAGTCTTTGACTCCTCTAATACATAACAAGAATTCTCTTTTCCTTTATTCTAACATGGTATCAGAGCTACCTTAAAAAGCCTAGATCTACAAATATTTTCTTTTCCTTCTTCCCCGCTCTGATTGGGGAATCTTCAATCGGAGCGGGGGAGGACTTTTGGTATTCTTTTTCTTTTTCTTTCTTATTTTCTTTCTCGGACCTCTTCATTGAGATCCGATGATCGTGCCACCGTCGTCGTGCACTGTTTCCGCTCTTCTTCATCCTCTTCTTCTTCTTGTCGTCGGAGGCCCCCTCCTTCGCCGACAAGAAGAAGAAGAGGATGAAGAAGAGCGGAAACAGCGCACGACGATGGTGGCACGATCATCGGATCTCAATGAAGAGGTCCGAGAAAGAAAATAAGAAAAAAAAAATACCAAGAGTCCTCCCCCGCTCCGATTGAAGATTCCCCAATCAGAGTGGGGAAGAAGGAAATTTTTTTTTTTTTTTTTGTAGATCTAGGGTTTTTGAGGTAGCTTTGATACCATGTTAGAATAAAGGAAAAGAGAATTCTTGTTATTGTATTAGAGGAGTCAAAAACTCTATTTATAGATACATAGAGGAAAACCTAAAACATCAGAAAAGGAAACTAGGAAAACTAGGAAACTAATAATATCACAATAATGATAATAAATACGTAATATTCTCCTAATAATTATTCTTTAACACCCTCTCTCAAACTCTGAAGGGTAGTACTCTTAGAGTTTGCACAAAAATGAGAAGGTGACAGAGGCATAACACGGTGCATGGCAGGACGCTGCGAACACGGCAGGGGAGATCCAGGCACGGCTATTACCTATATATAGCTGTGATGTGATGGTGAAACCAATGCATTGTTGAAGCATTCAGAGATGATGGGAAGCTTCATTTTTTGTATAATTTAATAGCTTCTGATGGTCTCCAGCTTGCATTAATTAGGAGGATCTACTGTAATGGTAGTTGATTAAATTATTCTTTTCTTAATTAATGGCACGGGTGAGTGCCTTTTTTTTTTGGTTTGTCCTCCTATTATAGCACAAATTGGATTTTTGTTGGTTTAATAATGAAATAGTTGTTACAAATGGCATCAATAATGTGAGCTTGATATTAGGAAGGACAGAAAGGTTATGACCCCAAGATTTTCAATGGCTTTATTTTAGTATGTTTTTGTCTGCTGAGGTGACAAAAAAAAAACTGTGCCAATGAAAATGAAAATAAGCCCTGATTGCCCTTTAAACCCAGTTGTCAAGCTGATTCAGTTTCTGCCAAATCAATTTTGCATATAATCAGTTTCAAACGGTATTTTTGAACTTCAACTTTCGATTTTGGATTTTGATTCTTATGTGTGTTTTTGGTAACTAGATTTTTATATGTTAAAAGCAACCAAACAACTTATATGAAAAAGTTGGTTGATGTTATATTTTCCATAATCGACTGTTTTAATCAATTTAGAGCAGAATTTGTTTTTCGAAAATATTTCCAAAAGGGACCTTAGCCAACATGTTGAACACATCAAAATTAACTTATGTATGAGACCATATCTTCCATTATTATATCAGATTTAATGCATATCATACACCTCACACAAACTTAGCAATATATCTTTTACTAGTTCACCTTCCTGGTGGCACAGAATCTCTGCTGTCTGCTGGTGTTTGCATAATCTCCACTTTTGATGTATGTTTTATATCACTCTGTTGTCCTTTCTTTTTCTGAATATATGGAATAAACCAAATTCAAATGATGGGAAAATCTTGTAGGAATATATTTTGGGTGAATACTTGATTTAAATTCATAGGACAGGGGATTTGCGACATTGAAGGTGACACATTACTGAACAAACCAACTAAGCAAGTTGACCTCATTGAGTTCCAGCCATCTCCAAAGAAGGGCTTAAGCTGGCAGAAATATTAATCTGTTAAACAAAGCTGGTGACTAACTTCAATACTCTGATCATGTGAACAATAATCTAGTATTTTTAAATACAATATGGGGATGTGGCCTGTGGGTATTAATCAGAAAAGCTATCATGTTACTAATCAAATTGTTTTCAACTGTACACCATTGAATTTTTTTAAGGATGTATTGAATCAATAGTGGTGATTATGTTCACACCATCATACATATATATATATATAGGGAGCCGTGATTACAGTGCGGCGAATGCGGTCAGGTGCGGGAAGCGATCACGGGCCGTCGATCACGGGTCCATCGCATCGGACGGTCGGGTGCGATTCATCGTCGACCGTTAGATGCGATGGACCCGCGATCGATCGACGTCGTTTCTCGGCCGCACACGTATATATATATATGGGAAATGATTAGGTGCGGTCGTGCGGTCGGTGCGGCCGCGATCACGGGCCGTCGATCACGGGTCCATCGCATCGGACAGTCGGGTGTGAATCCGTCGACCTGCGTGGACCCGCGATCGCCGCACCTATCGGTCGCGTATAATTTTCATATATATATATAATATATATATATATATATATATATAGAGTGCGGCGTGATATTATACGGTCGTGCGGTCGCGATTCACGGGCCGTCGATCACGGGTCCATCGCATCGGACGGTCGGGTGCGATTAACGTCGACCGTTGGATGCGATGGACCCGCGATCGGACGACGCACGTCGAATCCG
Organism: Acorus calamus; assembly: GCA_030737845.1. NCBI lineage: Eukaryota > Viridiplantae > Streptophyta > Magnoliopsida > Acorales > Acoraceae > Acorus > Acorus calamus. Next base: position 6,707,168 of record CM060861.1, on the reverse strand, counting down.
CACGACCGCGCCGACCGCATATTATCGGAAATCTATATATATATATATATATATATATGAAAATTATTACGTGCGGTGAACGGCGGGTGCGGCCGCGACGTGGGCCGTTCGATCGCGGGTCCATCGCATCCGACGGTTGATGTGAATCGCATCCGACCGTCCGATGCGATAGACACTTAATCGCTGCCGCACCCGCCGTTCGCCGCACCTAATAACCTCTATATATATATATATTAGATGAGATAATCATAAAATATAGGTGATAAATAACTAATTTCATTTGAAATATAACTTCCAACGTTTGAGTTCACTTTTCATCGTGTTATAATCATTTTTGAAAAAAATATATTTCAGAGTCATAAGTATATATCGAAAAGTTTTTTTCCAACGAGCTATTGATCACCCCTAATCAGAGTTATATTTGAAAATTATGAATTTTAAAAAAATGAGAACAATTTAATTTTTGTTTTTTTGTATCAATATATAAATTAGATAATATTATACTTATCCATTAAATCTTAATGATTTTTTTGTCTATATATACCTCTAAAGATCATATTTTAGCAAAATATCCCTGATGATTTGTTATTTTCAATAATACCATTCAAAATGTACATGAACATCGTTTTTTATTTATTCGAGTGATCTTGTTGGTTTTTAGAGTTTCAAATATTGTATCTTTCAGTGTATGGTTGGTTTAGGGGTATATATGCAAAAAAAAATATTTTCAGTTGTATGACATCCCTTTTATATATAATTTTATAATAAATTTTACAAATGTATTATTTAATTATTATTAAAATTTTCATTATCATTTATATAAACATAACATGATATATTTATCGCATATAAATGGATTGAAAAAAATTGAAGTTGCTTATTGTGAGCAGTTTTTTCAAAATATTTTTTATTCACACGCACATGGTGCCTGGGGAAGACTAATACAAACTATGTAAAACTAAAACTAAAACTCAATATACAATATTAATTTGGTCGAGAGGGTTCCTTCTGTGAAGTGAGCTGGAAACTTTGTTTGGCTGTCTTGCTGTTAGTTTAATAGTTGTAGCTGGTTTGTTTTATTTATCCTATCTGAAGTTGAACAGTGTCTCTAAAACTCCCAACAGTCCAAACAACTTTGTCTCTAAAACTTCAAAAGAAATGTGGGCTGTCTTTAATCAGCAATTATTTGAGTTTCACATACTTTTGTTAGATCTGATGAGCCAAATTAAGTAGCCTAATTCTTATAAAAGAAAAATAGGAAACTTACTACATTGACATGAAATCTTGCATCCCTGTGAAGCAAGAAAATAATGAAAATTAAGCTTGTCAATGGATCGAATATTGAACCATATGCCCATGTCCAAATTCAAATCTGAATCAGCATCAAACAGATTTGAATCCCAAATTATGTGATTTTACTATATTTATACGATTTTATATTTGTTTTACATTTATAATATATATGTAATACAATTTTATTTTATTTTTTTTGAAGAAAGGTAGATGTTTGCTACCTGATTTCATATATGAATTTGAATTACAAAATCTGAAATGAGGGATAATAGAGAACAAACAAGTCACAAAAGAAATGAAAAAACCATGAGCATAAAGGAAAACTCTAGGCCTCGGGTTAGAAGAGGGCTCTAACCGGCTGTGAGCTCCCCTCCCGCTCACTCATTCCATGATTCTCATGTATCCATCTCGGAATCGGACTTCCCCCACCCTCTCTATTTGGTGTCCCCAATCTGTGATGAGCCCCAGTATTGTATATATGTAATACAATATTCATGGGTTATAATTATTTTTGGTAGCGCAGACCCCTCAGTATTCAAATCCAAATCCATTTTGATGTAATATGTGATATTTGAATCAGTATTCAAATATGAAAAATTTACATCCATATCAGATGCAGAGTTTTTTCTAATATTTGATAGGCTTCATGCAAACAGGAAAAGCAGGGGCAGCTTGATATATAGATGTGAATATTATTAGCCAGTTGGTTTTGAATCAACCAGTAATTTTATGTACAAGTTTTCTGATCATCTTGAACTGGTTTTGGAGAAGAAAAAACACAAGATCTTTGCCAAAATCATCACAACAAGTGAACCATACAAACTATACAACATTTGCGAACATCCGCCTAAACTCATAGAAACTGATCCTGTCATCACCGTCTTCATCATAAGCTCTGATCATCCTACAACACTCTTCAATTCTTATGCCCTCCTTGATGTCCAACTTACGCATTACGCTCTGCAAGTCCTCTGGACTCAACAATCCATCGCGATCCTCATCAAATACTGCGAAAGCTTGTAACAATTCTTCCATGCTTGCTTGCTTCTCCTCCAACAGGACATTTGATTCTTCCAATATCATGCAGCCTTTGCAAGAGTTGCTTTGGAGATCGCCTTCCAAGCTCCCCAGTCCAAGCCTTTTCAGGATCATATTGACATCATCGAAGATGGAACAACACTCATGGTGGCTCTCGCATGAGTTATAGCCGATATGGGTGGCAATGAAATGTATCACCTTTGTATGGGACTTGAAGAATTGGATGACAGAATCAACAATAATGGAACAAAAGAGGGAGATAACAAGGTTTAGGATTGAAACAAGGGAGACTATCATGGCTTCCATTGACACTAAGTAGGCTTTGTTGATGTGGTTTTGCATGATTAGTAGTAATTGTTATAGTATGTGGTGCATTTTATATGGTAGTGTGAGCATATTATACTAGGAAAGTGGTGGGAAAGTCTGTATGGTGTGTGTATCTAAGACTATTTGCATGTTTTGGTTGGAAACTCCAGCTAAAGGTAAAAGAAGGGGAGTCCATGAAACTTCCAACATATTGACTCGAAAAAAAAATCTATTGATGTAGTTTAGTAAGGGAACAAGATATTAAGAATAAATGATGTCATTTCAAATAATAAAAAGTTTATAGATTTTGTCACTATTCACACTTGTCAAATTTCGAATAGGAAGATGATTAAACTTTATTATCTCAATTATCATTTCAATACAACAATCATTTGTATTTTATCCTTATTTTTATTGTAACAAATGTGATATTCACTAACATGTCATCATGCTAATTATCCTCCATCCCCTTTCCAAACATAATTTTTCTTGGGAGTTGGTTAAAAAAATAAACCAAAAAAAGTCTTTGGCATGCTTTCATTAATATATAGATTATTTAATTTAAAAAATGGCATAGGCGACTTACTTGGATATTATCCCTTTCTGTGGAAAATAAGGAGACTTTACATGTGAGTGGACTTTATAAGTCGTGGCGTTTAATTGAGCTATAAGCAACTTAATATCTACATTTTGTTGTCCATCCATGCTCTCTCATGTGATGTCATGTGAGTATTGAATATGGCTTCATAGTGTGTGATATAAAAAAATTATTTTTTAAAAATAAAAAAATACATTAATGTATATCAGTATATACTTCATTTTATATAATAATATGTATTTTAATAAAAGAGTGTATGGTTTTATAAAAAAAATCAATATAGCCTATAAATGTGATGCAGAACGGGTGGCCGACGCGTTCCAGGAGGCGTTGAACCCAAAAGAAAAACCGGCTAGTAGAAATAAATGGCGCCCTAAACTCGGAATCGTCTGAAATTTTTACTAGAGGTAGAAAAACCAGCTTTTTTTTTCTATTTTTTCCATTTTTTGCTCTCAAAATAGCCTTTTTGATATTTTTAGTAACTTTTTAGATTTAACATATTTCATTCATAATAAATCGGATTTGACCGAAATCAAATCTGAAGATCTTCTAAGATCCCCTAGAGTTGTTATAACAAATTTCCATTTTTACTATTTTTAGTAAGTTTTTCTCTATTATAAAAGTGAGGCTTGTAATCTAGGGTTTTTAATTTTTATTAATATATTTCTGAATTTTATTATTCTCTTTGAGGATTATGGTTTGTTGAATGATCTCAACGCTTGTTGAATCTTTATTTTAGTTTTTCGCTGTGTTAAAATGGAGCTAAACAAAAGGGCTAGACGTATCATTTTTCATAGAGTGTTGTTACACTCAGTCACGATTACCAACCAAAATACAGACCATATATAATTCGTTACAGATTTAATGTTGTATATACCTCGTTAGATGATGTATATACCTCATTGAATTTTTTCTTACAATTATTAAAAATGAGTTTATTTAATTTGAAATGGAACAATATGCACTTTTTATAAAATCATATACCTCTTTAGATGATGTTTAATATTTTTTTTAAAATGAAAACACTTCAGGTCTGAGTTTTGATCGGTAATCTTAGTGTATTTTTTCCTTTTTCATATCAATCATCACAATAACACTTATTTGGCCCATTCGAAATCACTTTAAAGTTTGGTTTGTGTAAGGGCCCATGTTATTGTTGGGCCTGAACATAACATGATCCAAGGGTCCAAGGCCCTCTCCCTTTAATGGGCCGGGTGTGATCCGAAATTTGGGCCGTTGATTTAACCACATGAGCTCCGGCTCAAACCAATTCAATCTCAGATGAGATAGCGACTGTGTGCATGTTTGGCAACTCATAATAAATGGCGTGTAAGGTACCTCATCAAGGCCTTCAAAAAGTTTGCCTTTAGTGGGTTTGAATTAAAAGCGCTGAGTGTACACTCAGTCTGTTTATTGCGTTATCATAGTGTATGAAGTTTTATCATAGCATATAACGCAATTTTTTTAAATTATTTCTTTAGTGTGAAAAAAATATACTAATATATCTTAATATATACTTCATTTCATATAACAGCATGTACTTCAATTGCAGAGTGTATGATTTTTTTTTAAAAAAAATGATATGGACTGTAATTGAGGTTGGATGTATCATTTTCTTGAATTAAATAGAAACATGATTTGCTATCCAACAAAACATTAGTGATGATATCCATATCCTTGGCTTATTTTTTTTCATACTTGTATGATTGTATTTTGCGTGACTTATGTGTGTGCTATAATATTATAATATTATGTGATCGTAAATGTATCAAGTGAAATAAATTATATATATATATATATATATATATATACATACGCGAGTGATAGCGTGCGGGTCATGCGGTCGTGCGGATCCGACGTGAGTCGTCCGATCGCGGGTACATCGCATCCAACGGTCGAGATGAATCGCCCCCGACCGTCTGATGCGATAGACCCGCGATGGACCCGTGATCGACGGCCCGTGGTCGACGCCGCACGACCGCACGACCCGCACCTAATCACTCCTCTATATATATATACATTTACAACTATTTGATTTTTAATGTGGTGATATGATAACACCACAGTAAAAGTTAAACAAGATATAAGTATATGAAAATAAACAGAGAAACTCAACATGTAAAATATATAAGAAGTTAGAAGTTTCACTTGTCCATGAATAAGTTTCTTCCGTTCTAACTATCAAAATTTATTATTATCATAATATAAATATCATAATTTATAACTAAATTCATAATTTTTATGTTAAATTTATTTTTTCTTATTCAAAATTTTATTTGCTAAAGAAATAGTGGGTCCTAAGTTTGGGATACCAGGATCAGTTCCTCCTCCATCAACGAGGGAGTTAAAGAGCATTATTGGACACAATTTTTTCTCTTTAGTCATGTATATATCTTATTAAAAAATTCATTATAAAGTGATCCATGTAATTAATTGGATTATATATATATATATATATTTATAAAAATATATATATTATTAGATAATGTGTATAATTTTAAATAATTAAACATATGTGAATTGAATTAAAACTGAAAAAGAAATAGTTGTAATATTTTCCAAAAGTTAATGAAGCATGATCAACTTGGGTAGAGATAAAAATTTAAAAAATCTTGACTCAACCTCATTTTCTATTTCAAGTAAGGACTTCTAAAAAAATCATGCCCGGCCCTGACATAGGTCAATTATGACATTGCCTAAGGCCCCACCTCATTTAGGGCCCCAAATCAAGGGAAAAAAATCTTAAGGAAAAAAAAACTAATTTTTATATTAACATTTAAATTTATTTATTTACAAAATTGATCGTATCTTTGTTTTAATAATTTTCTTTAAAAATATTATTATTTCATTAATATGCATCCCACATCATCCACTTAAATTAATTTCCTTTTTTTATTTTTATGAAACTAGTTTTTTCTTTGTATTTTTTAATTTGTATATTTTTGTTTTTGGCCTTTGTGATTATTGTAAGAAACAAACATTTTATTTTCAAAATACAAAAGATTGAACATTAAAACATCATGTGACTTAAAAAATTGACCATGCTCAGGATATGTTTGAATTTTTTTTTTCAAAAAGATATGATTAGTTGTCAAATTTTTTAACAATTTATTTAAAATATTTTTTAAAATTATGTATTACTCACCGGTAGTTTTTATGTAAATATATTAGGGTTCCAAATTAGAAATTCGCCTAGGCCCCCTCTAAAATCATCAATCTCAGGGCCGGTCATGGGAAAAATCAAGGGGAGTTAATTATATTTTTTCATATTTATAATGTGTCTAAAATTTTCTAATAAAGTGCATGTGAGTAATAACGTATAGAGACTTTAGATGAGGATATATCTGGAGTCCAGATTCAGTGATTGACTTCTATCAGTTCAGTGAATATAGAACTACACAATTTATAACTTGAATTTTATAGACTGTCGTTCGATTTATGAACTGTACATTTCAATTCATAAACCCTGTAACTCTATTTAAAATTTGATACAGTGGCTGGATCCGGACGGGTGTACCTGCGCTCTAAAAATTTTGGATAGATTTTGATGGAGATGTGCCGGCCGGAATGATTTGACTTTGACACATGGTTGAGAAAGTTATCATAAACAGGTGAGACTACGTCTGTATGTATGGGATTGTCAAATAAAAAGAAGGGAAATCCAACTGTCCACGAAACTAAAAATAAAATGTATCATGAATGACAGTCACGTTGCGGATCTTATTCTTTCTTTTTATTAAAATATATATGCAATAATGTAATCAAACTTTGGGTTTGTTTTTGGAAGAAAAGGAAAGCCCAGATCTGCTGCTTCGGCTCAACTACACGGTCTGCACAGATTTTAAGAGATTTTCCCAAAACATTGCCACTGGAATCACTGTGTGATTCTGTGAAGCCTAAAAGGCCAACAGTGGAAGACACCGTTTTGGACCTTTTTCACTTTACACAAGTCCCCATTCATATCAAAATAATGATGATGATGATGCCGTGCCTGAACAAGTAGTGTTTTGCAATTGTATCCACCCTGCTTTAACATTATACCATTTTTTTCCCCTAAAAAATAATATAAAAAAATTATACTATTTTTATTAGAATAGCTTTAGAGATAATTCTTGAGACAATCATAATAGATTTTAATATTTTTAAAAATAATAAATCTCATTTAATGAAATATATCTTTAGATGAAAAATGTATATTGTTTTATTTTAAATTTAATAAATCTATTTTTAACAAATATAAAATAATTAATGAGGTATATATATGTCATATAAGGAGTAATATACCTAGCTGGACAATTATAGAGATATATGGACTATTCACATGATCATCTGGGTGAACCATGTGTAACAACGCTCTTATATCTTGATAGAACTCAGTGTTGGAGATCAATTCAACTGAGCCGATAAGATTTAGGCTTTATTTGGGAGCATGGTAGGTGAATTGTGGTGTTGGAGAAGTGGGTGGACGCAAACACCAACACAAACATACTTTTTACTATCGTGTCGGGAACATTATACATTTTTGTCATCTCTCATTTTTTATCTTTTTTTTGTGTTCCCTTGACTCTATGAAACATCGCTTCTCTCACCCACCGCGGGACTCCCCATTATGAACTCCATTTATAACCGTCAATAGTTGACATTGTTATGGATAAAACTAACCATAGATTTTAAGATAAAAATAAATTGGAAAAATAATTAAGAATATTTTAGAATTAATGTATGGGACAATCCTTCCTATATTTTCTTGAAATTTTTATCATATGCATGCTTTTTATAAAAATAAATTATAAAAATAATTTTTATTTTTTTAATCTAGTATATCCTATTATATACTTGCCGGGAAGGTGGGACTGTAAAAAAATGAATAAAAGAAGACATAATTTTAAAATTGATATTAGAAAACACGAATGATTTCAGTTGATGGAACCCACTCAAGCAAATGATTCTGCTTTCTTTATGTACTTTGAAACCCAACAAAAACGAACCACCAAACACACAGACGCGTAGGTGCTCTGAAAGGAGGAGAGTTGACCCAAACTCATAACACCAAGTTCTTTCTTTCAATTCAATTTTTTTGAGCGGCCGCCGGTCAATACAATCCAAAAAACAAAATAAAAAAACAATACAATCCTCCATGCATTAATATCTCTTGAAATCATAATACGACCCCTTCAAGAGACTCATCCTCCTCTCTCTCTCTCTCTCTCTCTTTAAAGACTGATCAGCTCTGCTTTTCTATTGGCAAACCCTTCTCTTTCGATCTGAAAAAAAATATCCAATTTTTTTCAAAGACAGGCATACAGGAAGAGAAACCAGACCCACAATTTTTTTTTTCTTCAATACAAACAGTGTTTAAAGACTCAAAAGCGAAGTCTTTGGCTTCCTCAGCTTCCAAGATCAAATTTTGATGACCATTTCAGTAACCATTTTGAAAACTCCGGCGACCCAATGAAGTCTTCCGAGAATCTTCAATAAAAAGATTCGATTTTTATCCTTCCCCAAAATGACCTCGGAGAGGCCACTCCTCCAACCCTCCCCGCGCCTCCCTCCGCCCCTCTCCGCCCTCCCTCCGCCCCAATCCGAACCCACCGCCACCGCCCACCAGTCCTCCTTCCGCAAAAACCCCTCCTCCCGCTCCCGCTCCGCCTCCACCGCCGACAGGATCTCCTTCGCCCCCGACCCCCTCCCGCGTTCGGGGACTCGCCATGGCTCGAGACGGGGCGACAGCTTCGGCGGCTCGCAGAGGGAGATCTCCGATGAGGACGCGCGTCTGATCCACGTCGACGAGCCTTCAAAGACGAACGAGCGCTTCGAATTCGCCGGCAACTCCATCCGGACCTCAAAGTACTCTGTTTTGACCTTCCTCCCTCGCAACCTCTACGAGCAGTTCCACCGCGTCGCCTACCTCTACTTCCTCTTAATCGCCGTCCTCAATCAGCTCCCCCAACTCGCCGTCTTCGGCCGAACCGCATCGATCCTCCCCCTCGCGTTCGTCCTCCTCGTCACTGCCGTCAAAGACGCCTACGAAGACTACCGCCGCCACCGGTCCGACCGGATCGAGAACAATCGGACGGCTCTCGTCCTCACCAACGGCGAATTCCATCGAAAACGATGGAAAGACATCCGCGTCGGCGAAATAATCAAAATCAACGCCGACGAGACCCTCCCCTGCGACATGGTCCTCCTCTCCACGAGCGACCCGACCGGGGTCGCCTACATTCAGACCATAAACCTAGACGGCGAGTCGAATCTGAAGACCCGGTACGCGAAACAAGAGACCGTCGCGAAAAACCCCCAAAAGGAAGGGCTTTTGGGGTGCACGATCAAATGCGAGAGACCGAACCGCAACATCTACGGCTTTTACGCGAACATGGAATTCGATCACAAGCGGGTCTCGCTTGGACCGTCGAATATCATCCTCCGCGGATGCGAATTGAAGAACACGAGTTGGGCAGTTGGAGTCTCGGTCTATTGCGGTCGCGAGACCAAGGTAATGTTGAACAGCTCCGGAGCCCCGTCGAAGCGGAGTCGATTGGAGACTCACATGAACAGAGAGACGATCCTGCTCTCTGTGTTCTTGGTATTCTTGTGTTCTACGGTGTCTGTTTTGGCGGGAATTTGGTTGGTGACGCACAAGGACGAGCTCGATCTCTCGCAGTACTACCGGAAGAAGGACTACTCGGAGGGGAATGTGGAGAATTACAATTATTACGGGATCGGGCTTGAGGTGTTCTTCACGTTCCTCAGCTCCGTGATCGTGTTCCAGATCATGATCCCGATCTCGTTGTACATTTCGATGGAGCTTGTGAGGCTCGGGCAGGCGTACTTCATGATTCGCGATGCGAGGATGTACGATGAGGTTTCCAATTCGAGGTTCCAGTGTCGCGCGTTGAACATAAATGAGGATCTTGGGCAGATCAAGTACGTGTTCTCTGATAAGACGGGGACGTTGACGGAGAATAAGATGGAGTTTAGGTGCGCGAGCGTGTGGGGTGTGGATTACAGTGGTGGGAAGGCTAATGCAGTGGATGTGAATGGGGGTTACTCCATTTTAGGTTGGCATTTTGAATTGTTAGCCCATGTGTTTGATTTTTAGCTGAGTTGAGCCAATTCATATTGATTCATTGTTTTTTTTGGACAGTTGATGGTAAGGTTTTGAAGCCAAAGGTGACTGTGAAGACTGATCCAGAGCTCGTTAGACTGTTGCGAAGCGGGAAAGAAACGGAGGAGAGAAAGCATGCTCGCGATTTCTTCTTAGCGTTGTCTGCTTGCAACACTATTGTGCCTCTGGTTGTGGAGACTACGGATCCTGCGGTGAGGCTGATAGATTATCAAGGGGAGTCTCCTGATGAGCAGGCACTCGTTTACGCTGCTGCAGCGTATGGGTTCATGCTTATTGAACGAACCTCGGGTCACATCATCATTGATATTCTTGGTGAAAGGCAAAGGTTAGTCACTCATCTCAGTTTGGTTATACTTGTGTGGCATTGCAATATATAGTGTTGTTTGATCATATATTCTTGTTTGTTATAGAAATTTGTTCTTCTATATGGGTGGTTGTGAGGATCATAATATCTCATCTGTAGGTTTCTACTATATGGGTTATAGTTAAACACTCTTGGATGATGAAATTCATAACCATTCATGTTACCTATGTTATGGGTGATGCAGGTTTGATGTATTGGGCCTACATGAGTTTGATAGCGATCGAAAGAGGATGTCTGTCATAATCGGCTGCCCTGATAAGACTCTGAAACTATTGGTCAAGGGTGCAGACAATTCGATGTTTGGGGTCATCGAGCAATTCTTAAACGCGAACATAATCCGGTCTACAGAGTCTCACTTGCACGCTTACGCGTCATTGGGTCTCAGGACTTTGGTTGTGGGCATTCGAGAGTTGAGCAGTGCAGACTTTGAGGAGTGGCAATCAGCTTATGAGAGAGCCAACACCTCATTGTTTGGAAGGTCAAGCCAACTTCGAGCAGTCGCAACAGCTATAGAGCAAAATCTACGGATACTGGGTGCTTCGGGCATCGAAGACAGGCTACAAGATGGTGTACCAGAAGCCATTGAATCGATGAGGCAAGCGGGGATCAAAGTCTGGGTGTTGACGGGGGATAAGCAGGAGACAGCCATCTCTATTGGCTACTCGTGCAGGCTCCTGACGAACAGCATGACCCAGATCATCATCAATAGCCGCACAAAGGAATCATGTCGGAAAAGTCTAGAGGATGCAATGGCCATGGTGAAGAAAATCCAGGCAATATCTCCACTATCTTCTGATACAGGAGGGGGGACTCTGTTAAAGTTTCTATTGGGTTGATCATCGATGGCCAAAGTCTCGTATATGTTCTTGACACTGAACTTGAAGAAGAGGTAAGATTTTGCAAATCTATCTGTTTAAGTACCATATTTTATTTTGTCACACTCACCTATTCTCTTCATAGTGTGGAAATATAACACTTGTTTTTTTTATGTTGCAGCTATTTAAGGTAGCCACAGCATGTGATGTTGTGCTGTGTTGTCGGGTGGCTCCATTGCAGAAAGCTGGAATTGTTGCACTTATAAAGAACAGGACAGATGACATGACTCTGGCTATTGGAGATGGTGAGTTTTTCTTTCTATATAACCCATTGAATGGTTTCTTGATATGTCATGAAATTTAATGCAACATTATATTATACATGTCATACAGGCGCAAATGACGTTTCGATGATTCAAATGGCTGATGTTGGGATTGGCATTAGCGGGCAGGAGGGAAGGCAGGCTGTCATGGCATCGGATTTCGCAATGGGACAGTTCAGATTCTTGGTGCCCCTTTTATTGGTCCATGGTCACTGGAACTACCAGAGAATGGGTTACATGATACTGTACAACTTTTACAGGAATGCAGTGTTTGTGGTCCTCCTCTTCTGGTGAGTAATTGACCATCATCTATACTCCTCATAGTCCTGTGACAACACACCCTGAAATATAAATTTTGCCTGGCCATTGCAGGTACGTGCTTTACACGGCCTTCACATTGACAACCGCGATCAATCAATGGAGTAGTGTGCTTTATTCAGTGATTTACACGTCCGTGCCAACGATAGTTGTAGGGGTGCTTGACAAGGACCTGAGTAGGAGGACTCTGCTTACGTATCCTTCACTCTATGGGGCCGGGCAGAGAGGAGAGCGTTATAACCTGGGACTGTTTCTGTTGGCAATGTTGGATTCGGTTTGGCAGAGCGCAGTGATCTTCTTCATACCTTACCTTGCGTACAGACATAGTACCATTGACGCGTCAGGCATTGGAGATCTATGGACACTCGCAGTGGTCATACTGGTTAACCTCCACCTAGCCATGGATGTGTTTAGGTGGTATTGGCTCACGCATGCGGCTATCTGGGGATCCATCATTGCGACTTGCATTTGTGTCTTCCTTATTGATGCCTTGCCTGAACTCCCAGGCTACTGGTATTCCCTCTCTTTACACCTCCCTCTCTATATTTTTTGTGCTTCCTTATTTTTGCATTTGTGTTAGCTTGCATGTGCAAAGTTTTCATTTGGGATCATCAAATTGTTTATGGCTAGTATGGTATTTACTAACCACACTCTAGAAGGAAAATTTTGTGTTCCTCCGGAATACCATTTTGATAGATTCTGTATAAAGGAGAAACAAAGGGTTTTATTGTCTGGACCATCTAGGAATGACCACATGAATGAAGGATTTCAAATAACAATTATCTAGGTGCTCTAGCAGAACTAGAATGGTTCCAAATTGTCCCGTAATATACAAAGCAACTATGAAATTCACATATTTAACATCAATTTTGGCATCTGTATGTCATGATATTTGAATGTAATACACCCAGAGTGTTTTCATACACCAACATGCATTAGTTTTCATTGAAGAAGATGCTGATGATGCTGATGCTGTTATTCTTTGCAGGGCCATATTTCATGAGATGGGAACCAGATTATTTTGGGCTTGCTTGTTTTCCATCATAGTATTGGCGCTCATCCCACGCTTTATCGTAAAGGCGTTCAGCGAGTACATAAAACCTTCAGATATCCAAATTTCAAGAGAAATCGAGAAGTTCAGTACGCGAGGGAGACACTCCATGGTGGAAGTAGAGTTGAACCAGTTTCAGAACCCTCAAAGGGGAACCACAACAAGATAGTTTTTTTTTTCAGTCATTTTTATTGATTGATTTATCATTATGAGTGTATATTAATAGCCTATTCTTTCAAGCTGGCATCAAGCATCTTGCTGGTTGCAAGCTTGCTGCCTATTCAAATGGGATAGGTTTTGTAATATGTATAATCAGCAATCATACAGAGTGATTCTTTTCAGCTAGGTTTGCAGCTGCATCTTGAATTGCACAGTATACTGTCAGATTTTGTAATAAATATGCATAAATAGAGTTGAAATGTGGATCTTATTTGCGGCTTAGGGTGCGTTTGGTTACGCGATTGCAAAATTGATCCTGTAGGAATCTGCGATTGCAAACCTGATTCTGCAGGAAGCTCACTTTCTCAGCTTTTTGAAATCGCAGCTTTTGGGCACTATTTGCCTGCAATCGCTGGGTTTAAAACTGCGATTACAAAACTGTTTGGTTGCGCGATTGCAAACGCAGCTTCCTGTAATCGCAATCGCGCAACCAAACGCACCCTTAGTTGATAACAAGATATATGTTTCCTTTGATGAAACATATGATTTTTGAATAATGGGGTGTATGTAATTCATTGGAGTATATGTATTTTAATTTATTTTTTTTATGAATACACATGCTTCATTAATATATGAGTGTATAATTTAAAAAATAAAATAAAAGCAAATCATTTTTGTATTTTGAATAACGTAATAAATAATTAATTGAAATATATATTTTATTGGGCGCGTCTATCCCTACCTAGCATTTCACCTAACCCACCATAAAATAAAAAAATTGGTGTTTTGCTGTTCCCACCAATCCGGATCGACCGAAATTGATCGCCATTTCAGGTTTTGGGCGACCGGATTTAGTCGTTATTTCAGATTTTGGGCGACCGTAATTGGTCATCATTTCAGGCTTTGGGTGACCATAATTGGTCGAATAGAGTTCAGAACTATATTTAACTATTCTTTGTAAACAAATAAATTTTTTGGTTTATCCATCGTATTCTACATTTATTCTTTTATCCAAACAACAGCTAAGGGTCTGAAAAAAATGTAAGTATGTATATATTCAATTAATTCAAATTTTTATAGAAAAATAACTTATTAGACAAATATATATCATTTTTAAGCTTCGTTTGAATTCGTAATTAAGATGATTATTTGTTTGAAAATAAAAAACCTACTAGTTGATCCAAACACATTTTATATTTGGCTTTTGAAATTGGCTGTAACTTAGGTAAAAAAAATTGTTCTTATATTCTACATTTAAGAATAATGATTTATTCTCCCTACATTACAACTTAGATTTGGAGTGATATGAAGGATTCAAGGAGGATACACGTCGTGAGATTATGTTTTCAAGAAAAAAATTACAAACTTTATTACAAATCCTGTTCGACCAGGTTCGGTCGCCCAAAACCTGAAATGACGACCAAGTTCGGTCGCTCAAAACCTAAAATGACGACCAAATTTGGTCGAACTGGCCGAATCGGTGGGGATAAAAAAACACTGATTTTTTTTTTCTGTAGATTGGTGGGATAAGAAAAATTGTTGGTGGGACTAGACGGAACCTCTTTTATTTAGTTATGAATAAATGCTTCATTTTATGAGCATAGAATTTAAATAAAAGCACATTGATTGATCCTAGATAGTATCAATAAAAGACATATAAACCTTGTTTGAATATGCGGTGGAGATGCTTGAGTTTTGGAAATACTGGAGTTCAAACTCCGCGGTGGAAAAATTATGTTTTGAATTTGAAAACGGCAGAAAAGAATATGATTCAGTTTAATTCAATGGTATAAAACAATGTGGATGCAGACGTCGAAACTCATTTTGAGTTTACGATTGTGTTTTTTTAATTTCCCCATTGTCTGAAATTTGAATCTGTTTCATCTTCAATCTAAATGGAATCATAATATTAATTTCTTTCATTTCTTCCATGTGAAGGAAAATTAAACCTGTTAATTATCTAAAAAATACATGGTTAATTATAAAATCTAAAATTCCAATGTCAATTTATAAGTTATCCAATGTTTTTTTTTCATTAGGATACAACTTTGAATATCATATATAGCAGTCGAGATTTGGGATACTAATCCAAATGATATTTGTCTTGGATGAATATTATATATATATTGTAATTATATAAATTCTCACTAATTATTTTTTACAATATAGTAATATTAGAATATCTATAAATAGATAATAGTCTGTGTATTGAATATGGATTTAGATAATGATATTTTGATTTTTTTTTTTTTTTTTTTTTTTTTTTTTTGGAAAAAACCTATGATGGGGACATTACACAATTGGGCTCAAGACCCATTACAACCACTCATCAGGGCAAACTCCCCATAAGAGGTGTACACAGGGATTTGAACCCGGGATCACTACTTAAATGATAAAACTTTTGTAGGCATGTCATTATGGATACTATACAATATCCAATATACATCATAATATGAAAAATATAAAAATTATATTTATATCTTATTTCTACACACACATATACCCTCTCTTAACATGAAGTCACCTTCCATACAATTGAAGTGCATCATGGTGAAAAAATGATCCATACAAAAAAAAAAATCATAAGAGGGGATCCGAGTTTTGATTTTGTCGACAAACATCTCCCATTCATGTGAAAGAGATCAAAAAATCAAGTCATCATTATTCAAAAAGAGGGATTATATCATTCATGGGGATACATATGATTTCATGGAATGATTTTTTAATTGTTTGATAAAAATTCACTTAATTGGATGGTGATGAGAGGGTGATTGCACCTAAGCCCCTGTTTGTTTAAGGTATAAGATCTTGGATAATCCTAGATAAAATTTTTTAAGTGTTTATTTATCTCAGATAACCCTTGATAGTATATATCAGAATAAAACATTTTAAAATAAAGTGATATATTAATTCCAATCAACTTCTAGAATTAAAGTTATCTTAGATTTTTCACCCAAAGAATATGTGAGCCAATTGTTAAATCAACTGTCATCATCTCTTATAAATCATCTGTCAAATCAACTGTCATTACATTTTTACATTTTATAAATCATTATCCATACTTTATTTACATTTTACCAAAACAATAAAACATTTATTGTTACGTTTACCAAAAAAAAAAATTTAAAACACAACCAAACATAAAATCATTATATTCTTATTTATACTTACTTATACTTGAATAAATGTATACCTTATAATAAAATATATCCCCATTCTAAACAAGAGTAAGTGGTATTATCATTTTAAAATATACATATAAAATTAAAATACGTGATCGAACATGAAAATATTTAAAATAAAAAATAATAATAAAAATCAGACCAAAAACCCGTTATGAACAGAATCTCGTACGGATCCCAACTTCTCAAAAGCGGCCCATCACGTATTTTCGGTTAATAATACCCAACATAAACCCTTCCGTTTCGATCTCCAACAACAGGGCGGGGATGCCGTCGATGGCGAACGCTTCGGAAGGAGGAGTCGGAGTAGGTCAGAAATCCAATGCCGTCCCTTCCTCGGCGAAGAATCGGTCGATCGAGCAGTCCCAGTCGCTCGCACGGTATGGAACGAAACCCTAATTCGTCTTTGTTGATCGTGCAAACTCGTTTTCAGTCGATTTCGAGGAGTTCCTCAACGTTTTCTCATTTTATTTTGAAATATTTTATCTGAATTTTAGGAAGGCAAGCATAGCTCAGCAGAGAAGGTCTCTACCTATCGCTTCAGGTTCTGCTTGGTCAATCTCTAATTTTGTTGTTTTATGTTAAAATTGGTTGCATTCGCTTTTAATTTTATTGAAATAACATTTGTTTGGGTTTTGTTTCAGCGGAGAAGAGACTCGTAGTGGAGGTGAGGACACACGACACTCTAATTATAGTTGGCGAAACCGGAAGCGGCAAGACGACTCGTGAGTTCTCCTCTTTAAGGCTTTGTATATTAAAATTTTGTGTTTTTGAATCGTGGTTTTGGTTATTCGATTCTTGTAGATTATGTTGCTTTTATGCATAGTCACATTGTACTGGGAAAAGTTTGGTGATTGCACACTTCTCCTAACTATCAGCCGAACTACTACTATTCGTCGAACTGTGTATTTAGTACCTTCAAAATCCGGGTATCTATTTAGTTTGGATGATTTATCATGTTCCTCATAATTTTAAGGCTAATCCTAATTGTTGTCAACGTCTGCACACTGGATATAGAAGTTATTTAATGTATTTTTCATACTAATGACTGACTACAGATAGAAAATTGTTTATTTATCTCCGTACTTCTACCCGTTCTGAATATCTGCCATACATGAACTTTGTGACTGCTTATATAATAATTGGTTTATTTGCACTGTCTTCGTACAAACTTAAGCTTAGATTTGCTCTTTGAAATCCCAATTGTTGCTTATTGATTCGTGGTTGTGGGATGCTATGGTAAGAATGACACATCGGTTAGTTGATGTTTTAATAGTTCTATATCGTACTTTATTAAGAAATCCCATTTGAGCCCTCTTCAGGGGTGATTAATTTCAGTTCTGGAACTTCTTTATTTTTCTTCTTTGGTTGTTTTGTTGGTGCATTTATTCTTTTCATTTTACTTTTTTTTTTTGCAGATAGTGATCAGTTCATATATGTCTTTTTCTTGCAGAATTGCCACAATTTTTATTCAATGGGGGGTTTTGTGACGGTGGAAAAGTCATTGGGATCACCCAACCTCGGCGGGTTGCTGCTGTTACTGTTGCAAAACGTGTGGCCGAAGAGTGTGGCGTTGAGTTGGGTCAGAAAGTTGGGTATTCAATTCGGTTTGAGGATGTTACTTCCCGTTCAACGAGAATCAAGTATATGACTGATGGATTACTGTTGAGGTATTTTCACCTTCCTCTCGCATATTAGTGATCTCTTATTTTCCCTTTGATTTATTTGTCAGTGTGTGGAATGCATGTTCATGAGTATGCATTATTAACATTCATACATAGGCACAGAGAAACCATGACCACGACCCTTACACAGAATGCGAAAGGATAAAGGGACCTCCTTTTCACATCCTTCAAGAAATGCAGAGTCTGATAGTCACTCCCTATTGGAATCACATGAAACTCTTTTCCTATTGGGTTCTAAGTCACTCGTGTAAACATTAAGAATGAGATGTAATGCCACATCAATTCTGTAATTCATTTTTCTTTTGCAATTTATCATTTGGCTTTCAATAAATCTGTGACATAAACATTGTGATGTTGGATGATGCATGATTTTATGTTTCCAGGGAAGCATTATTGGACCCGTTTCTTTCTAGATATTCTGTCATCATTGTTGATGAGGCCCATGAGAGAACAGTGCACACAGATGTGTTACTAGGTTTATTGAAGGATGTACAACGTGCAAGATCAAAGTATAACACAACGCAAAATAACTCTGATAAGGTGAATGGCAACTGTTCTGCAATTTCTGGGAAAGAAGGCATCACTCATAGCCCCAGTTATTTAAAGGCATGTCAAGGTGCAAAATTTTTTCCTCTGAAGTTGATTATAATGTCTGCTAGCTTGGATGCAAGAGGTTTTTCTGCATATTTTGGTGGTGCAAGAGCTGTTCACATTCAAGGCAGGCAGTACCCAGTTGATATACTATATACATATGATCCTGTACGAGACTACTTAAATGCAGCCTTAATTACTATTTTGCAGGTATTTATCATGGCTTTCTGATGTGATCTATGTATGCATCTCATTTACATTTACTGGAATACCTCAAGTGTAACTTGCATTCTTGACGAAATATGTTGTTAATATGTAGCAGAAATAAGATTTCTTGGCACAATGTTTGGGTTTCTTGTTGATTGATGTCCATTTCAAATATTATAATTATAATAATTCTCTCTTTGCATTCCCTTTCTAATTCAGCTTTCGCTATTGACATGCAAGTGAATTGGCCTGCTTTTTTTTAGATCCATTTGGAAGAGGGCCCTGGAGATATACTTGTATTTTTGACTGGACAGGAAGAGATTGAATCAGTAGAAAGACTAGTTCGAGAACGCATTCGACACCTTCCATTAAGCAGTCAAAATGTAGTGACTGTCTCCATTTACTCATCTCTTCCTTCAGAGCAACAGATGAAGGTTTTCAGGCCACCCCCACCTGGGTGTCGCAAGGTATCATTGATGTTTTATTTCCTTGTTTCTCGTCTACCATATGGTTATCTTATATGCCTAGAGATCTACATATTATTTTGCCCTTTTCTTTAGAATTTTCCATTACAGATATGATGTAAATTTAGACAATATCCTGCTAGATTCAAATCCAATTATGAAGTTTCCGGTGCTACATTTATAATAAATGGTCAGGTACTTAGGTGTGTGGTTGCAGAAAGTCTTGAGATCTCATTTTTTCCATAAGACACCATTTGAATTGTTGGTTTCTGAATCTTAATCTTTACATATTGAAATTTCTCATTCCTATTGATTGATTTGGATGGGAATGTATGCCTATGTCAATTAGCATCCACTTACCAATGTAGTGATCTTCTATATTGTTTTCCAGGCATCATTTTCTTTGAAATAAATGTGCACTTCATGCATCTATGATGAAATGTGTAATGAAGTGTGATCATAACTTTTGCTATTCTTTGTTTAATATGTCAGAGCTACTCTCTCTCTCTCTCTATTTCTTATTTTCTTAAAAATATCTTGGATCTACTTGTTTTGTTTGCGTAATTTGTTGATGCATATATGTTGAAGCTATAATATTAATTTCCTTTACATACTTCTGGATTTTGTTAATGGACTGTGTAGGTTATATTGGCAACAAATATTGCTGAAACATCTGTTACGATACCTGGAATTAAGTATGTCATAGATCCTGGAGTTGTGAAAGCTCGTGACTATAGTGCAAAAACAGGGCTTGAATCATTGGTCATTGTGCCTACTTCAAAAGCACAAGCTCTTCAGAGAAGGTACCATTCACACACTGTACTAAAGAGGACGGATATTTGCAGAATTTATTTCCTTTTTCCTTCTTTTTTGAAAAGTCACCCTGCTTGTGTGTGGTTTGGAGGGGGTGGTGTGATGGGGTGTGTTTGTGTCTGTGTTTGTGTTAGGTAGACCCCTACTGGTTTTGAGGATGGAAATTTTGACATTACAGTGCGGCCCACATATTCAAATGGGTTGAATAACTTGGAATAACTTAATTCCAGGGGCAGCATGAATCTATATACTATTTTATACTAGTTAATTCTGGCATATAGATTCCCATTTATTCCATGCATCCAAACAACCTTAAACCTCTTATTCCATCTTATCCCTGGTTATTCCCCCATTGATTCTTCAACCAAACATGGTCTAAGTCCAAGGATTCCACCTATACTTTTTATCTTGTTTTTGGGTTTTGCTGGTTATCTAAATTTTTGGTGGTATTTCACTTATTCTTGGTGTAGAATTCTGAAATGAGCTAGTATGTTGATTGCTCTTTCTGTTCAATTGATTACTCAATTGTTCAATGGTTATGAACTTAATTATATAAGTGTACCTGCAAATCATAAATGTTGAGCATTACTTGTGGTTGTAGCCAAGAAAAGACAATTTCCATTCACCCTGGACTGTTGTGCAACAAGTCAACAATCCACTACTTAGAGCGAAAATATTCTATTCATTCCTGTCTTTATTCAGCCGGAGTCTTGTGTCATTGCATATGTTTTATTTTTTGAAATATGGTGGGTATGTGCCCCAATATTTTTTATAATCAGAGCACGTGCCCAATGAAAAACAACGAACCACAGCCTCAAGGGCTACAAAAAAAAAGGACCACTATAGAGGAGGGCTCTACCAACACACGGCCAAAACCAAATTCAAAACTACTCCTCAATAGTTA
Organism: Acorus calamus; assembly: GCA_030737845.1. NCBI lineage: Eukaryota > Viridiplantae > Streptophyta > Magnoliopsida > Acorales > Acoraceae > Acorus > Acorus calamus. Next base: position 6,685,931 of record CM060861.1, on the reverse strand, counting down.
GTTGACCCTCTGAATATGCAACCTGCGATGCACCTGCTAGGCTTGTACCCCAGCCTTTAATGAAATTAACAACCAGCTCCCAGACATTCTCAGAACACACTCGAGAACCTTTAAAAACAGCTTGGTTTCTGGTAAACCAAATCTCCCAAACTACAGCTAGAACGAAAGTCTGAGAAGCTTGGTGTCATTGAATATGTTTCTCATCATTTTAAAATATCTGACTTAACACGTTGGTGTTTTACCAGTTGCAGGATATTTTTAATTGCATCTGGGCTTTCATTCTAAAATCTGACTGATTTATCTACTCCAGTCAATAAATTCATTATCCATCTAGATTTAATTTGCTCTGTTCATGGCAGTGGTCGTGCTGGGCGTGAAGGACCTGGAAAGTGCTTCCGCTTATATCCCGAGAGTGTGTTTTTTGAACTCAAGGACTCCACTTTACCAGAGATCAAGCGTTGCAACCTCTCAAGCATTGTACTACAGCTTAAGGCATTGGGCATTGATGATATTATTGGATTTGATTTTATGGATAAGCCAGACAGGTGAAGTTTATGTTATATCCTTGCTACTTAACGATTGTGAGAGGCGGACTTGATTTTCAACATAATAATGGAACTATTTATCAATGTTATCTATTAAAAATATGGTTGCACCTTCCCCCTTCGTGGAATGAGGGTAGTTTTTTTTCTTGTTTGGATTTTGTAAAGTAGCACATCCTCTGTTGTTAGTTACAAATAGTATTACTGATCTTATTGTCCTAAAAATTATATTGTTTCAAGTTGAATTATTCTGAAAATTTATTCTTCTTATCTTCTGTAAGTTTACATCACTCTCAGCTTGCAAGTCATGTGTCTCTGAACCATTATTGTTTACTTAACAGGGATTCCATCAAGAAATCTTTGGAGCAGTTGATTGCCTTGGGAGCTCTGACAGATGAATATAAATTATCAGATCCTGTTGGGCAACAAATGTCTAGGTTGCCGTTGGATCCTATTCATTCCAAAGCAATCATATTGGCTACTCAATACAATTGCTTGGAGGAAATGTTGATAACAGTTTCTATGCTTTCAGTGGAATCAATCTTTTACTCTCCTCATGATAAGTTGGAAGAGGTATGTGACAAAGGTCTAGACAAGAAATATGAAAAATTGAAATTCAAGTTCAATATATAAGGCAAGGTAAAATATTGAGTGACAATAACATGTATGATCATCTTTTTGGATCTCTTTTCTTTGGATTATAGAATGCTTGACATTTTAAGTATTCAAAATTTATAAATAAATATAGCAATGTGAACCGAGCTTTGGTTAAGTCGGCGAGCACCTCCACCTCTGTGAGTTCCGGGGATCAAAAATCCTAAGGAGCACCATTCTTAAAAAAAATAAAAAATAAAAAATATAGCAATATATTACAAGTCCCTGATCTACTGGTTCCCATGAAACATAACTCTCATGCCACCATTCAAGGATAGATATTCCATTGATAGATATGTGCATTCTGAAACATAATTTCACTAAAAAGGCAGAATTTTATGTTTATTTTAAGAATTTATTAGATATTTGAATTGTCATAAATAGTATATAATCAATACCCAAGGGAGGATCTCTGATTGGTTTTCTAGGAATTTGTGTATCCTCATGATAAGGTTACATTGGTGAGTTATTTTAGTTGTCCTGTATGCAAAACTAACCAGTATTTATCAGATAACCCTGGCAAGAATTGTCTTTGTCACAAAACATTGCTTCTAACATAAATCACAATGCTTACCGAATCACTATCATCTTGGCGCATTATGATTAATCACTGGGATCTTTTGATCAGTGAGAATCTGATGACAGATCTTATGTTTTTTGGTTTCAGGCAAAAGTTGCATGGAAGCGCTTTTCATGCCTAGAAGGGGACCATATAACTCTGATAAATGTTTATTGGGCTTCTGTTGAATTCATAGAGAAAAACAAAATAAAAGACGGCAGGGTGAAAGCAATTGAAGGAAACCTGAAAAAATGGTGCAGGGAAAATTTCATCAATAATCGTTCACTGAGGCATGCTCAAGATGTTCACAGGTTGGTAGCTTTGTTTTACCTTATTATTGATGGATTTTCACAAACTTTCTTAGGTAGGTGCTGTGAGGATGTCTTGAAATTCTATAAATAAATGTATCTGCATCCTTTTTCTATTCACAATTGAATTTATTCAAAATTTTTCATTCAAAACCTTCTTTTACTTCAATCTTTTGAAGTGGTGATTTTGGTTGGTAATCCAACATTACCAAACCTTTTTGTTTGCTCTTGAATATTTGACCCTTTTTGTCACACCTTTTTCTTGGATTCACTCACCTCAAATTAATCATTATTGTACATGGAATGCAAGAATAAAAGGATTGGAAGTTCAGGTAAAATAAAAGGCTCACAAAAAGGGATGCAGCATGAGACATGTTCTATGAGGCTGATTTCCAGTTTGTCTGGACCAACTTGGTGATTGTTATTTTCAAACCATTGATCATTGCCAGATGTTTAACTTGATCTATTAAAAAAAAAAAAATCTTCTTTTGCAACAATGTTTTGTGAAGCACTACTGAAAAACAATTGCATTCTACTGGGAGCAAGGGATAAAGAAGAATGTTTTGGAGTTCCACATGTTCACAAATCAGTGAACTAAAGAGATAATATATATACTTGTTCTTATGGTGGTGAATTGATGGATGCTTTAGCCAATATTGGAGACCAGTGTTGAAGCCATGCTGTGATATTCACATATATGTGAACCGAGAATGCCTCAAACGGGGTTAATCTAATCAGATGAAGTGGTGGTGTGCTATTGGAGTCTTGTGCTATGGTCAGGTGGTGGGAAAATGAAAGATTAATTTAGGCCAATTTTTTTAATTGGGTAGGACATTTGGGTAGTTAAGAAGTTTAAATATGTAGAATAGATGGAATGATGGAGGAAGCTTTGGAGTACCTTTTTTTAATTGAATATTCAAGTTTCTCTGTCTCTTTGGAGTAACTTCATTAGTGATGAGAAGATATGATTGGTGGTATTGGAATAAGGGAAATGGAAAATTTTAGTCTTTTTTTTTTTTTGTTGGGGTGCAAGTGTGCAACACGAGAGCTTTCCAGGAGGTCGCTTATCCTAGTACTACTATTTTTGCCCAAGCACGCTTAACTTTGGAATTCCGATGGGATCCAGTGCGATAGTGTTGTTAAATTTTAATCTTGGATGGATGGTTACAAGAATTACATGTAAGATATCTTGGGGTTGACTCGTGGTTCTTGGGTGTAATCTATGTTAATGTTGATAATGATGCATGTTTAAATATTTATGGTTCTTGGGTGTAATCTATGTTAATGTTGATAATGATGCATGTTTAAATATTTATGGTTCTTGGGTGTAATCTATGTTAATGTTGATAATGATGCATGTTTAAATATTTATAGTTTCATGTATTAGTACTATATGTGCAAACTGCAAGCTGAGTGAGTCAATTATTGGTAAGGTTTTATGTTTTTTTAAGGCTTTAGTGTCTCGTACAAATTAATCCTTGTGAAACCATTTGTGTGTTTCCATTTACTCTCTCTTTTTTGGCAGTCAAATTCGAGGGCACGTCCAACAAATGGGTCTCACAGTCAATTCATGTGGGGATGACATGCTTCAGTTTCGCAGATGTCTTGCTGCTTCTTTTTTCCTAAATGCAGCTTTGAAGCAGCCTGATGGATCATACAGGTATGTAATCCTCAGGGTCCTTTCTTTTCTTTTCTGTTTCTTTGTTGAAAAGGTGAAATGCCTAGCATATATTTCTAAATGGTAAAAAGAAATTCACAAAAGAGGATATAAAAGTGTCTTCTTAATAAAGGAAACCAAATTTTTTTCCAAAGAATATCTTTCATTACACCATGTGAGCGGATAGATATTCTTATGTTTGAAATTTCAAATCCGACACTGGCCCCTGATATGGTGTAATGTTGTCAAAGCATCCTTTTTTCTGGTTCCTCTTGGAGTTAAATATGTATAAACTATGCCCATCAGTTGTCTATTCTGGATCATCTGAAGCGCCTCTTTCTCCTTTTGACACAGACTCCCCTTATAATTTACAGGGCTATGGAAAGTGGTCAGAGAGTTCAGATTCATCCTTCATCAATGATATCTGGGACAAAGCCAGATTGTGTAATTTATAATGAACTAGTTCAGACAAGTCGTCCTTACCTTCGTTATGTAACAAGAATTGATCCACTTTGGTTGCCTGAGCTGGCTCCTCAATACTATGCTGCACAAACTTGAGGGAATGGGTCACCCATCTAATCAGGTAAGACAAAGCTTATAGGTTTCAGGTTATTAATCACTAGTTATGTTCGATATTATTCTCCTACATGGATTGGAAAATTAAAGTGGCCTTGTCACATAGAAGAGGTGGCGATGATATGAAGAAAGGAGTTCCAGTTATGTTTAGAAAGGGAGGACCTTTTAATCCTGCAAAATATGGAAAATGCAGGCATGCTGTTGCAGGCATCGGTTTTTTTGCTACGTGAAAAGTCCCTTTAATGATTTCTTATTCTAAAACACTGCATCTTGGATGTTAAACACCTTATACTTCTTGTTGAATTTGATTAATTGTAATGTCTTTGATTTAATAGTGCAGAGTGACTATGATACACTTGCAGTGAAAATTGACAATTTTGGATAACATTGTAGGTCCAGTTCCATCATCACGGCAAGGTGAATGGGGTGGATACTAGCCATTGCATGTACTCAACAAGGATCTTTAGAACAACTTGCTGTACTTGTGGGTATATTTACACCATACTACCTGGTCTATGGATCCTTTTGCTGATTACTAGTAACAGATGTAGTTTAACATGATGTGACCAAAGTCAGTTTTTTTGGATTCCTCAGAAGTGACGGAAACACAATTGTCTATCAGGTGGGCAGGGTTTACAAAGGGGTGGTGCCTGATGTTCAGTAACATATGCTCAAGGGGGAAAGAAGATCCTCCAGGGTTAGGAGCAGATCATTTGCATACATGCAGGCCATGTCATTGGTATTGAGCATGAATCCAAGATTCTAAGCAATCTATGTCACTAGCCACATGAGAGGCATCACATTATTATTATCTGTGTTATTGCAATTATATTTATTTTTCACAGTAATATTTTATTGAATGTTTTATATTGGAGTTCAGTGATAACTTGCCATTACTATTTTTGTATAGAATAGTGTTAGGGATATCCCTAGGACAGTCCTGTGTGCACATTTGATTTTTAAAAATAGTAAACCTCATCTAATAGAGTATATATTTTTATGAAAAATGTATATACTTTCATGATGTATTGTATGGACCCATGGGATGGAAATTATGAAAAAATTGTTAACGAGACAAATCTCACTTAAAAAATTGTATAATTTCATTGCTAGTTGTAATTTTGATGTTTATAATCTCAAGGTATTTCATTGTTGTCCAAACTTCTTTTTTTTTTGTTGAGATCCAGATTTTGAAGGAAGGATTAAAAACATGACTGCTCCTAATGACCAACAACGTGGTGATTCCAACTGTAAAATTTAGTTATGCATATATTTAAGTTTGGTTGTGATTTTTTATTTGTTTGTTTTGTGTGATGTGATATGTACAATTTATGGGAGCATATACTACTTTTTTTTCATAAAGTTATACGCTTATGGCTCCCTCCCTGTTCTTATTAGTGAGAATAGAAATGTTGGTGGTTGAGATTTTTTTTCTCTTGGTCAATAAGGATAGATGCTTCATTTATTTTATATACAAAAAAAACAAGTTGTGCATTTGCCACAAAGATCTGTATATGAAACTATGCATGTGCTTATTTCTCGATTTGTAGTTAGCTTTATCATATCTAAAACAAAAAAACTGTGAATAACTACACCCTTAAATTAGATCCTAAAAGAGTTGGCATTACTCCAATGATTTAAACAAGAAATTTATCTTTATGCATAAAATAATCCCAAGTATCAAATATCATTCAACATATAACTAGAATTCTTTCCAATTAAACCTAATTCCAACTGTCTTAAGGGAAGATAAATTGAATCAAAAGGACAACTCATTAGAAAATGATAAATACATATCTCAAATGTGACAGAATGACATGTAATCTTCTCATCGGTTTAATATATGTTTTGTTAAAAATTGGATCACTGGATCCTGACTCATTTATAATTTTTTCTTTTTTAATTAAGTGAGTATAAGTGAATATAATTAAAATGATTCACTAATTTTCTCCAACAATGACCTTAATGATCACTCAAGAAAGAGGAAAGGAAGAAAAAAAAGGTCTCCATCACTTGTTTTTCTTTTCTCCTAAAGAATGATATCTTATCTCATGAGACCATTAATTTTCAACTTGACATGATATGAATGCTCGATCAAGTTAGATACAATTTTGGTGAGAGCCCATAAAAGACTTAGGGTGCGTTTGGTTGCGTGATTGTGCTGCGATTGCGATTGCAGGAAACTGCGTTTGCAATCGTGCAACCAAACAGTTTTGTAATCGCAGTTTTAAACCCAGCGATTGCAGTTAAATAGTGCCCAAAAGCTGCGATTTCAAAAAGCTGAGAAAGTGAGCTTCCTGCAGAATCAGTTTTGCAATCGCAGATTCCTGCCGAATCAGTTTTGCAATCGCGCAACCAAACGCACCCTTAGCTTGATTCTCTTTCAACAAAAGACAAAAAAGAAAAAGTTGGTCCACTTTACATTATAGCTAAAGATGGTGCTTTCTTTAGCTACCTATGCTTTAGCATACTTCCCCCCTTGCATATCTCTGGCACTCTCCGAGAGTAGTCGTTATACAGCATCCTAGGCAAACTTATAAAATAGGATTCTGTATGTATATATGCAAAGATTTTTTTTTTTTGGTTGTTGAGAACCAACACTTTTAATACAATAATAATAAAAAAACTTACTTTTGGATTTAGGAGCTCCACACGGGTGGGAGACGAGGCATAGGTGATCTGGACCGTAGGATTTTTTTTAAAAAAAAAATTTGGGCATTTTTATTTTAACTATTCAAAACAGATCATGATCAAACATAGGTGAGAGAAATGGAAAGAAAACAAGAAAAACAGAGGAGTGAAAATACAAGAAAATAAAAAATTAAACAGAAAAAAAGGGTTTCGTATATGAATTGTTTGATTAAAGCATGTGTGGATTGCAGAAGTAATTAATCGTATATGAACCCTCACATCTTTTCTTTTTACATCTTGTAAACTTTAGTATAAATATCTTATATTGCCTTTTATGTCTTACAACAATGTTGGAATAAATAACCTCCAAGAGATTCATTGAAAATTACAAGCTCATGATATAAAAACAAAAGAAAAGAAAAGAGAGATCTCAAACACGAAAAGTGGGTCGATTCAAAAGTGATGCGGCTCAGTTGTGGTCAGTTTAAGGACTTTTTTTTTTCTCCTCCTCTAATTTTCTATAGTATATGCCCTTTTTTAAGGGTGTCATTACATGTGATCATTTTATGTCATATTACATTCAATCTTATACCTATAATGACATGTATGTTTGGTTAAATAAATCACATGACTTTTTAGTTTTTTCAATAAATGAAATATCAATACAGTTTATTAAATATATATATGTATATAAGTATTTAATTTTCACGGAGACATTTTTTTGTTACATGAAGTAATCAATATACATATAAAAATTAAAAAATGAGTGCTGCTACATTTTTTTTTCTTGCCCAAATTGTATGCATCAATAGAAAATTATCAGAGCATATACTTACATAATCACATTAACATTAAGGTATATCTTTCGATATAAAAAAATTTACAGTTTCTAAAAATACATTTATGCAATTCATTAAAGTATATGTTTTTTTTTTTATTATAAGTATGTATCTTATTATATGATATGTAAATTATTTTTAAAAGTTTAAAACTAGTGTAGACTGAAATTAAAGCTGAAAAAAACTATGCTAATATCTTTAAAACATATGACAGAATTTATGCAAAACTATTCTTTGTATTATCTTTTTTAGAAAATCATTAAACATGGAAACACATGGACCCTAATGAGTTGTGGTTTCTCATATTTTGTTTCCTGATGAGTCCAACCCCAACCACATGTAATAATCTATGAAAAAATTCAGAGATTTTCCCGTTTTGTGGTGGACGTGAAGGCCCAGATTGTCATAAAAATCTCTTTTGGACTTCAATGAGGGTGGTTGTGTTAAAAATAAGCAATAAATAAAAAAGGGGAAAAATCCAAATAACCCCTTAAACTGTCTGACATCCAAATAACCCTCTAACTTTTTCAAAAGTTCATATTACCCCTGAACACACATATGTAGATTTAAATAACCCAATGAGTTAAATTTTGATTGACAGACGAGAAATATTATATGAATAATCCTTTTTGTTAACCCTGATTAAAACACATTAAACCCAAAATCTCATACAATTTGTTAAATATGTAAAAAATCTTCCATATATGAAGATTTTACTCCTCAAAATAGATTATAAAATTCTATTTAGAGGGATAAAATCATAATTTACAAAGGATTGTTATATTTTTAACGCATTGTAGGAGGTTTTTGATATATTATATTTTTAACCAGATTCAATAATCTAAATATTTGCAGAATAATTTTAATATGTTTATAAAAATCTAATTCAAATGATTATTTTGATTTACATAGATGTTATTAAGGGTTATGGACTTTAGGAAAAGTCATGGAGGTTACCGGGATTTCAGGTTAAAGGGGGCTATTTGAATTTCTCTCTTAAAAAAAGAAGTGGTGGTAATCCATCCGAGCCAAGATTTTTTATTTGCCATGTCATTGGAGAAATGCCACGTGTGAAAAAACTAGAGGTGGATCAAACTTCAGACCATATCTAGAAGAACTGCAAATTTGATTGACACATAGATGAGTGGATTTTAGAGGCCAAACCACTTGGACAGTGGCCTGTGTTTTCAGCAACAAAATACCTTTTGGGCTTACAAATAATAAATAAATAAAAAAGGACCTTTTTAGGCCACCACAAAGGCACAAACCATAAATTGTTGAATTTGTTGCTTTTTGTGGGACCACAGTTTTGTTTTTTTAGGCCAATCTTTGAAAATAGAATTGAAAAGCTTTTTGATTTTACAAGAAGTTTAACTTTATTCAGTCGCGTGTTTAAATATCTATAATATAAGTTTGATGTCATTTGAAAATAAGTTGGATAATTTTAAAGATATTGATTGTGCATGACTAATATTTAATCCAAACTTATTTACAAATGTCTTTAAATAATTTTTTTTAAATAAAAAAATAATAAACTTAAATTTTTTTTATTTCAGATACTACCTTATAAGTAACTGTATCTTTATGGACATTTTTAGAACAAATCTAATGATATGGATGTTTTTAGAATTTGTTTCAAATGGGACCTTAGAAATAACATATCTGTGATTTTTAGCCTCTATTTGAGTCCCCATCAGGAAGTAATTAAAGGTCTGAAAATGCTTGATTAAATGGATCGACGGTCATAATTGGCTTTAAAAAGGGAATCTTTCATTGATAAAAGTGGAAAAAAATTGCATCTTTATAAAAACACATTTTTAGAGCAAATCTAATGAAATAGCAGTTTTTAGAATTTGTTTCAAATGGGACCTTATAAATAACAAATCTTTGATTTTCGCCTCTATGTGACTCCCAATCAAGAAATAAATAAAGGTCTGAAAATGCTTGATTAAATGGATCAACGGTCGTAATTGGCTTCAAAAAGCGCGTGAAAAGGGAATAAAAAGAAAATAAAAAGATGATCTGTCTTTTTTATATATAAGGGAAAAATCCAAATAACCCCCTATAATTGCCTAAAATCCATCTAACCCCCTGACTTTTCCTAAAGTGTATGTAACTCTCTAAAAACACATATATAATTCCAAATAATCCCGTAAGTTAAATTTTCGTTGACAGATGTTGAATATTATATGAAAATTCCGTTTTGATTACTCTCATTGAAACACACAATATATCAAAAAATTCATACAATTTGTTAAAAATACAAAAAATCTTCTATAAATAAATATTTTATCTCTCTGCATAGATTATAAAACTCTACACAGAAGAGTAAAATCCTCATTTACATATGATTTTTCATATTTTTAACACATTGTAAAGGGTTTTTGATATACTATATTTTCAATTAAAGTTAACTAAGCAAAATATTCGTATAATAATCATAATCTGTTAACGAAAATTTAACTGAGGGGTCTATTTGAATCTAAATAAGTCTTTTCAGGGGATTATATGAACTTCAAGAAAACCCAGGGGGTAATATGGATTTCTGGCGGTTTACAGGGGGTAATATGGATTTTTCCCATAAAAAAAGTTCCCCTTTATCAAAACAAAAAATCGCGTGCATCACTTGAACAAGTCATGAATTTTTTATTCAATCAAAGTCCACAAATCTCTTGAACTTGAACGGCCCAGATTGAATCGTACGGTTGCTCCAAAAAGTTTTTCCCTTTTCGTTGCCGAAGGACTTTTCTTATCCTCCCACTTTCGCTTTCCAAAACTGCCACGTGTCGGTGCAGATAATACCCTCCAGATTTCGCCACGTGTACGTCCCGTTTCATTGGACGGTCAGCTTAAATCCAAAGCGGATCATTCACGTGCGATTCACGTGGTTATTGACACGTGTCCCCCAAGAAAAGCTGACACAGGAGAGATGTGCGGCTCGCGCGTCACGAGGGGTGCTTTTCGCTTTTCCTTTCCGGGTGGGACCCACGACGCTGACGTGGAACACGACCGGCTACCCAGGTCACACACCCCAACAAGAATCACACTTTTACGAAATGGAAAAATCCAAATAACCCCCCAGAAAACTCTTCTCGAAATCAATATTACCCCCTTAACTTTTCGTCAGGTCCATAATAACTCCTTGAAAACACACATTTAAATCCAAATAGTCTAATAAATTAAATTTTTATTGACAAATGTGAAATATTATGTTTGGTTAACCTTAACAGAAAATACTTTATACTAAAAACCCTATACAATGTATTAAAAATATAAAAATCTTTCATGAATATTAATTTCACCATTTTAGATAGAGTTTTATAATACATTATTTGAAGGGGGTAAAATCGTTATTTATAGAAGATTTTATAAGAAATTTTTAGTATATTGTGTTTTCATCAGGATTAATCAAACATAATATTTACACAGATTTTGTCATCTGTCGATGAAAATTTAACTAATGGGGCTATTTAAATTTACATAGCTGTTTTCAATGGATTATATGAAATTCAAGAAAAATCAGGGGTTATATTAATTTTAGGCAGTCTACGGGTGTTTATTGAATTGTTCCCTTCACGAAAAGTCCCCTAATCTTATCCGCATTTCAGCGCCGCCCCGGTATTCCCCCTCCTGTTTACATATCGCTGTTTTGGGGGACTTTCCCGCAAATACCCCCCGATTTTTTCCCCGGGAAGGACTTTTTCGTCTTTCAGTGGCAAAGACGCAAATAACAGGAAATGCAGTGGCAGTGTTTAAAATCCGGAATTCGAAAAAGCAATAGATGACGTCATCGGGGGCGATCCTCAGCCAAGTGAAATGGTGGCTGAGAATTGCCGGGGTTGCTGACTCGGATGCACAGCTGGCATGGTGACCGGTTTGACGGGTGATAGCCGGTGATCACGCTTTTGATGTTTGGGTTGTCTTTTTGGGGTTCGCTGGGTGGGGTTTTGAAGTTTTTCTCCGTCTTTATAGTGTTGTTTACTTTTGTGCATTCTCTCTCTAAAAAAAATAACCAAAAAAGACGAACAGAAAGTTTGGAATGAGAGGTGAAGAGGAGGAGAAGAGCATATGCGATTCGGAGTCGTTCATTTGGAGATCGAACGGTGGAGCGATGATGACTGATCCGGCGATCAAGCTGTTCGGGAGGACGATACCTCTCCCGGGGGAGAACGGGGAGAGATCCGATCAGGGTCCGGTGGTGATGGAATCTGTGGTGGCTGAAGATAAGGTTGGTTTTGTTTTTGTTTGTCGTTTTGGGGGAGAAAGTTTTGGTTTTTGTTTAAGTTTTTTTTAATTTTTGGAATCTCGGATTTGATTTTTGGGGAAAAGTTGGCCTTTTTAGTTTTTTTTTTGGGGGGTTTTGTGTTAGATTTTGAGGTGAAGATTTGTTTTCCCATATTTAAACTGTGGGCTTTTTTGAACTGGGGAAAGACTGTGATTTTTAGTTCAGGACCCGTGTTTTTTGCAGACTGTTATCCGAGGGATCGATTTGCCTCGGAAGTCGTGCTATTTCGTCTCGGGGATTGTTCGCTGAATCGATTCGACTTTGGCATGCGTTTCTTGATTTATTTATTTTTTACGAAAATGAGATGTGGATTTCTAGGAAAATATGGGTTTTTTTTTTTTAATTCCATTTGGGTTGGTTTTTTCTTTTACTTTCTTTGCTTGTTCATCTTGGAAAGGAGAGTAAAAAAGAAGTCTTTATTTATTTGTTTTTTGTTTTTTGTTTTTATTATTTATTGGAGCTATTGAGGCTTTAGTAGACATATGTGGGGGGTTTTCTTGGATCACGAATTGCCTCTTTAAATGGATAATACGAGATATAGCAACATGTGCCACCTGTATTTGGAGAGATTCACAACATCGATTTCATTCGACTTTGATTGATTTGTACTATAAGCTTGTCAATTTGAATCTGGTCGTTTTGAATGGGTTTGAGAGGGATTTGTTTACAACTTTAGGATAGTTTAAAGTAGGAATATCATGGTTTAGTGACAAGATCAAGGGAGATGGACTATTTTTAGTCTCGATCTTCATCATTTCTATGTTATTGTCAAGAGGTTGATTTTGTGTGTTGGAAAATCAATCTCTCCCTTGAGTCAAGTAGCAGGCTTTAAGAAAAAGTTTCCTTAGAATCGATTTGGTTTATTTCAAAATTTGCAATCTGAATGCATATGGTTCGACATGGTCTTAAAATAAGCTTGTTGGGAAGGACCTTAAACATAAGAATATGTGCAACGTTTTCATTATAGGCATCTTGAGGAATGGCTAGTGAAATCCATATTCAATAAACCATAATCATGCTTTCAACATAATGATCGTTTGCTCTTGATGTTTTTTTATTTGGTTCACAATCTGGATCAACATGATCCCAATTTATTATCTGGTGTTATTAGGAACTATCCATCCCAACTTAGCACTCAGGGAGAATGTAAACCGATGCCAAAAAACCTAGATATACACATATTCCTCTGTGTTGGAACTTTGTTCTACTGCTGATAATTTTACATGTGCGATTTCCATGCAGTTTCACAAGTTTCATTTGTTTGCTATCCTTACAAGAATCAACTGATACTATCAATGAGAATATTTGAACCTGATATAAGTTTCTAACTTTAGAAGTTTAGTTGTGTGGTTCAGATAGTCTCTCTCTCTTCACAAAGAAAGGTAGTGTTTTGTTTTGGAGAAAGAATGAACCATGAGGTTATTATCATGGTAAACAGGATTTGGTCATTCTCAAATGGAGTATCCATTGTTTTCCTAACTTAATTGACGAGAAGCTGTATGGTTTGCAACTTGGTGTGTGAGTCAATAATATGGCTCATGTCAATTTTTAAAGGACTGCCATCAAACTTCTAAAGTTTGAAAAATGGCTATGTAATTGCAAGCATTATTGTAGATAGGCCCAGCAGATTTGCATCTGATCAAGCCTTTAATTTTAGCGATATAAGAAAACACCGTCTGTGTTACTGACTTGTGATCTAATCTACTGGGACAGTTTCATAATGAGTTGTTTAAGTCGGTTTGTTTTATCTTGATTCAGTGAGTAATGCATATGGTCCATGTTCATGTCTCAGATAATTCATAATTCATGTTTGGATGCTTCCCATGCAATCTATCTTCATGCACTGTCTTTTTGGTGGCCATATATGTTCAGTGTGTTTGACATTCAAAACTGAAGCAGTCACATCATATAGATCTGCCATGTTCATCAGCTGCTCTGTATTGACATGGATATACTGTGTTTTTGTTATTGTGACTCAGGAAGTAAACAAAGAAGTAACAAATTCAGAAGTGGACGTGTTACCTGATGCACCAGAAGAACCTTCTTCTGGAAAGGGGGAGACAGATATGTCTTCCTGCCCCAGTGACAGCAAAGAAGATGATCAACAACTTCACTCTGAGATCCCAGTGCAAGATGAAAAACAAACCGAAGAAGACAAGCCCTCCAAGGAAGAGCAGACTGAATCTGATGCACCAGGACAAGAGAAGACACTCAAGAAGCCAGACAAGATCATCCCATGCCCTCGGTGCAACAGCATGGATACAAAATTCTGTTACTACAACAACTACAATGTCAACCAGCCCCGCCACTTCTGCAAGAACTGTCAGCGATACTGGACAGCTGGTGGAACGATGAGGAATGTTCCTGTGGGAGCAGGGAGACGAAAAAATAAGCACTCAGCTTCCCACTACCGTCACATGATGATGTCATCTACTGAAGGTCTCCCCCCAGCCCGGCCTGAAACCGTCGACCCAGCTCATCATCACCAGATCCTTCCCTGTGGGCTCCCTCCACATATGAGGCCGGTGAAAGGGAACGGGACAGTCCTTGAATTTGGGCCCGATGCTCCTCTCTGTGAATCCATGGCTGCTGTGCTAAATCTTGGAGACCAGAGGAGAAATGGTGAGGCGAGGGGATCAGCGGCGTGCACAGAAGATGGAGTGAGAGGAGAGGAGCCCTCCTGTGCCTCATCATCTGTGACAGAGAATGAGTTGCCAGGGAACACTGTGCCAGGCCCGTGCAATGCCCCCCTCCCAACAGTGCATCCGTTTCAGTGTTACCCTGGGCCTCCATGGGCCTATCCATGGAGTCCTCCAGGGTGGAATGGTGTTGCCGCCATGGCAACAATGGGACGGTGCTCGTCTGACCTCGTCTATGGCCCAGATGGAAACCCAAACCCACCCCAATGGACCCCATCACCGATGCTTGCCACTTCACCATTTTGTGGCCCTACCATGCCATTCCCCTTTGTCCCTGCTTCATTTTGGGGTTGCATGTCGGGCTGGCCAAATGGGCCGTGGCCTATGCCGTGGGCTGCACCCAATGGGGTTGTGTCCCCATCATCGTCCAGCAATAACAGTGGCTTCTCAGGCAATGGTTTAGGGTCTCCCACCTTGGGAAAACACTCTAGAGACGGTAATCCACCGGGTGAAGAAAAAGGCGAGAAGTCTTTATGGGTCCCTAAGACGCTGAGGATCGACAACCCAGATGAAGCTTCAAAGAGCTCGATATGGGCTACACTAGGCATCAAACATGATCCAAAAGAGCCATTTGGAAAGGGGGGCATGTTCAAGGCATTCCAGGGCAGTGCGGACAGAAAGGATCATGCATCCGATGCTGCTCATGTGTTGCAAGCAAATCCAGCGGCGCTGTCGCGGTCTCAGACATTTCAGGAAAGCTCATAAGAGGTTTGTCTTAGTCTTGGAAGAGCTTTGTTACTTAACTCAAAAGTCAGCACTTAAATATAGTGTAATCTGGTTTAGGTTGGGATTTTGGTGTAAAAGCCTGCTGCCCAGCTTCGTTTGAGATCTCTCAAGCTTCCAGGGAAGCATAACAAGATTTCTGTGATTGTTGAAAGCTTATTGTAAATAGTAGAGGAGAAAGAGATGCTGCTATACTTATATAGTTTCTAGTGGGCTGTTGTATTTGAATCCTGGTTTCCTTACTTGTGTCCTCTCCTGATTTATCAAGGATTTGCATAACAGTGTTAACAAAAACTTCACTTTGTATGACCCTGTATTGTGACACTTGATTTTAGGGGGGTGGCAGAACTTTGGAAACTGAGGGTTTGAAATTCTCTATGTGACTTTGATGAGATCGGGAGGCATGATCTTCAACCAAGGTTTTTGGTAGGATTTTTTTTCCTTGTTTCTTTGAACAAACAATGTTGATGTTCTTATGGATCTAGTGCTTACAACTTTCATGTAATTTAAACTGTGTAATATATGATGAGTGCCGTTGATTATTGCCTGGTGTGTTTCAAGGGGCCATTGGATTAAGATCTATATGTTTGTGAACAGGATTCATTTTAAAATCTAGATTTGCTACTATTGAATTATGGTGGCCAGGTTTAAACGAACCAAAGATGGTTCCACTCAAGTAGTTTTGTGGAAAATATTTGTCTTCAAGCATATTTTATCATCTGTTTGAACCATCATTCTATGGCTGTTAATGCTTCTGACCAGGGAAATTTTCAAGAACAATGGCTACAAATTATGAGGTAAGAATGCTTTGTTGAGTTGCCAAAGCTGAAATTTCTACACATGAATACGCTATACACTACACAAAATTGTGTAATTCCAAAAAATAAAAAAGTTATTTCATCATTTGTGTAGCCTTTCCTTTTGTCATGCTGAGCCTACCAATTCCATTTGATGATTTTATACCTCAAAATTTCTCTTGTCAACGAATTAATTAACAAAAGAGGGGAAAATGGAGATTTTATGTGGTGAAGATCATCCAATCTGGGAACAATAATATTTTCCTTTCATATTTTTCCTGTTTCAGACTTTCAGTTTAGATAAACATAATATTCACATCTGATGTGTGAGGTTGATATAAATTCCCACAACTATCCATTTTTGACATATGACAGCATGCAATGCATAATGACAAAATATCATCATAAGAGGCTTTCTACTGCCATGTATTTGTTGTTAAGACAACAAAGTATCTACCTTGATTTTTTTTTTAAAAGTCATTCTTAAAAAAAAAAAAACATAGGAAGCATATTCTTCGTCACTGATGAACTCTTAATTGGGCCACACATCCAGTCCAATTAAAGCCTTTAAAGAAACAATTGATGGGCTTGCTCATAAATTCCCATTAGGAGTTCCCTTCCCAAACACAGATTCAACATGGGAGGTGATGCACTTAGTTACTCTTGCAGTCTCAATCTAAGTATATATTAGGTAAAAAAATATAAAAAATATACATTTAATTTGTTCAAGTATATACTTAATTATATGAAAATTTGTTCTTTATTAGACAATTATATACTTTTATAAAAAGCCAAAACATGAGGTATACCCCTTTAAAATGAATTAAAATCATATGAGAACTGGATGTTGGGAAGGTTATGTGGAGGGGACAAAAGTCGATTAACCGGATCTAGCCGCTTGTCTTCCTTCTGACTCAGGGACCGGAGCTGTCACGCTTGTTTCAGAGGCGTTCGTTTTCCTGTCGTACCACACTCAAGGGTGTGGCAAATTTCTTCTGCCTGTTGGTTTGCCTGTTTGGCCTATAATTGGGCCTCATCGAAGCGATGCTGCCATTTCGTAGCAGTCGGCAGCGAGTCAACCTCGGACGTTGCGCTGGGTTGAGACGATGGATTCGTCGTTGACGGGTTCGTCGGGGTAGGTGCAGTCGGAATAGTTCTCTTGGGAGGCATGATCACGAGATAGGCTTTCATGTGCATTTCCCACAAATGGCACCAAATTGGAGGGGACAAAAATCGATTAATAGGATCCGGGTTGTGAGATCCGTCCGCTCCGCTCCCTTCTGACTGATTGGTATTGTTTGTTGGCGATCTAAGACCTTGAACGTTGAACACGCGGGGAGGGGGTGACCTGCAAAAGGTCATCCGATGCTCAAGTCAGTCGAGTGGAAGTCTAGAGTTTTCTGGAAAAAAAGAGTTTTCAACATTTCTCAATAGGGAGAGCTAGTTGGGATGCCCTGGGATCAATGAACGATCTCTCCCCATCGAAAGGAGATGTCTCTCGATTTAGGGGATTTGATAATTTGTGTGAGATTTGCAGAATCTGCATTGATTGACCCAAATAGAATATTTGTTGGATTTGGTCCCAATCCTCTTGGAATCTTTTGGTCATCGGATCTGAGTGAACTGATGGGCCAAACTCACAGTTAAATGTCTGAAGCCATATTTGGAACCTATTCTAGATTATGAATACTTGATTTTAAGTTTAAAACTTTTAACTTCTACTCATAAAAAATACTGAAAAATAAGCACCCTGAAGTAGTTCATTTCATAAGCTGAAAAAAAATTATATCAAGTTGTACCTTGGCTTTTGCAAGTTTTTATTAAAAGCACTGCCAATCTGATTAAGAGAACCACAAAGAAAATATGTATGGCATCTGCACTCTGATTTGTTGGGAAAAGCTATTCCAATGCAGTTTTTAAAGACTTTCCTTATTCAGTATTGCAGATATCTATTCCAAGTAACTGAATCCATTTAACATCCACTAAACAATTACTATAAGAAGAAACTATTGATCTGTAGGCATACTTTGTGGAGTTGGGGGGGAGGGGATCAAGGACAATACACCCAAGCATATAAAAGGTAGACAAGATAATCATGAATTGAGACAATTTGATAATCTCAACTATATTTCTTATATGACCCACCTGGGAAAAACATGAATAATCAAACAAGAACTTAAAAACAACAAATAACAACCACCCCCACAATCCCCACAAAGAGATTGGATGGTGGGTTGTCTAGGTGCTCAGCATTAGCTACCACCATGATTAAACTATTCATTTGTCCCTCCCTAACAAGCCATTTATGCCATATATTTGAATATATATGGTTTTGTTCATGAGTGCCTCCTTATAAGTTTCATTTATATTGCTTATTTTTCATATATAATTACCTCTCTTAAAATATATAAAAGAAGATTCTTTCTTTAAATTTGATATATATTTTCTAATATTATAATATTTTTCTAAAAATACATTAAAAAAAACATTCTCAAATATGTATAATACAAAATATATTATATCATAATATATGTAAAATACTGTAAAATACAACTACTAAAATTGTTCATTCACATTTTTAGAAAATATTATAATGTTAAAAAATATCTCAGATTTAAAGAAAGGAATTTTATTTTAAACATTTGAAGAGGGTTAGTTCAAGGTTAATAAAATTATTAAAACATGGCATTGAAGGTGGGAGTAATTATTTATGAATGGTTATGAAAAATAAGCTTAATTAATGAAACTTAACAAATGCCCTTTGAAGGCACAAAACAATGGGATGAGATCTTCTGATTTTTTTTTTATTTTTTTTTTGTGTTTAGTAGAGATAACACATCAGTATGATTGAAATCAAATGATTGAAGAATGATGAGAATTAACAATTGTTTCAACTTTAAAGTTATCAAATGAAATATAGACCAAAAAGCCATTAAGATTATTAGAATTTCCCCCATTATATGCATCCATGTGAGATGATCTATAATGATTTCCACCTAAATCGATGCACGGAGAGATCTTTCAAACCTTGCGGCACCGACCACCGGATTTGTTAATTATGAACATAATTTGTTTATTAATAAGGGTGTCTCAACAAATCCCCTCCTATTCATATGTAATCCCCTCCTAAAGTCCTAATTAAATATGGTTTTAAGTGTGTTTTCCAATGCCAACCACCATAACATAAAAAATGAAGAAAATGATGCACACCACCTCAAAATCCTCCATTTGGTAATGACATAGTTATTTTGGGATATATAATTATTCTAGTATAGATAAATAATAAGTTATTTTTTCTTTGATTGTGTTTTTAATTATATTTGTTGAAAAATGTAATAATAAAATTGTAGTTGTTTGGTTGATCAATGATAAATTATGGATAAAATATAAATAAGATGTTAATAAAGATTTATAAAAAATACAAAAATAATTTAACATATGAGCTCCCTGTTTTATAAGAGGTGGTGACAGGTGATCATCTTTATATTAATGAAAAACAATATGGAATAACATAATTCTAGGAAAGACATGGAATATAATGTTTTGGGTTTATCCCCCCCCCCCCCCCCCCCCCCCCCCATTTACCTCCCATTCCTCTACCCAAACAGGGTTATCAGGAAAGTGCATGAGCTATGATTTCCAGACTCCCCTGCTTGACTTTGGTTTGTTATTAGTGCTCTTGCTTTTATCATGATTTTGTGGACTCAACTTTGGGCAATCTAGTCCCACCAACATTTTTTCTTACCCCACCAATTGGCTAAAAAAAAACGGTGTTTTGCTATCCCCACCGATCCGGTCAGTTCGACCGGATTTGGTCGTCATTTAAGGTTTTGGGCGATTAGATTTGGTTTTCATTTCAGGTTTTGGGTGACTGAACCTGATCGAACATGATTTGTAATAAAGTTTATAATTTTTTTTCTTGAAAACATAATCCCACGACGTGTATCCTCATTGAATCCTTCGTATCACTCCAAGTATACATTGTAATGTAGAGAGAATAAATCATTATTTTTAAATGTAGAATGTAAGAATAATTTTTTTACATAAGTTACAGACAAATTTCAAAAGCCAAATATAAAATGTCTTTGAATCAAGCGGTAGGTTTTTTAATTTTCAAACAAAGAATCATCTTAACTACAAATTCAAACGAATCTTAAAAATGATATATATTTGTCTAATAAGATATTTTTCTATAAAAATTTAAATTAATTGAAAATATATATACTTACATTTTTTTTAGTCATTTAGTTGTTGTTTGGATAAAAGAATAAATATCGAATATGATGGATAAACCAAAAAATTTATTTGTTTACAAAGAATAGTTAGATATAGTTCTGAACCCTGTTCGACCAATTACGGTCGTCCAAAGCCTGAAATGACGATCAATTACGGTCGCCCAAAACCTGAAATGGCGATCAAATCCGATCGCCCAAAACCTGAAATGACGATCAATTTCGATCGATCTGGATTGGTGGGATTAGCAAAACACCGATTTTTTTATTTTTTTATTTTTTATGGTGGGTTAGATAAAAGGCTTGGTGGGGATAGACGCGCCCCTCAACTTTCCATCATCACCTTTCTTTCACTGCTTTTTCTTGTATTGGATTTTCATCAGATGCACTCGTCTACAAGTTATACCAAACAAGACCAATATGGCAATATCCCTAAGAAAGAAAAAAAAAAAGCCGAGAAGCATTTCTCCTGGTGCTGCTGTAGCTTTTCTATACAGAACTAGAGATACATATACTGTTGTTCATTATTGTATACAGTTATGTGTGTGTATTTCTATAAGCATACAAAACATGCATTGTATAGGATTTTGTTTGTGTGTGTGAAAAGGAAACATGAATTATCAATGGGTTGACTAATGGGTCAGAAGAAGACAAATACTTGAAGGAATCTTTTGTCCTTTGTTTTTTTGTTCCAATGTATTGCCAGTTTGTTTAGGTCCTTTATTGTTTTATACTTGCCTTCAAATACCATTACTATGAGCGTTTTCTCTCCAAAATGCTCTTCTACACATTGTTTTGTTAAAAAATTGCTTATATACAGTTATCCATCCCTGTACATTGATACGTAAACATATACATAACTACGCATCTGCTTATGCGGTTAAATAAATTGATCAATAAATTGCCTTTCAGATGCTCTGATGCTCAAAATATACTCATCCTTGTACATTGTTATGAACATGTGCTTGTTATGTATTAGTGTACAAGGACCTAGAAAAAAGAAGAAAAAAATGTGTGTGTGTGTGTGGGGGGGGGGGGTTGGGGACTCCCCAACCATCTAAATTGATGTAATATATCAATAATTGAATAGTGTCTTCACCCTAATTAGTAATATAAGTTGATGCGTGTGGGGACAGAAATGCCCCATGTGAGGATAACAGGGACTTCCACTACTTGACAGCAGCAATGAAACCACCTTTACACACCAGAAACAGTAGAGGAGAAAGAAAGAAAGAGAAAGAAAGAAAGGTTAGGCAATTCAGCATACACAACCAAAGATAAAATACATAAAGGGGAAGTTGACATTTGCAAATACATCCCATCTGTTCCTAGCAATATAAATGCACCAACTCTTCCTTAGTCCACACATAACCAAATACCTCTTCTGTTTTGGCTCAGTTGATCAAATTCCATAGTTTCAGACATGAAGCTTTTGCTTCACTTCTTCATGTTGTTCCTTGCAACATCACATCTCCTCCTCATGGATGCAATTCCCATTTCAAGTAATGCATGTTTTGGACTTTTTATATTATCAATGAATTTAGGCCTTGGATTTTGGTTCTTTTGATGTTAATTGGAGGTGGGTCTTTTTCTTTTTCTTCCTTTTGCAGGGAGCAGGAGCCTTGCATTGATGGATGAAGGCATGTCCTCTCTGGATATGGTAGACCAAGTTTGTTCTATCTCTCTCTCTCTCTCTCTCTCTCTCTCTCTTTCTAAGGCCCGTTTTGGAACAAATTTTATACAACAATTAATGCTCTAAACCGATTCAAAGTAATCAATTTTGGAAGAAGCTACTTTCAATTAGTTTTTCACAATCCATAAAAATCAAAATAAAAAACCAAAAGCCGAAGTTCAAGCAAAAGTAGAATCAGTTTGACAATTGGCCCCAGCAGAGACCAACTACCATTTAAGCAAGATATGGGTAGAGAAACAACCCCTCCCTCCATTCTCTAACCATTTTTCTTCGTTTATTTGCTATTTCCATCTAAATTTCTCATCCCCGGACGTATAATCACACTTTTCGTTAAAGAAAGTGATGGTAGTAATGATCTATCTTTTTTATTAAAAAAATTATACAGTAACAAAAACATTCATGAATGCATGAAAGATGTTTATGGGAGTTCAAGTAGTGATCAGACATATTTCTCAAACAGATAGAGATGGGAGGAGGAGCATTAGAGGTGGACGAGCTCAGACACGGCCGGATGGACATCGAAAGCAACGACTACCCTGGATCAGGAGCAAACAATCGACACGATCCGAAGAGTCCTGGAAGGCCCTGAGTGTCTAAAGCTTCAAAAATCATGACCTGGGTCTGTTGTAAAAAATGGTGGTTCTGTAATTGTTTCAATCAAAATGTTGGTTTTTGAGTGGTGTGTGTGATGGAAAGATTTGTAGAAACGGCGTAGTCTGTAATGGTGGTGCTTTTATAGTTGACATGGATGAGATTAGGGAAGCTGTGACTCTGTGTCTGAATTTACTTTTATTGTGTTGTATGTGTTTCTCTTGGTGATGTATGGAACCTCCTGTGCTCATGATTAATAAAGATTTGCCATCTCTTGGTGATGTATGGAACCTCCTGTGCTCATGATTAATAAAGATTTGCCATAGGTATGTCATCTTGATTATTAGGAATGTGTGGTGGTTATGACTTATGAGACACTAGTCCACTAAATTAGGGAACAGCTTCGCAGAGATTCCTGACAAATAGGTTGACAAAATCAACAACATGAAGAGTATCTTTGCAATACTTTAAAACAAAAGCACCAGTTTAGGTCCAACGCGCATTGGATAATTTAATTGTTCAACGCGATCGTGTCCGTCCAGTTTTATCACTTTGAGATACAAAATTTAATTGAATTCTAAAAAAAATGTTAGAATTTAATTGATCTTTATTTTAATTTTAAAATTTGACAGAATATCTCAATCATAATGACTCAATAAGAACGAACGATTAGGATTGTGCTGGACCATCAAATTGTCCAACACGTATTGGACTTAACCCGGTCTAAAACAAATTGCCTTCTTTTATAAAATCTAATTCAAAATAACCACTATATAACATCACTGTGCATACAATAAAAAAAAAACTTTGGCATTGGATTGAAGAGGTCCTTAATACAAGCTTAATTAAAAAAACTTGGCATTGGATTCAAAATATACAAGCCTAGTATAAAAAAATGGGACAATTGGGGTTGACTATTTATGGCTGTTGAAACACACTAAAAAATGTGTATACTAAATTTAGAGCAATTATAAAATGATATGATGGTGATAACAACTTAATTTTGTACTTGAGCTGTCATTATTTAAGAAAATTATGCTTATAGATCCCATTGATTCATCATTGCAGTTTGAATAGAGAAGTAATGTTGGAAAAAGCATCTCATATTTTTATTTATGAAAATTATGCTTATAGATTCCATTGATTTATCATTGCAGATTGAATAGAGAAGTAATGTTGGAAAAAGAGTTTTTAAAAAGGTGGTCATTACCTTAGGGTGACGGATGGGAATTAATACAGGCAGCAGTTATCAAACATCATGAAATTTAGACTCAGCAACAAATTGGATTGAAAAAGAAAAAGAAAATGCTTGCTAACCATTTAGCTTATTAAAAGATATAACTCAGATAGAATATAAAATGCATGGTACTAATGTAGAATGAGTGCTGCTATACTCAATCACGATTACCAACCAAAACACAGACCATATATACCTCGTTACAGATTTAATTAAGTATATATATCGTTAGATGATGTATATATCTCATTGAATTTTTTTTTACACTTGCTAAAAATAAGTTCATTCAATTTGAAATGAAACGATATGCACTTTTTATAAAAACATATACCTCATTAGATGGTGTTTCCTATTTTTTTAAAAATGAAAATACTTCATGTCTGAATTTTGGTCGATAATCGTGACTGAGTGTATCTTTTTCCAATGTATAATTAACATATGGTTTGTGTCCATAGGGATCCAGGAAATTACAATTATCAAACTGATTTTCAAAAATCTTAGGCTCCGTTTGGAAACATAGATTGAAAAGTAGATTTTGGAATAAAGCTGCTTTTTAAGATGATTTTAGACTTTGACTTTTTTAAGATGTTTTTTTAATTCAGGAATCAATATTTGAAAAAAGTTTAATGTTTGGTAGAAAAAGTTGCTTTTCAATTCAAAAAATCAATTCTGACCAAAAAGCGTTGTTTTTGAGATTTTAAAAACACGGATTTCGAGAGAGAAATTAAAATGAATCCAGCTTTTGATTCTACCGAAATCCGACCCGTTTGGCTGCACGATTTTGAGATTTTAGCTTTTCAAAAAACAGAATCCAACCCATTGGAAACACAGATTGAAAAGTAGATTTTGAAATAAAGCTGCTTTTTAAGATGATTTTAGACTTTTGACTTTTTTGGATGCTTTTTTTAAATTCAGGAATCAATATTTGGAAGGAATTTAATGTTTGGTAGAAAAAGTTGCTTTTCAATTCAAAAAATCGATTCCGACCAAAAATCGTTCTTTTTGAGATTTTAAAAACACGGATTTCAAGAGAGAAATTAAAAGGAATCCAGCTTTTGATTCCGCAGGAATCCGACCCGTTTGGTTGCGCGTTTGGGCGGAATCCGCTTTTTGAAAAAGCGGAATCCGCCCAACGCGGAACCAAACGGACCCTTAGACAAAAAAGCATTGGGAAATAAGTTACAATATAACTGATGTTGGTGTCCACAATAGGATTCATAAAGTTGCATTAGCTGGGGTGCCTTCAGTGCCAGTGGCATCGCTCAAAACGATCAAAATCATCTAAATATGAAGAACCACATAGAGTGATCCATTCTCCAAGTCCAAGAACCTAATCCTCGTCGAACTTGATTTTCTTTGGAGCACAGGGGATGCCTCCCACCTGTATATAACAACTGAATACATCAGCACACCAACCAAGAATGGGCAACATTCAAAGACAATGATGGGGAATATATGCCATGTTCTTATCTATCTACCATTTTAATTACAAAACAGAAGGCATCAAATGCAAGGTACATTAACATATGTATGCAAGCTGTTATATGTTTTGTAAAACAACTATTATATGTTTTTTTTTTGGTGCTTGGAACTATTATATGTTGGTTGTACAACACATTTTTTTAACACATTTTATTTACGAAACAACATGATATAAGAACATGGAGTAACATTCACAAAAGTGTGCGACATTGAGCCATAGCACGGGGGACAGACATTGTCTTCCATATAATATGTCTAGACTGGATTTGGGTGAACAGACTGAATAAAACCCAGTTCAAACAAATTAATGTGATTGGCCAATGTTGAATAGTGAGCACATAGAACAGGCATTTTAATCTATCTACCCAAATAGCTCATCTACAGCATTCCTCGGTATTAAAATTACTCACAGACAACAGCGATATAGGGCTTGCAGCTTTGGTAGAACTAATGATACTATGAATTATAAACCTGTGCAGACTAGCTTGTAGTTTATATTTTAACCCTTAGTGTTAGACATAAGTATAATTTCCATAAGCAGATGATAATAGATAGGGCAGATTTTATAAATTTAGTGTAAGTGCTAGAATGAAGCATAAGTCAATGCTGATTACACTGAAAGACCATGTTCATTTGTAAATCAATAGAAACAGATAGCTCACTTACAAAATCTGGACACTCATAATCAATACCGGCATCCGCTAACCTCTTTCTGCGCTTTTGGTCGCGTTTCAAGATTCCTTCCACCAAATGCCTATGTTGTTCAATTGTTCTCTCCTGAATATACAATCAAGGAAAAAAATAATCATGCCATTGAAGAACAATAAATCTGGTGCCAAGCCACAGAATCAGTTCTTAATCATCAATACCTTGTTGTGCTTCTTTCGCTCAATTTCCCTCGTCTTCGCTGGCTGGAAATGGCGGTTAGCTCCAAACCATCTAAAGGAAAGAAAAAAGAGGCAATGATTGTCTGTATAAGTTCATTTGAGAAGCAAAACATATGAGAGGACTTTAAAAATTTAAGATTATGGATATCAGGGACTGTGGGATTCACTTGTAGCAGAAAAGGTTGGCACCACGATTGCGGTAAGCAAAAAAGATGACACAAATAAAGCTGAAATTTCTCCTTCAATGTTAAATATATATATATATAAAAAAGAAGAATAGAATATTGCATATAGCTTGGGACATGTCGAGCCTCGGTTCTTGAAAATCCTTTAGTTTTGACGAAAGACTTTAATGACAAAGTGGGATTTATAAAGGCAACCGCAAGACATTGGGAAATAAGGTACATTTGACATTGTACACAAATCTAATACAACAACGGACTTCATTAAAAGGAACACACAGGGCTGTCAAGTGTGCGACGTCTCATTTATTTATATAACAGTAATTTTAACTGTCTCTCCGTTAAATACAGAAGAAGGCAATAGCCTACTGTTCTGTTAAAAAAAAAGTTATTTCAAGTATAGTGAACCAGGTAATGCTGACATTTACAGCAACTGAATGCAAGCAAGTATGATCCGTCAGGTCAGACTTTAAGGTGTTCAACTTCATCATGATCTAACCAAGGTCGTGGGCCAAAATATTATAGTAATCTATGACTAGAGGATGATGGTGTTTTGAGTATACATTGTAACAATGATTGAAAGCATACGCAGTCTTACATTCAAGCTTTCAATGTAAATGCACGTATTCAAAACTAACAGATGCGTAAAAACAAAGCCTACTAAACATATCTCAACATGTATCATTAAGAAGATAATTGGAAATTCTTATAAGTTATGTGGTGCATTAAATTGCATTACTAATTGAATTTTATAAACTGCTTACAGTTTTGGATGTACACGGTCTGATGGAACAAGATGGACTTGCAGCATGTGCTCAAAAAGTAGATAATTATGCATGCAATCAGCCACAATTTTAGCGACCTGTAGGGAGTAAGACAAAGATGATTAGAGGAAATTGCTTCATGTGATACACAAAATAAAAAATGAGGGGAAAATCAGGCACAACCTCTGGAGACTCAAATTCAATGAACCCATAATGCTTTGAATTTCCAGTCTGAGGAGCACCCAAAAAGAATATAATCAGCAGCCACACAAGTCAAAAAAGAAGTTTCTCAAACAGAAGCAGTAAGAATAGAAAATGTAATCAAGAATACTTGGATGGCATTGTTTGAAACTCAAATGAATGGGGTAAAAATAAAGTAAGGGCTCAACTGGTTCCTCCATACAGATGGTCCTATGGTGAAGTAATGCATATGATGTGGAGGGCGGGATTAGGATAGTGCATATATTTCCTTCGTGGGGAGACACTTTGTATACCCATTTCTTGCAGATAATTAACATTTACCATTTAAAAAAAGAAAAGGCATCTGACATTCTCCTCAAAAAACAAAAACAAAGAGGAGAAGAAGAAGAACAACAACAAACCGCCCTTGCTCCTTACACCACCCATGGGTTTTGTTCCATGATCTTGTCCCTTACAACAGTGTTGGGTTTCTCATAAGTAATGTAAAAGCGTAACACATCAGGTAATACAAGAACAAGGCATTATCTTTTTATCTTTCAAGACAAAGCTTTGGAACCAAAGGATGATTTGCATTGAATAAATGATGTTATTTTAAAATCAAAGAGATGAATATGGAAGGCTATAATTTCTCTTCGACTCTCCCATGGAGTCATAATTCCCAATCTTCATGAAGCCTTAAACAGCAATTAGCAATAATAATTCAAGTTAAAAAGAGAACCAAACAGACATCTCTTGGCAGTATTGAGCAGATTGGATAAATGCAAACTACTGAAAATATGTAAATCTTTAAAATCCAAACATCACTGCATTATTTTACTTTTATGGAAAAGCAACTTCTATTTAATTTTATCGATATGTCCTGCCCCCCCCCCCCCCCCCTTCAGTTGTAATAGGCAAGAGTAAAGAACAACCTTCTTGTTCCGTGCAATCTTCAACCTCTTTATGGCACCAAACTGCTTAAAGAATGCTGTCATGAAGAAAAAATGAAATTAAAAAAACAACAAAAAGAGGTTCTCTGCATCAAGCAATAAACAAAATGATCCAAACCTTCCATTTGATCCTCGTAGAATCCATGTGGGATTCGACCAATGTACACCACTGTGTCAGTGTTTTTCACATATACTTCTTCTTCTCGAA
This sequence comes from Acorus calamus, assembly GCA_030737845.1. Lineage (NCBI taxonomy): Eukaryota > Viridiplantae > Streptophyta > Magnoliopsida > Acorales > Acoraceae > Acorus > Acorus calamus. Next base: position 6,657,255 of record CM060861.1, on the reverse strand, counting down.
TTTCTTTTCCTGGACCCCCTTCCAATGGCTTCCAAAAAAAAAGGGCATGTGAATAACCATAAAAGATCATACCAAAGAACATGAATGATACAAATGTTTCACACTACTTTATATATATATATATATATTTCCACCCACATAAAAGCAGCAATTACGAATATATAACAAGAGAATACACCAATTCCCAAGGGTAAATACAGACAACTAAGATCTAAGCATACCAAGAAGTCATAAGATTCCTTTTTGCCTGAATAGGAAGTCTTCTTTTGCTTCTTTATTAATGCCTTCTTCGCCTTGGCTCCCATCTGATATAAAAAAATAATATTACAAACAATTAATCACTCCTCAGAAGAACTACTAATATACCCTCCAAACTCAAGTGCAAATTTATAAATAAAACCAACAAAAGCCAATGTCAACATATCCAGAAACCATTTTTAGATCAAAGAACAAAGATATGACTTGAAATTCTTATCAATATGACCAAAACACAAAATTATTATACCCACCAAACAGAAAACGAAATGCATAGAAAATTTTTTTTTTTTTGACGAAAAGAAATGCATAGAAAATTAGAACCCAACGGTGATTTTAAAAGATATAAACAAATAAAGCACCATTCACCACAAATTCCAAATCCAAGGCAAAACCAAGCGCGAGATCACACAAATACACACAAAAGTCCCCAATAGTCATCAATATCTATCAAAAATAAAATTAACAAATACCATCCCTAACACAGGCCAGGAGAGAGAGATGGGGAATTGGGGATTTGAAGGGGAGGTGTGCTTCGGTTCGCGAGATACATGTTTATTCAACAAAGTCATACCTTCTATGGTCGTGTAATTGGGATTCATTTATGCTATTTTTGTGAACCAAAATATTAGTATTGTCAATAGAAACATAAACGCCTTCCAATCATTGGTGGACAAAAAATTGTACTTTTTAACAGAAAAATCAATGTCTCACGCTTTAGAACAGAATTCTTCAGTTTTTAGGGTTATGGTGATCATTGATGTTACCAAAACCAACGACATATATCAAACATGATTTTCAAAAAATACAAAACCTAAATAAGGATCAATGGAGGAGGTATCGATAACAGAAGCTACGAAGACTGATTTCTTTGAAGAAGAACTTACCGATGCGGAGGGCTTCGGACGGCGGAGGAGATGTGAAGCCGAAGAGAGCGAGAGAGAGAGAGAACCTGAGCTTCGGTTGGGGGTTTTTTTAGGGTTTTGTTCTCACACGTGTGTACACGCGAACGGATCGGTGGGCCTAGATCTTCGTCTATAAGAAGCCCAGGCCCGCAGACCGAAACGCACCTACGGAAGTGGGTCAGTGGGCTTAATTTAGATAGAAATCCAGTAAAATATATCTCATTAAATTTTTCTTACACTTACTTACTTACTTACTGTATAAATATTCATTCATTTCGATATATATTTTTTATTAAAACATATTATAAAATAATAACATGTACCATCTAAATTTTGATTGATAAAAATAATTAAGTCTAACATTTTTCTATACTAGTTGTTGTGCATGTGCAGATGCACATAAACAAAGTCTAAAATATGTTTTGATTAATATTAATGTCAAATAATTTAGTTACAATAACATCTTCATAATAATAACTCCAAATGCAAGAAATCTAATGTCCCTATATTAATAATAATATTTTGATATTTAATATTCAAATTGAGGTTAATTTCATGGATATAATCCGCATTCATGTCAAAAATAATGTTATTTTGTCATATAATATTTTTATTATATTAAGTACAGTGATTGATCAATTCAACTTATTTTAAATGGGGTGGGGTGGGGTGGGGTGGGGTGAGGTGGGGCGGATACAGATATTAAGATGGAAAACTCGAAATGTAATGTAGGGGATATGGATTTCAAATTATTAAACCCGAGGTGGGGTGGGGCAGGAATGAAATTTAATATTGGGGAGATGGGTTAAGTTTGGATTATAGTAAACCCGATCCCAACCCAACTTATTGCCATCCCTAAAAATATGAAAGAAAAAGTGAACTAAAGAAAAAATAAAAAAGTGCGATAAATAAATTTTAAATAAATTATAGGAAGGGAATATATTCAAAAAAGATAATAACAGATGATTGAAAATACATCACAAAAATTCAAGTACATATACTAATGAGAATATGAGTAACACAAGCAAGAATTGTTTTTTTTTAAATAATTTTCGTTAGAGATAATGTATGATATATTAGGTAATGTAATGAATTTATTTTAAAAAAAATATGGATTTATTTTTAAAAACATACATACAAAAAATATAATAACAAATGGTTGAAAATATACCACAAAAATAGAAGTAAATATGATAATTAGAATATGATTGTTAGGAGTACGAATTTTTTTAAAAAAGAACTAATTTTGTTAGAGATAATGTAGGATATATTATATATGATTTAAAAAACATACAACACAAAATGAATTTGATGGAACACACTACCATACACATACATGGCTTATATTATCCTTTCTAATTTTGGGAAAAATCGATACAGATCCCTGTAAAGTTAGCTAAATCGGTTTTAACTTCTGTAAAATAAAAAAATCACCATAGATTCCTATGTTATTAAAAATTATCGTTTCAGTCCCTACCATCACCTCAATTAACCAAGTACATGGTTGATTTTAACTGCATATTAACAGTTAAAAAATGCTCTCAGTCCTTATTTTTGAAAAATTGATATATCTCTCTAAAAACTTATAAAAATCACTAAATATTTTTAGACGATATTTATTTTAGTTCATATTGTAATCGAAATTAACCAGATTTGTAGTTAAAATACTGTAATACCCTCTTACAATTTATTTGATAAATTATTGTACGACACTAACCAGATTTGTTGTTGATTTTAAAGAGATTTTTACATAAACATTTTCTCATTTTCATAACTTTCCAGGGAGTTGTACCATTTTTTTTAAAATACCGTTAGTGAGTATATGATAGCAGGAGAATTTTCAAGAAAAAACAAGGACATTTTGGTCATTAAAAGGACTAAATCGTATTTTTTATATTTTACTGGGACTTATTTAAGTCTTATTGAGTGTGTCGCATAATATAATATTTTAATTTAGTCCCTCGAATTTTTGTTATGATACTTTCTGAAAATGAACATATATTATATGGATCTTTACATTACTTATCCCAAGATAACAAATTGGATGGGGTAAATTGAAAATAATATTTTCGTGTGAAACGGTGTGGGAATGATGAATGATTCATTAAGAAAGGGTTTGGAGGAATTTTATTAATTGGATGGGGTAAATTCGTCGAGTGAAAATTTTAAAACGAATGTCATGGGATTAAATGGATGTGAAGGGATTGTTATTATAATATTTTCAAGTGATTAATAGAAGTATATAATAATCAAATATTTGTTTTTCTTGTTAAGGGACTTTTATATAGTAAAATAAAATATATATTAAATTAATAAAAATATAATTATGAATTTCATTTACATATATGTGGTAACATAATTTTCAAATAGAGTTCAAAATATATTCTCACAATGGATTATATTTTGAATATTTTTTCATTTTTTACGTATTCCATTATCCTGATAATACTATGATTTTTATGGAATTGAATAGAAATGTAGAGGGTAAAATAAAAAAATGGAAGGATCCTCTTATCTTAATAATATTATGATATGATAACCAAATTTAACTATCAGTTAATATGTCACATGATGAAATGTATGTAATAGAATAAACTATGAATGAAATTAAAATGTTGTAAATGGATTTTCATGGGATTGAAAGAAATGTACGACTATCCTATTAATATTATGATAACCAATTTTAAATATAAGTTAATAAATATGGTACATGATGAAATGTATGTATTATAATATACTATAAATAAGATTAAGATGCTATGAATAATTTTAATGGAATTGAATAGAAATGTAAGGGTAAAATAAAAAATTTTATAAAATATATCCGTGTCACAAAATTCTATAAAATAAATACACAAACAAAAACACAGAGCTCAATTAATAAACGAACGAATGATCAACCGAAAAGCAAAAACAGAGAGAGAGAGAGACGATAGACCCACTGACCTTTATTAGGGATAGTGATGATTGAGGAGGAGAAGATGAAAGGATTTGAAACGTTAGGAAGGAAGTAGAATGATCTTAATTTTATGGTCATAATGTATTTTCTAGATTGATGAGTAATGAATTTTCATTTGAAGGTTTTAATAGTAATTAATGAAAATAATAATGTTTTTGTGTGAAACGGTGTGGGAATGATGAATAATTCATTAAAAAAGGGTTTGTAGGAATTTTATTAATTGGATGGGGTAAATTCTTCAAGTGAAAGTTTTAGAACAAATGTCACAGGATTAAATGGGTGTGAAGGGATATTCTAATAACGAATTATATTTTAAATATCATTTTATTTTTTAGGTATTCAATTATCCTGATAATATTATGATAATACTATGATTTTCATGGAATTCAATAGAAATGTAGGGGGTAAAATAAAAAATGGAAGGATCCTCATATCCTAATAATATTATGATATGATAACCAAATTTAACTATAAGTTAATATGTCACATGATGAAATGTATGTATTAGAATAAACTATAAATAAAATTAAAATAATGTAAATGGATTTTCATGGGATTGAATAGAAATGTAGGATTATCTTATTAATATTATGATAACCAATTTTAAATATGTTACATGATGAAATATATATATTATAGTATATTATAAATGTGATTAAGATGATGTAAATGGATTTTAATGTAATTGAATAGAAATGTAATAGTTAAATGAAAAAATGGTTGTCATTAAAGTTGTGTGAATGGACTATAATGAGATTGAATGATTTGACAAGGGTAAAAATGTCAAATGTCAAGTTTTTGATTTAAGAGACTTTTATATAGTAATAATAATATAGATTATTACATGGTACATGGATCCGTTTTGTAGGTCAGTCAGGCATGGCTCGGCAGTCGGCACCACCGTTGGCCAAGTCGTGCCGGCACGGTGGGCCGTGCTTGGCGCCCTTCAAGATGTTGGCCCAGCCCGACCCGGCCCGGCCCGGCCCATTTCATTTCTATAGATGAATCTGAGCCCATCGTGTGATAGTGACGTGTAAACCACGACACGCACGTCATTGCATTGAAGTGGGCCCCAAACGCGTCGGTCATCTCTATCGATGCCGTGAAGCAAAGCCCATTCTCTCACTATAAATACCCCTTCCTTTCATTTCTCGATTTCTCTTTTTTCCACTCTCCCTCTGTAGTCACGCCTTCCCTTTTTTTTCAATATAGTTTTCTTCGTCGGCACTAATTTCAAGAACCCTTTCAAGAACCCTTAAATCGTCTTCAAATCGATCGATGTGTCTCAGTAGCCCAATCAGATAGATCGATCCATCAAAAGGTAATTCTGGATTCCTCTCGATCCGACAGTCTCGATAGACAGGGTTTTCCGCATCGAATTCGCGCTCCGAACGCCTCGAAATCCGTGCGACTCGATCTGGACGTGAATTCACCTGGAGGAGTTCATCATATCAGATCGGTAGAATTACAGCGAACAATTGAAATCGAGCAGTGCATGTGAACTCGTCAAACGATGGTGGATTGCCGGAGCCTGATCGAGTTCTGTCGTGCGTTCGAGCAGCACCGCAACACCACCGCGTCTGCATCGAAGAACCCTAACCAGACTCACAACAGTCGGAGACGGAGCAAGTCGTTGAATCCTCTCTCCCATCCGTTCTGCTCCCACTCCCCATTCGCGGCGATCGACGCCGTCATCCTCCTCCTCGTCATCGGAGCCCTCGGCGTCCTTACCTTCCCCTACCTCACCTTCCTCCTCCAAAGGCCCCTCATTTCCTCCCCTTCGCGTTCGATCTCATCGAAGACGTCCTTTACCAAGCCCCGGTAGCCTATGCGATCGGGCTCATCCTCGCCTTTGTTGGGGTCTTGTTGGCTTACGAGATCTATAATCATAGTTCAAGAAAGTGTGGGAACCCGTACTGTCAAGGTTTGAAGAAGGCGGTAGAGTTTGACATACAATTAGAGTCGGAAGAGTGCGTTAAGTATCTTCCACCGGTTCCGAGGGATGTGCTTGGAGTGAAGCCGCTGGAGCTTGGGAGGGACCGCGAGGAGCTGGAGGCGGAGCTTAAGAAGATGGCGCCGCTCAATGGACGGACCGTACTCATTTTCCGGGCCCCGTGTGGATGCCCTGCGGGACGGATGGAGGTCTGGGGGGCCAAGAAGGTTCGCAGGATCAAAAAGTAGTATCTGGGTTCATTTACTATGTCCTTCCTGTGTTCTTTATATGGTTTAATAACTATGAACCTGGCACATTTTGGGTTTTTACCCTTCAGTGTTGAATAAATCCTGTTTGGATATCTTGATCAGGGTTTTTCATGATGTGTAGAAATCTTAAACTTAGCATTGTTGGTCTTTTATATGTGGTTAGCAGTTTGGTCAGTATAAAAATTTGAAGGGATCCAGCTTAGTTTACTATAATTATTTCTAATTTTTCTCTGAAATAGTCACATTCATATATTGAGAATGGTACTGGTTATAGTTGGTTTCATTTCTCTTTTGTTCTGCTGTGGTAACAGCATCGTCTGAATAATTTACTGTGGAACACGCTCTCACTCCATTGTATTATCTATTTTAGGGTTGAGAAATCTGTGATTAAATTTCATCTATCAAGCTTATTACTGGTGTCCACAATCCATTTTGGGGCTGAGAAATCTGTGATTAAATTTCCATCTATCAAGCTTATTACTGGTGTCCGCAATGGCATCAGTACATGTGATGTGCCAGATTGTAAATGGAAATCATTATGCTTGTGGTTTGCAAAGTCCCCCCCCCCCCCCCCCGCGAGAAAAAGATAAAGAAAAGAATTAAATATTCACTTGTGTGAAACTCAATTGAATATCATAAGATTCAAGAAAAATATTAGCTGTCTGTTTGCAATTATATATAAATTTTCTGTTTTCTTTCAAATCACCAAGCTAGAGCATATTGCAGAATGTCGCATTATGACACTTGCAAGAACCATATTTTTACAAATTCATTTTTCCAGTTTGATGATGTACCATAGAATAAATTAACATATAAATGTGTGTGTGTGTGTGTGTTCAGAAGACTAATTACCTTTGGAACTTGTTATTTTTGCATTCCCAATTAGTAATTTCATAAGTGTTCAACTGGTCTTATTCACAAGGTTCAACAAATGTCTTTGCCTCAGGAAAATAGTGTTGCCTTTGTGTATTAGTCCCCACCATTTAATTAAATCTAGCCAAGAAGATTCATTTTTGGTAAACCTTGCTTATATAACTTGGCTATAAATATTTTTAATGGCAAGTCTTGATCTTTTTCTTCTTTCATAAATGATCAACAGAATTTATTCCTTTTCTTTGTCTTTAGTGAGGGGGGAGAAAAGAAGCCGTGTGTTGTGTGTGTTGTCTATTTGTGCCTTTCTTTGGTAGAATGCAATGAAGCTGCTAGAGAGTCATTTGAGTTTACAAGTGGATATATTCTTGTTGCCAATTTAACTCCTTTTAATGGGCTGGTGAGTTGTGTGGTTTTATATCCAATTCAAATTCCCTTGTGCTATGTGAGGCACAAATTTCTACTTGGTTAATGGTAATGGCTGTCAATCAACCCAGTTGAAATTCTCTTATGCTGAAGGAATTTATGACTGTACAGCTGTACTTAAAGGGATGATTTGTGCATGGTTTGGAACTTCACGGTTCCCATGGACTTAATTTTTATATTTTGCAGAGGATGTCATATAAAGTTTTTTTACTATTCATATGGCATTTCAGGCTTGAAATATTAAGAGATAAGAATTATTTGAGGAGACTTCAGTAATTATATGTTTATGTAGACATGATCAATTTGGATGAACTCTAATACAGCAATCTCATGTTCCCTTTGAACGTAGTGAACACCAGGCACATGGGAAATTTGATGTTTTACTTCCCACATGTGCTTCCAAATGTAAACATAATATTTTCTTGTCACAAGGTCCCTTGTTTCAATTAATTATTATATTTTATCAAGGAAATATTGTTGCTGGAAATATTGTTGCTTGTTGTCAATCAGCATTAAATTTAATCAAACCAACCACTGTACTAAATCTAGCTCTGCATAACTAAGAACCTTTTGGGTAGATAAAGAATTTTAGCTGTGGCCAAATATCATGTGAAAGAATTTGCCTTTAGTGATCATGCATTTTTTTCAATGTGCACCTGTCAAACCATTGAAAGGTATGTCTGGGTGGTTCGGTTGTGATCTTGTGATGATATAAGAAGTAAATCACAGGTGTTCTATTATTTGAATTTCTCAAAATATGCGATGAATTTAATTAAAATATTCATAACTCACAATGGTTACAAAAATACTATATAAATATTGAAAGACATTTACTCCTTTTGATACAAATAGATACAAAAATGTTAATTCGTAATAGGCTATCAATCAATGTTTTCTGTGTGAATGCAACTCAGAAGGGCATCACTATTGTTTATCAGTACAAGTTGAGTTGCTCTCTTGTGCTCCGTTTTTGTTGTCATCGATTATACTCATTCACTTCCATATTCCAAGTGCAAATTCTTCTCTTCAATTCCTCATTCCAAACTAGACCTGCTTCTTAATGGATTCATTTTTGCTAATTCAATTTTTTTACAAGACATCTTAGTTCCAGCTGAAACCATTCAAGTCAAACTGTTTGCCATGAGAAGCTGCATCACCTTCGTCTTGGACATTTAGATCAAGCTGTGCCACTGAGTAAGTAGCTTTGCATCCTCTCAAATGTTTCCCTTGGTCCTGTTTTCTAGGAGGCCATTGTTCTGTCAATGTGTGATGGTAGCTACCTCTTCCCTTTTCTCCTTGGACTCCGATGCTCATTGATAGATCATCCAGGTCTCTCTGTTCTGAGGTAAGCATGTTTTCCAGTTCTCTCCTGGATGAGAAAATATTACTTCCGTTGAGCTCTTCATCATATGCCCTCTGACGCCTTTCATGCCTTTCTTCTTGGTTGTGGTTCATCATTGCATCCTCAGGATGGGGTTTTAGTCCCATTAGAGCATTGTGTGTGTCTTGCTCCTTTTGGGATACTTCACACGAAGTCAAGCAGCTCTCCACCGAACAATCTGCTAGATGATTTGCTTGTGTTTTCTGGGTGTAAAAACCTGACGCCTCTTTCAATTCTGAAAAACCAAGAGTGTTGCAGTCATTGGAGACTTTGGAAGCTAGTTCAGATAATTGAACTCTAGCAGCATCTAGACCTGCAGAACCGACATTTGGTTTGCCAATCGTTTCTTGCGCTTTCTCTAATACAGACTGCAAGTACTTCCCCTGGGCTTCTATGCGTAGCTGTAAGTGTCTCTGCACCTACCATCAGTTCATAGAAAGTTCTGATTGAGTAATATTATTTTATTTTTATAATTACAAAATTGGTGGAAGCTAATGAAAAATAGCCATAGCCAATAAACCTGCAGCTCAATAAATTTTCTTTGGTATGACATTTGCTTTATGTTGCAAAGCTTATCTATATTTCATTATTTTGACTAGTAGAATCATTTCCTAATTTTTCAGTTCCTTTTCAAAAGACTGAAAATAATAAAACATTTGTTGTTTTTCAATTAGAATTTAAGATAGAATGGATGACCATAATTTGATTTTTCAGATATTTTGTCTAGCTCACTGTCTTTTACAAGGAAATAAAAAATTTAGGATAAATTGAATAAAGTGGTGGTTCAAAGAAGATATGTTTTAATTTTAACCCATTTGTGTTTTGGGTTTCCTTTTCCATTACTACGACATAGATTTAATTTTTGTCCAAGATGTACTTCTTAATTATCTTTGTTTCCCTGATGGATCCTGGTTAACCAACCTAGTGAACACTTGAAGAGCATTTTTTAAATTGGTGAATTAATTAAGCAATTAATTTCCATACATACACCTCAAAATTAGAATTCTTACCTCAAGCTGCTCATGCAACCTTCTCTGCACCTCAATTTGCATCTGTAATGCTTCACTTATTTGTAAGTTCCTGAAATTGAGAAGGCTGAGTACTATGGAAATATGTAAGAAAAGCATCTAAAATGCTCTCTTTATTTCTAAAAAAAAGAAAAGAAAAGAAAAGGAAAAAAGTGATGATCTCTCTATTCTGATCATACCTGTTTGTATGAGTACCAAGCTCTGAATTGCTGATAAGAACTCCACTTATGTCGCACATCCTATCCTCTGCTGCTGTACAACCTGCAAGAGATTACTCTATATAATCCTAATCCCTTTTTATATTACATTGAACATCCTTTTGACCAAATCAAAATGCATTGCTGACCTCTCTCACTGATCTTGGTAATCCCAATATTAGGCTGGGAATGTAGATTCTTGCTGAGCCTGTACTTCTGTACATCCATGAAGGGAAAATAAATTTTAGTGCATGGTCATATAAGGATGTCCAATAAACAGATGTGAACTGTCACGTGTACCTGCAGATGGCTCTTTAGGTGGTATAAGGTCAGTCCCGGAATGCCCATCAGCCTCATGACTGTTTTTGGGGTGGCCTCTGCAACAAAAAACCTCAAATTAGTGCTGTAAATAGATGGAATGTCCTCCCTTTACATGTTTTGAAAAAAATTTCCCCGAATCTGCCTTATTATGTTTTCTTTTCATGTACTCACTGTTTGCTCCTCCCAGCTGGTTCACAGCCTCAATGAAGCGTTCGTGGAGTTCTGGTGTCCATTTTAATCTAGGTTTGGCATCAGTTGAGAGAACCAGCCCAGCATCTGTGGAAGCATCTGATCTTTGCATGAACAAGTGCCTCTCTGGGGAGAATGATGCCCTTGAAGACAGGAGACTGTTCTTGCTATGATGATGATACATTTTTCTATTGCAATAATAATACAAGCCTGGTCATTTCAATCACTAACTGTAGGATCAAATGATTTTAAGAGTAAGTGATTGCATACCTCTGTTTTCTGTTCTTCTCTTGCTGTAAAACTGCTCGTCTTTGCCAAGCTGATTTGCTTCTTTTGTTTGGAAAGATGGTTGCTGCTTTTTGGAAATTTAGGATGTCAGAGCTCCTTCCCTGGTATCTACTGCTGTTCTTAAGGAGCCACGGTTGCCCCAACCTTGTTTTTATAGGCAAGAGAGAACCGGGAATCTTTTGAACAAAACACTCAGCCCAATCCAATCTTCCCCATAACTGGAAAAGAGATCCTCTCCCTTCTGAATTGTTTAGCAGTAGACCCCACAATCCCACAACTAATAATTTTTTGGGATGGGTGATGAAGGAACAATTCTCACCCTTCGTATTCAATTGGGTCACCAAGGAAAAGTAGGTTCTTTATTCCCCAAGAAGGCAATTTTTTTTACCCTGGAATTTTAGTTACTCATATGTCTTGGAAAAGCAAATAGCTCATTGTTTGGGCTCATGTAACTGCCTGAACTTCAGTTCCATCTGTATGTGTGGATTCTTGCTGCCCCACACCTGAAAAATATCTTAGTTTTTCCACTCTTCAGGATAGGAAGGGACATGTATTCTCCGGTTGGTGGACGATGTTGTTTAGATGTTCGTAAATCCTTTAGGTTCCTATTCCTATAGGGGTGAACCCGATGTCATGAGCCATGCATACTTGTTGCAATAGGCATAGATTCCTCAATGAGAAACTGAATTTTTTGATGAAAGGGATGGAGAGGCTTTGAAGGTTTTGTTGACTGGATTCATCCAGAAACCGAATAAGATACATTAGATGCCCCCTCTCATGGACAGGTTGAAGCAAGGTATAGAATTAGCATGCTATTCCCCATTTGTCTCATCTGATAAGCTTCGTACCTATTCAATCACACACATAAAAAAGGAAGAAAAATGACCAATCACTTACCAACTGGCAAGAGGTTAGTGGTCCCACATCGACTTTCATTGTTGGATTCGATTTTTTTTTAAAAGGGAAAAAAAGATTGAAATGAAGAACGTTAATCAGGAATATTGGAAAGGAATAGGTTGTACTTTCTTTTATACTTGTAAAGAACAGTGCTTGGCCTCAAGGACCAGTTGCTCTATTCTGATTGGTTTTCTGAATTTAGATTTATCAACTTATTTTTATATATGCATTCATATATGTGCATATAGCACCAGTGCTTGTGTTTGTGCATATATGCTCATGCACGTGTGCATGCATGCTTGTGCACAGGATTTGTCCTCAAGCGATGGCTGGCGACATGTCTCCTTAAACACTGAAAGGATTTAATGGTCTACCAGGTACATGTTTATCATTCACTCACACCGTTGCCCTTATATTTAATACATGTTGCAATGTGCATGTAGTTAATTCCATGTCTTAAAGGTTCTGCTATTATGTGAAATTTATAACTGTGTGTTCATTTCGTTTAGAGATGGGAAAATGTTCTCGTTCTATAATGCTTGCTTCAGGCCACCATAAGTTATGATGACAGCAGTCATTTTATTTTTGTTTTATTTAGTTTCCATGCTTTTCCAAAGAAAGGGTTCATTTATCATGATTCACCTGAAAGACGTATCTGCAGTGTTTGTTCTTTGTTTTCCCAACTCAGTCTCTCCATGTGGTCTTCTTGTTTTGTTCATGGAGTTACATCTTGTGAATAAAGATACATATAACTAATAATTATGAAATGTAGCATTCTTGAAAAGTAATCATCCATGAAACTCAGAAACATGGTTCCACTGTATTAAATATTAATTCCAGACTCTTGGGTTATATAATTCATTTACATCTAGTTCTTAGTTTCTGGACTTTATAGGCAATTTATACATGCATCATAGATCGCTAGTTTCATTAATTTCATGTACTTTTCTACATGGTGAGTATGAACAACTTTTTATGGAGTTTGTATTCTACAGTGGTGGAGTTTGAAACCAACCCCAAAGGAAATGTCCCTAACCTGACAAGAAATATGAGATTGGGGGAATATTATGATAACAACTGGTTCTTTTAATAGTCACATCCTCAAAACACTTTTTTAACAACTTAAATGGGAGATATTGACACCTGTTAAACCCTTCATATGAAAAAGCAATTGAGGGGGTATCACCTTCCTTCCTTTGATCCATTGTTTTTCAAAATGGGGAATGTTTAGCTCTGGAGAATCGAATGTGAGCCTTCTTTTTAGGTTTTCTGTTATTTTATGTTACACATCTTCTGTTAAGAGTTTGAACAGAGAATAAGCATAATGTGTTGTCTTGGTTATTCAAATTCTGCCTCTCACTTTCCAAAGGATTATCTACCATGTAGGATAGAAGATTGCCTTGAAAATATAATAATATGGATACAATCACCTTGGTCATTGTTGTGATTTTGAATTATAAAAGATTCCATAAACCAAAGTTTCACCCATCTTTTGAGCGAAACTGATTTGAACAAATTAAAGAAAGGACAATCTATTCTCATAAAAAAATGATAGAATGACATGTATTCTTATGGTTGATTTCACTAATTTAAAACGAATTTGGTTGAAAAATTGATCAAGAATTGGATCGCTGGATCATGACCCATTTTAAACGTCCTTGTCAACCTTGTCTTTATGCACATTGCTAAAGATGGTTTACTATATTCTATTGTCTAAACATTGGATGATGTGGTATAATTACACCCGCGTGTGATTGATGGTTCCGGTGATGTTACGTTAATAAACTATTTGTTTAACATTTTTTCAGAGTTGTTACACAATCATGCTTACAGTCTCGCATGCAGTCTTACACATGCTCAGTGAGATATATACCTTATTAAATGAAACATATAATTTTTCATTTATTTTATACGTGAGTTCATACAATTATAGGTTTGTACATTATCTTATGTAAGTATGTCCTTGATACATGAAGTATGAGAGGATTGCACGTAGAACTGTATATAACATTATTATTTGTCTATGTTATGATAAAAATTCATAATTGAGAAGGGAAATGTTTTTTTTCCATTTATTTTATAAGTGAGTTCATACAATTCATAGTTTATATATTATCTTATGTAAGTATGTCCTGATACAAGAAGTATGAAAGATTGCACGTAGAACTGTATATAATATTATTATTTGTCTGTGTTATGACAAAAATTCATAATTGGGAAAATGGGAAATGTTTTTTTTCCATTTATCAAAAAAGGGGAATGCTTCTTTTTTTCCTTCTATATCCCACACAAGAAGACTGGGAGCATCATATCTTTTCTTTCCTTTTTTTTTTTCTTTTTTCATTTCCAGGTGGGTCAACAAGAGCATGATATTTGATTCGATATTGTGGGTCACTTAGGCAGTATTTTAGTTTAGACCATGAGCTACAAATGAATCAATGATTTTGTTAATATTGGTTTCACAGATATCAAATCCAGGACAGGTTGTGTACTTGAAAACCTTTGGAAAGACTACTAAGTACGTTTGAAGATAATATAAAACAATCATAGGCATTCATTGGGTTCATGGTGCATGTGGCCTGTGGGACATGACTACACGTGAGGGATGGAGACACCCACATTTTGAACTTTGAAGTGATTCCATTTTGGGTGGAAATGAAAAAATGGAATATAAAAGTTTATGATTCTGGTACAGCTATTCTGCACATATTCCATTCCCCCCTTCAACCATTCACGTGAGCACATATTCCTTTTGTCCATTACGGCCCCAATTTGGTCTATCCATGTTCAATGGAACTATATTTTATATTTGGGATTTTTATTTTTACATCCATGCAAACTGTTATATTTAGCGATCGCCCCTCCATTCTTCGTATTTGGGTTTTACTCCCACATTCAAAGGATAATTTTTTTTCACACCCTATCAGGGATAAAAAAAAAATTAAATAATTTACAGATAGGTTTTTCGCAGAGAGTAAAAAGGAGTTATCCTTTGAATGTGGGGAGTAAAACTCAAATACAAAGAATGGAGGGGGCGATCGTTAAATATGACAGTTTGCAGGGAGTTAAAAACAAAAAACCCTTTACATTTTCATTTTCATTTATTCCCCAATTAGAATATGGTTCTGAGTCTACCTCAAAATGCAAGTATTCATTGAAGGGAATTGACAGAAAAATATGTTACATCACTTGTCTTATCAATGACTTTCAAAAAATAATGTGAGGAATTGCAAATAAAGCAGATTCATCAATCAAAATAAATGAAAAAGATAAGATGAGGGTTTTCCAAAAAAATATTTTCCCTGTTTATGGAATCTCATTCTAGATGTGAAAAAAAATAGAATAAAGATGAATAAGTTCAAAAATACTTATTCATTTGTAAGATGGTACGTGACATCATCCATTCACATGAAACATGGTCAAGAATATTTTTTATGGTAAATAAAACGTGGTCAAGAATTGAAGTAATGAAATATGGTATTGGTATGTTGCATTACCGTAAATGATCCACATATTGGGACCCAGACCATATAAATGTTCTAGCCATAATACAAGGATTTATATATAAAAAAATGATGTCTATACTCTACTAATTGAATATATATTTTTCATAATGTATATTATGTTAGTTGAATTCATAAATTGCATTATTACAAAAGAGACTATGCACATATTTATCAAAACTTATAAACCGAAGATTATAGTTTTTAGTTTAAAATAAACAATTGTTGCATGTTTATTTAAATTTATTAAAATTTATTTAAGTTAATAATAATTTTAAAAATCATAATTTGTAAGTTGAAAACAATATTTTTTTTTAAATTATAGCTTATAAAATGCTTTAAAATATCTTAATTTGAACAATCACCCCTCTTTTTTACTAATAATATGTGCATATATTTTTTATTGTTACACAAAATGAAAAATAATCAAACCTCCTTTCATCTTCTCAATTTTTTGCTATTATAAATAATGCATTATCAACTTTTTTTTATTCTATAATTTAATATTTGAAAAATATTATAGTAAATTTGAACTTTTATTTATATTAAGTTGATTTTCTTTTAATCATTCATAAAATTAATTTTATATGTAAAAATCAATTTATTTTATCAAACATAAATCAATTTTTCACTTCTACATTTTAGGGGTATTTTTTATAATTGTACATCAAAAAAACTATTTTACAACTTATTAAACAACATTAACATCAATTGCTTATTTTCTGCTTTTAAATAGTTACAAAAAACAGTCTATTACTTATCAGAAAAGTTATAATATATGATTTATAAGTTATATTCTATAATTTATAAATTTAAGCAACAAACATAACTAAGCAATTGATGTTATATGCTCACTTGTATGGGGCTCATCTAATGATATATAATGTAAAATATATGTTCCAATTGATTGAATAATATCATTTATAAAAAAATATATAAATTTTTTCAATGAGATATATCTTGTTACAATGAGTAGGAGGAGTGAGACTATAAAAACTAAAAAGTGCCAAGTGTAACAGAGCTCATGAAGGAATTGAATAAGGGTGCTGTTACACTCAGTTTTTTTTTCAAGAGTGCAAAATGCGATGCATCGTTAGATCTTCAATGAAACATGTGTATCATTAGATGAGATATATAATAATACCTCACAAATTTTTTTATTCATTTACTAAAAAGGGATTTATTCGACTCGAAATAGAGTGATATATAATTTCATTAAAGCATATACATCGTTAGATGATGTTTAATATTTTTAATGCGTAGTGGACCGTAAAAATGATTCAGTCTAACATTTGTGGGATTCGTTTTGATGGGCTTGGGCCGGAATCGATGTAGTGAGGATCAGTCAATCATGGTTCACCTTTAACTTCAGAAATCACGGCCCGACCCAGCCCGTTAATGTCGCTATTGCAAATCTATAGAACACCTGTTTCGGAGTCTGAATCTCTCTCGACCTTTCAAGGGTTTATTGGAGGGTTTGTGCGTCTGTTTGCGAGAGGGTGAGGGAGAGAGAGGGATCCGGGGCATTGTCGTTAATGGAGGGTTCGAAGAGTACCCCTCGTTCGAGATGCCCTCACTGCGCGGGCCCTCTTTCGAAAGATATGGTAATTCTTTGCGTGATTCATGTTTGATTGATTTGTTTTCGTGATCTTTGAAAGATCCACTTATAAATATCTCGTCTTTTTATCTTTTCTGAATCTGTTTTTGTGTTTTTGAAGGAGACGAGCAGTTGGACAATCTCGCCTTTTGTAAGGGACAGCTTATGCATGGTGAGTCTCTCTGTTGCTTCAAAATTCTATGAGAGTTGATTTCATGTCATTTTTTTTATGTTAGTCATCTGTATGTGGCGATCTTTGATTGATCTGATATGAAAGATTGGGGTTTTTTTTACGTGTTGTGTATTTTGTAATTTTGTATGGAAATCTGAATTTAGTCGTTTATTGTTTGCTCTGATCTGCTTTTGTTTTGGTTCAGATTGGAAATGGTGTCGGAGGGATGGCGAGCTCGTGGTATGGATTCAATTATAGTAAGTTAACAACTTTTCTTGTTTTCCATTGGGTTGTTTGTTCCAATCTGTTTTAGTGGTTCCCATGAGTTGTTTATTGCAGCAGATGAATTTTGAGTTGATTAGGGTTTGTATAAAGTCGGTTGCTTTAGTTTGTGCTTAATGATTTCATGGATTTGGTTTGTTCGTCTCAACAAATAACTAGGGTTTTTATTTAAAGTAAAATATGGGAATGGTATCAAAGATTTTATCAGTATTTGATTTCCTTGGAAGTTTTATGAGACAGGAAACCACAACCATTAGTAAGTACATGTCTATAACCACTTCTTCTATGTAGTCTGCCGGAACCTGTAACATGAGCTGGATCACGTATGAATAATTGAAATTCTTTTTTTGGATATGCAACCTAGTAACACTCAATAATCCTATGTTCAAGAAAATAAAATTTGAATTTTCAAACTGCTTGATGAGTTATCTGATTTAAGAAACCTGAAGGACAATTTTCAGTACATGGGGGCAATCCAATGGACAGGAATGTAATTCCATGTGAACACATATTTATAGAAATATGACTCAGTTGATGTATGTGATTTTTCATGTATCTTTCAATGCGTTGGTTCTCACTTTTTACCTATTTAATTTAATGGTTCTATGTTTACTCTATATGCGTTGATCATTGGAAGAGTGCCTTATGTAGGAGTTTCATGTTTGATAACTGTCCATTTCTTGTAGGCTTCAATTGCAAGTGGTGTGTGCTATGTACCATCTGCTTTTTAGTCCAGGGGAACGGGAACATGAGAGGATAATTAACATTCCATAATTTCATCATTTCATATCTATCTTGGATGAAGGGCACAAAGGGCAAATATGAGTATTTGTTCCTGTGACCAAATAACATCCATATTAAATATTTTGAAAATCATGGCTTGGTGAGAGTGTCAGATTTTTTAGTTATTTAGGATAATGATGTAGCAGATAAAAGCTTTTCATTGACCGTATATTCCTGTTTGCTCATGCCATCTGTCATCAAATAGATAGAAATTGAACATGTCACCATTATGTGCTACTTTGTTTCTTTCAAAGCATTGGAGTTTTTGTTGTATTAGTGCCTCATGATTTCTGTTTCTTCAAAATAATTGCTTTTTGTAAGCATAAAATTTTTCATTATTCATCCAGTGGGTCTGACCTGATTATTATTGTTTGCAGCCATGCCTATTGTCCAGAGGTGGATTAAGAGGCCCATGATGTTACAATACCTAGTTTGTGTGAGTTTCCTAATGTTCTGTGCTGTTAGCATATTCACTGAAACTGAATTGTTATTCTCCTGTTAAATGTTCCAATTTTTTTCCTATTTATTAAAATAATTTCTCTAGAATTTATAGCTGGTAGGGTTTCCTGATATGATCTTTCTTTTCTTGTTACCCCTTATATGAGGGTGAAGTTTTATTTGACCCACATTCCTTTTTTTTATGTTATTGAAGCACAGGCAAATAATGTTGTATCTCATAACGTTTCCCTTCTTTGGAAAAATGGAAAAATATGGTGTCTCAGATGGAAGGGGACGACTATTTGAATGATCATTATAAATGGTCGTTGAGTTCTATGGTTTGGTGCTGACCAGTTCTCTTATAGCTAGAGATTACTTTCGAGCTTTAAAAACATGTGGAAAACATGTTTGCTGTTTGTGTAACCACATTGCACGGGACTGTAGCTGTTGTGATAACATGTGTCTACTTTTGTTTCTTTTCCATATCTATCATTACTAAATGGCTCTCCTTTTTATGATCTGGATGAACTTGTTGCTAGAATGTAAAATCATAGCACATGTGATAAGAAATACCATTTAATAGATACAGATGGCATTTAAATCTTTCTGGTTATGGTCATTGTAATTTTAAATGAGTAATTAATTTTCATATTTATTTCATCCCATGGAAACTTTTGTATTTAGTATTTACGATAAATATGCTCATCTCTATTAAAGTGCTATGTTTTCGTTTGCTTGAACACGGGATCAAGGTTAATTTGTAGGATGACAAGGTTTTATGCTACAGAAGCTTTTGACAGAATCTTATTTTTTTGGTCCTGCAGTCTCCACCTGTTTTTGTCTTTTCGGCCGCTTGTGCTGGGTTTGCAGGTCAGTATATTCTTTCAATTGCGTTTGTTATGTTCTTTATCCAACTTTTATTTTAATTTTTAGATCTTTTAGTGTGGATCTTCGAATGTACAAAGGAAATCTGGGGGTCTGGTTTAGGAGGAAAATTTAAGTAGGTAATAAGAATGATGTGATATAGAATTAAATCTTGCAATTATAGAATTAAACACGAATGAGTAATGACCAAATCTGTTCACATCTATGAAAATATATGTTTAGAAATAGATTTTGTCTTTATTTGAATTTCTCAACCAACCATGCAATTTTGGTGAAATTGGAGTACTGTAAGGCACATTAGAGGTAAAAGAAGAATTTACTATAGATGAAGTATTGAGTTTGTTTGGTTGAATGTGGGTACTTTTGTTCAACAGTGCTATAATATGACAGTGAGAGTACTATAACTTAATCAGAACACACCCAAATGCTAGAAAAAATAATAGTTCTGTTATAAGTAAATATTAGTGCATCAAGTTTTTAACCAATATATTTTTTACTCAAGGACTTAAGTTTTGTGAATTTACCCCCCATTTGGGGTGGAGAATAAAGAGTGGATAGGGGAGAATACAGTAGAATAAGCCCCAAACAACTGTTTGTTTGACAAGAATAAACCTTGATAGTTATGTCTGGATAAGTCAGGCTGATAACTATTCTAAGAAAATGGTGGAATTGCTTATCAGGGCTTATCTATGCCAATGGATAAAAATACCATTCTCTGTCATTTTAAAATATTCATCTCACCTAACACTCTCTGCACACATTCCAAAAACTGTCACATCTATCATATCACACTCATATCTCTTATACTTATTCCCAAACACAAATAATTTATGCAGGGGTATAATTGTCATTTAAAAAGTCATAAACTCTTATCCATCTCTTATCTACCACTTATCATTATTTTATTCAAGGTGAACCAAACAACAAAAATATCAATTTTACGTTTCTTAATGAGAATAACAAAAAAGACAACCAAACAAAAATTTACTTATTCAGCATTGATTGTTATCTATCTCAGTATAACTATCAAGGACAAATAATCTTATGTCACACGCCAAACGGGCCCTTAAGGTTCAGGAATCATGATTCCATTTTCTTCAATCCATCTTGATCTTATAATCTGGCTTGTTTTTCCAATCGTTGCGGGAATGATGACACGAGTGAATCATTCTACATCAATTTTGTCAATCACTTGTAAACGTCTATATGTATGGTCCATTTGAGGAAATCTATACATGCAGAGGTGTCACTATGGGTTTTCTTTATTAACTTACAATATTTAAGACCAAGAATGGCATGGGGGATAAGTGGTCGGAGAGTAGTCTTCCCATTTGTTATAGGAAAAAAATCACGATAAACAACGGACAGTTGTCCCGGTTTTGAAATGAAAATGAAGATCTTTTGTTTTACCGAAAGAGCAAAATAACATTTATCCCTTCTTCTTGTCCCAATTTTGACAAATGTGAATAAGGTCAAAATTGATGGTCCTTGTATCCCCCAAAATCAAAGAATACGTTATCCTCAAAATCTTATCCCCTTGCCACACTATCCCTAAGAAGTTAATAGTTATATTGCTGATAGTCATGCAACTGACTGAATTCTGTGGACTGTCCTCAAAAAGTATCACTTCAATTGCTTGTTCTCGAACAGCTTTCCAAGCAATCTAAAAACCATGCCTCGCATAGATTTATCTGATGAATACCATTTCTGATTATGTTTCAGTTCTTCCAACCAGCGAATAGATTTGTTAAAATCATTTTAACTTTTCCTATGCAAATTCATTGAACTCTACTAATGTTATTCATATCTAGCAAGCTGTTCTATTTTATCAATAGCTCTCATAGTGCTTATTCCGTATATATGATCCCTTTAATGAATGACCAACTCTAACATCTGCTTGAAAATCTGTAGGTGGTGCCCTCCCAGCACTTGCACAACTTGTGTCATCATCATACCATGCAGGGATCACTGCTTCATCAATGCCAACTGCTTCTCAGGATGAAAAGATGCATAGATCAAGAAGCTCATCCCCTCTCTGATCTTAATAAGAGCTTCTTTAGCAAGGGCATGATAATAATAAATATTAATCACTAGCCAGATTTTTTGTTCATAGTATATATAGATTGGCTGTGTAAATCTGAAGTCATTGCGTGGTTAATCATCTGTGCTTTATATATCAGCAATAACAACATGGAGTGGACCATGAAATACCATAGAACCTCAATTTTCATGAAATCAAGATTTTGATGGTGGAATTTCACATTCCTTGATTCTCAAAAAATTCACACGAACTTCAAATGTTGATGGTTCAGTGAAGTGAACGCCAACCAAAATGGTCTTTGGGTTCATTGAATAGACGGTCTTGATCAATCTCTATTTCTAACCCACGGTGGGATGGACCGAGTGTTTGTGATTCTAATACAGGTCTATTAGAAGCTTCTGATGAGTACATATTGTTGTGATTGCAAAAATCAGTCAGTATAATATTATCATCGCTCTCTATTAAATGTGATGAAAAACATAAAATTCATTTATAATTCACGTTCGTTGTTAAGGTTCATTTATTTCATATTGAATTCCATAGTTCATAAATAAAATAATGAATCACTAATTTGTTCAACAAATATTACATAGGTTGCAGTTGCGAACACAAATAGTATAATAATAAATTTAAATGTTTTATAGTAAGAAAGACTCAATTTAAATAGAGAGTATTGAAAAAACCTAAAACTCATGTAAAAGTAGAGAGCAAAAAAAAAGATTATTTATTTCATTCATCAATGAAATCTACAAGGATTCACTTTCAATGCTTGGATCACCAAGAAGGAAAAAAAATGATATAAGAATTTGATTTAAATACCCAAAATATTGTTAATAGTAATTTATACAAATATTTAAAAATTTAATTCTTCATATATATTACAATTTTAAAAAATTGAGTAAATCTAATATTTATTAAACAGACAACCGCACATGTAATGAGAGGAAGATTTACAGATATTTTTATCATGTTACTATTTGAGAATAATAAAAGCCATTAGAAAGATAATTAATACATGATTCCACTGTGTTCCTAAATTTTTGTGCATCAATTTAATAAAAGTGCAATAAAATATTTTTTAAATAAACATGGCATATGTAAATAAATAAAAAAGTACCTAAAAAAATCTTCAGAGTTTTGGAAACTTAAATCAGTTGTTTGAATTATAAGTTTTTATTATATGTGAATTAGAAGATTTTTTATATATATTTTCCTCAAATAAATCATTACAATCTTTCTGTTGGTATTTTTATAATAATATTTAACTATATAGTCTCGTATATTGAAAAATGAATTTCAACTAACTAAATAAAATTTATTACGTATTCAAAATAATTATTATATTAAAAAAGGGAAAATAACTAAAAAAATCTCTTAAAAGTTTAAATATCCAAATCAGTCACTTTTCAAAATTATACCTAAAAAAAACCTTATTTCAGCATTTTGAAAACACAAAAGACTAATTTACTCTTATGTAATTAAATCTTTAACATCCCTTATTATGTTATTTCATACCAAAAAATTATTTTTTCTACAAAACAACAATCTCTCTCTATCTGACCCAAATCAACCCCCGTAGAGATTTTGTTATTATATATCATATTGCATGTTTCTTATATATATATTTGTTATTTATCATTTTTCATTAGATATTATTATAATATGTAATTTAAATCTGTGTTGTGCCTCAATGCAGCTGATGATATTTAACAATCTAAATCCTTATTCACATTTTTTTTACTTGACTATTCACATATTTTTATGGCATCATTAATATCATAAAAAACTCAAATTAGTTTACATATCCATTTTTTTATAAATACATGAACATTTAATGGAGTTTATCATAAAAAAACTTATATTATATTAGCACATATCTTATAAAATCCATTTAATCACAAAAAATTTAGAGTAAATTTTTTTTTCTATTAGTGTGTGAAATACATTAACAAAATTTTGAGTGAAATATTTTAACAAAATTAAGAGATATAAAATTAAGAGGTATAAAACATGTTAATGATTTAATTACATAAGGGTAGTTTAGCCTTTTGTATTTTCAAAATTATGAAATGAGAATTTTTTAGATATAATTTTAAAAAATGGTTGATTTGGATATTTTCAATTTTTGAGAGGCTTTTTTTTATCATTTTCCCATTAAAAAATCCATTGTTCACAACCATTTAATCATGGGATGATTTTTTAAAAAATTTATTATTTTAAATTTTTTTTATTACATATACAATGCTACTAATGCATTGTATACTCCACTGTATCGGTATCAGAATTCTTACACTGCTACATTTGTGCTTTCATTATGTATAGGTTGAGAACCGAGAGGGGGTGATGAACTTCGATGACATCCTAGCCAACTCCGATGCGTTCATGGTGGCGAGGGGAGACCTTGGGATGGAGATTCCGATCAGAAGGTGATGATCTACAAATGCAACAAACATGCAAGGAAAGCCAGTTGTGACCACAACCCAGATGTTGGAATCCATGATCAAGTCTCCATGGCCCACTCGCGCAGAAGCAACTGATGTGGCCAACGCCGTACTTGATGGGACCGACTGTGTTATGCTCAGTGGAGAAACAGCCGCCGGAGATTACCCAGAACTCAACTGCCTATACGATGACGAAGATCTGCTATGAAGCAGAATCAACTATGGATTATAAGTCTGCTTTCAAAAGGGCTACAAGTGCCACACCAACAACAATGAGCCCTTTAAAGAGCTTGGCTTTTTGGCTGTTCGGACCGGTAACTCTGCTAAGGCAGCTCTCATTTTGGTCCTGATGAATAGGGGAGAACAGCGAAACTGGTGGCGAAGTACAGGTCTTTGATACCGATATTGTCCGTGGTGGTTCTGGAGACAAATACGGATTCTTTTGATTGGCATTGCAGCGATGAATATCCGGCGAGGCACAGCCTCGTATACAGAGGGCTGGTTCCAGTACTTAGTGATGTTCCTGTTAGGGCCTCCCTTTTGGATTCAAGGATCGAGGCTGTTGAATTCGCGTTACAGCAGGCAAAGAAGAATGGGCTTTGCAAGTCTGGGGACTTCATTGTTGCACTGCATAAGACGGGGGAGTCTTCTGTGATTAAGGGCCCATTGGGCGTTCATTCTCATTCTTATTCCACTGGAATGTCCAAGAAAATTGAGTTTAAAATCCTCCATTCATGTGTTCATTATTGGACATTCTAAACAAAAATTTCCTCTTCATGGAATCTAAAAAAACTAGATTCCCAGGAACGAAGAATTCTCATTCTATATGAGAGTTACACAATTCTATTAAGTGATACTTGGAATACTGCATTCACAATGGCATCCATGAAAAAAAGATAGGTTGTTTTAGCATACATACCCCAGAATCTTTTTCTTCTATTTATTTGCTACATTCATTGTAATATAGTCCTTTAAAGATCAATGATATTATCAACTGCTGTCCAAGCACAAGATGAAATACCTTGCACACATTTCATAGTCTGCAAATAGAACAGTATTTGGGGCATTTAAAAAGGTTGAGAAGACTCCATAATGGTGAAAATATTCAAACTACTCAAATCACATTCAAATATATGCAGCATAGATTTTATTAACAAAATACAAGCAACTTCAACCAAATTCACAGCACAAGAAAAACCAAACAAAAGGGATCCAAAATCCATTAAAAACCAAACAATATATACAAAACTCCAGCAAGAACAATAAGAGCAGATTTGTTTGTACTGAAAATACATCCTCAATTCTCATCAGGATTAGATGATGAAGATGATGACGAAGAAGAATAATTCTCACCTTCCCCATCACCTTGAGATCCCAACAGAGATAACAACCCATTGAAAGGCCAAGGCAAGGACCTCCTCCCACCATTTCCACCACCACCAACACCACTCTCCAATCTGTTATCACCACCATTGGCAGAAGATCCATTGGAACCCTCCTTCGATCCTTCCGAAGGCAACTGAAACCGACACACAGGACAAGAGCTGTGGAGCTCCAGCCAAGGCAAGATACACCCACTATGGAACTTGTGATTGCAAGGCATCACCTTTGCTTCACCACCCACTTCAAAATCCTCCAAACACACAGAGCAGCTCAGACCCCCATCGATCTTGACTGTCGGGAGAGCCTCCACCGCCTCCTTCCGCGCCGGAGGAGTCCCGTACCGGTTCGGGTCGTTCTCCGACAAATGCTGCAACAGCTGGTCCAAGCTAGACCCAAGAAAGTAGTCCCCAAAGGACCCACTCGGCGCATCATCATCGCGTGATTGATCGACCGAGCCTTCTAAGATGATGGTCTGATCGAACGGATTGATCAGTATCACTCGCTCGCTACGCCTCTCTCCCTCGGCCTCCGAATTCTCCGAATCCTCTGCGCGGCCGTCGCGGAGACTCCGTATCAATTGAAGGGCCGCCAGCCGCCTCTGGCGCCGCCGGAGGATCGATTCGAGGTCCCAATCGCGGCCCAATTCGGCGTACGACGCTTCGGAGACTTCGGAGTCCCCTCTTCGGTGCCTCCGGCGGTGCCGCATTGGACCACCCATCATGCCGAGGAAGATCGGAGCCCACAGAGAGAGGGATCGGTCGGAGCCCAATTCACCGAAGATGTTGGCATCGCTGTCGTCGTCGTCGGCGTTGTTGTGGTTGTTATCGGACGGTCTCTGGCCCTCCATGGCTTCGATGAAGCCGCTGTGGCATAATGGGCACTTGATCTCGGCTTCCATGATTGGGTTCACCCATTCTGTGCACATGTGACACCAGTAATTGCTCACCAAAGTCTCATCCATCTCTGATTCACCCCCAAATCTCTATGTATCTTCTGTAATGAATCAAAACAAAGAAACCCAAATTAGACCCAGTTCTGAATAAGCAAAAAGGAGCAGTCTTTGAGAGATGGATGTTCTAATTCGTTTGTTCAGATGGTGAATCAAACGAAACCAAGCAACCCAAATTAGATCCACAACAGAAAGGGAAAGAAAAACAGGGGAAAAAAATCTTTAAAGCGAATATGTTCTTGTGAAAAAAACAGAGTGATTTTTTTTACTTCAAAGAACCTGAATGTAATCTCAAAAAAGGACGACCGCATAAATTTTTTCATCATCTTAGACCCAAAAATAAATAAATAAATCAAACAATGAAAGTTGAAATCAAAGCATACCCAAGAGAAGACTAGGCAAGACACGCAAATCCACGAAAAAAATTATATTTTTGTTTGCAGTCTTGGATTTAAATGAAGATGGAGGGTTTGAAGGGGCCAATCGGGAGGCTACACAGAGAACTGAAGAAGGATCTAGAAAGATTTAACAAGTCATGTTTTTCATTGATAAGAATGAAATGTTGGCACGCAATCCTATCAGGAGATGGAGATGGCAAGTAATTTAAATATATAAAAAAAAAAACAAGTTGATCCTTCCAGTCAATTCATGGTAAATGAAAGATATGGAAAATCAAAAGAAAACCCAACATTTTGATATAAATGGATTACCATTTGAAAGAGAGAATTTTTTTGAGGCTGGCAAGGTGTGATAGGAAGTTGCAGAGACACAACAACCTCTTTTAAATAACGTTGGGTCCCAGACAAGTTTTGTTAATAAAAAGATGTATATAACCCTATTATAATATAAATACTAATAACGGTTTTTTTTTAAAAAGGAAAAAATCGATGTTATGAAAATAAAAAAAAGTCCATATAAAGTTGGTAAATCTTCTTAGGTTCTATCTTATTAGACAATATTTATTTTAGTCTCTATAATTAACCGATGTGTGGTTAACCTTAACCATATATGATAAATTATTGTTATACCCTTTTAAAATTTATTTTATTTGTTAAAAAAATTGATATAACTTTATGAAAACTCATGAAAATTGAAAAAAAATTCTTATAAAATAAAAAAAATCATCTTAACTCCTTGAAATCTTCTTAAAATCATAAAATTATTTACTGATTTATTTAAATTTTATTAAACAAATTATAATTTTATAATCAAGGTGTTATTCTTTTTGTTGCTAATAATTTTAAGTTGAAAATCTGTTATTAATTTTTTATTTGGTTTTTAATTTGTTTTCTCTTATTTTATAATGGAATTGATGAAACTATAATCTTTTTTGTTTGATCTCTGTGAAGAGATTGAGGAGGTGAAAATATTAAAAAATGACTCTATTTTGTAGATCAAATGAGGTTCGAGGGTTATTTTTTTTTATAGTTGAGGCTGATATTTCAGGAGATGGGAATGTTGAAAAATGAAGAGGGTATTTTTATCTTACAGAAAGACTAAATCTGATTTTATAAAGTTTGTATGGATTGAATATGATTTTAATAAGTTTTTGAGGACCTATTTCAATATACTTGTGATTGGGGGACTAAATTCATTAACCATATACACTTTATAGGGACCTAGAACGATTTTATGAATTTAACTAAACTTTTTATGATTTTAAGAAGATTTGATTTATGATTTTAAGAAGATTTGAGGGAGTTAAAAATATTTTTTCTTTTAAAAAATCATAAAAAAAATTAAACCAATTATATATAGGGAAGATGACCAAAAAAATCTCATTAGAGTTTGAAATACCTAAATCAGTCATTTTTTAAAATTATACCTAAAAGAGTTTTATTTCACAGTTTTAAAATATGCCCTTATGTAATTAAATATTTAATATACATCTTTATTCCATACTAAAAACCTATTTTTCCTACAAAACAACAATATCTCTATAGAAATCAATAAGATTTTGTTATTATATATCATACTGTGTGTTTCTTATATATATCTTATATGATATTGTTTATCATTTTTCATTGTGTATAATCATAATATGTAATTTAAATATGTATTGTGCCACAATGCAGCAGATGATATTTTGTATTCTAAATCTTTATTCACATTTTTTTTTTGGCTATTTACTTATTTTTATGATATCATTAGTACATATCCATTTAAAAAAAACATCAACATTTAATGGAGTTTATTATAATTCAAATTATATTAATACATATTCACAAAATCCACCTAATCGCAAAGAATTTATAATAAAAAATTGATCTACATGAAAATGTGTAAAATATATTAATAATATTAAGGGTGAAATATTTTAACAAAGTTAAGAGATATGAATGTATTAAAGATCTAATTGCATAAGGGTAAATTAGTCTTTTGTGTTTCTAAAATTGTAAAATAAGAATTTTTTAAGTATAATTTTAAAAAATGGCTGATTTGAGTATTTCTAACTTTAGAGAGACTTTTTTAATCATTTTTCAACTATCCGTGCATATTGTTTAACATCCAGGCAGCACTCTGTTTAGATATCGTCCCTTATACTTCAAATATATAGAAAATAGATTAAAAAATAGATATCGTCTCTTATACGGTTATACCCATAAAAAAAATATGTATATAAAAAAAAGTGGTAAATGCATATAACTACATGCAATCTTATCAAAATTCAGATAATCCCTTGTCTTTTGCTAAATCTAAATTAACCCTCATAAACCCAATCAAAATACAAATACACTCATCTGTCAGTCAAGCTAACTCATGGTTGATTGAATTTAACCTTACGTGTATATTACGACCCTTTATATGTTTGGATCGTTAACAGCCTTACAGGTTTGATAAAATACTTCAATCATTCATTTCATTCTTATTTCACTAAAAAGATGATCTTTTATGCATGCAGAGCCAACGTAGGAGGAGGGAGGGGCATTGATCCCCTGAGTTTTTTTAATTTATTTTTAGATTTTTTAATCTTTTTCTAGATCCTTTTAATTTTTTAATGATAGATTGATTTTAATTATGGCTCATAGATCATGAGCTCCATCTATATATGAAATTTTCTAAATAGCAACAGCTTAGAACTAAAAATAAATAAAAATAAAACCATTCATTATTCATCTCGACCATCTATGTGTATGGTGTGCCTTTACTCTTTTGAATTAACCCTCTCCATCCACATAAAATAAAAGCTATTTTTATTCTCTTTTTTCATTTACCTCTAAGCCTCCTTCTATCCATATCCCAAAAACAGCCATGGCCCCCTAGAATTTTTTAATTTATTTTTATTTTTATTTTTTCTAAGTCCTTCTAATTTTTTATGGTAAATTGATTTTAATTAGGACCCATAGATCATAAGGCCCACCTATTTATGAAATTTCATAAACAACAACAGCTTAAAACTAAAAATAAAATAAAAAATAAAACAATCATCCATTATTTATCTCGACCATCTACATATATAGTGTGCCCTTACCCTTTCTTTTAATTAACCTTATCTCCTCCACATAAGATAAAAGCTATTTTTTACTATTTTTTTCATTTACCACAAGTCTCCTTTTATCCATATCTCACAAATAGACATAGCCCCCCTGGATTTTTTTAATTTATTTTTAAGTTCTTTTAATTTTTTTCTAGGTCCTTTTAATTTTTTAATAGTAGATTGATTTTAATTAGGGTCCATAGATCATGTGCCCCCCACCTACATATGAAATTTCCTAAACAGCAACATCTTAGAATTAAAATAAAAAAATAATCATCCATTATCCATCTCGACCATCTACGTGTATGGTGTGCCTTTACCCTTTTTTTAATTAACCTCCCCCCTCCACATAAAATAAAAGTCATTTTCTACTCTTTTTTTTCATTTACCCCCAAGCCTCCTTCTATCCATATCCCACAAATAGCCATGGATGCACAGATCCCATTCATCGGTGTCCCTATCTAGGCGCCCATCTTGAAAAAAATTTATTTTTGAATTTTTTTTTGTATCTCAACTGTTCCCAATATCAATTCTCATCTCTAAAAAAATCCATAATTTTTAGTTTTTTTCATTAACTGTCCCAATCGGGAATCTGTTATATGTAATTCTCTCATCTCCTCTATCAACACTTTGAAGGTATAAAATTTTTCCTTTTACCTTATTGTCATTGTTACTAATTTATTTAAAGTTTAAAATATTTGTATAAATATATAAAATAATCAAATCATTCAACATTTTCAGAATATGAAACATTGTCGAGGTTAAATTTAAAGATATGTATTGTTTATTAGATTTATGTTTTGACAACTTTTTTTTCCTGAATTATCAATATGAAAATATTGATACTTATTTTTTATAATGATTTAGTGATATGTTTTATATGAATGTCTTTATTTCATTATATATATTTTCATCTATGCTATTGAATAAATAAATAAATAAATAATCATTATGATATAACTTTAAAAATATTTATGTAAGTCACATTAGTCTATCTTTATAAAAAAATCTTGGTTCCGCTACTGGTCATCAATGTTTAACACTGTCATGTGTGCATGCATGGCTTCTGTGCATAACTCCTCTATCTCCAGTACTCAACACCCCCCCCCCCCCACCCTTCTCGCTCGCTCTCTCTCTCTCTCCATTCTTATCTCTTCTTCCACAGCCTATACAGGGAGAACATAGAGGACGAGGTCATCATCATCATCAGCACCTCCTTCGACATAGGAGAGGTAACTCAAAAAATGTCACTTCTCCTAAATTTCAACCCAAGTCACCGGTGGATGGAGAGGAGGAGGGAGAGGAAGGAGAACAGGTCGAAGAGGGTGTGGACGAGGTAGGTGCCGTAGACAAGGAGGCCACTGCCGGAGTCCATGGAGAAAGAGATAGGACTGATGAGATAGGCCAGAGAAAGGTTCCCGGAGGATAGCCGTGATCTCTCACGGGTAGGGGAGCAGGGAATGAAGAGGATGGCGTTCATCAAACATGTGGGTAAAATGGTAATTCATAGAGGGTTTATTTGTGTTTTTTCACTATACAAGGATTTGTTAGTATTATTCATAATGTCTTGGTTAATGGAACGGAATATTCGATGAATATTCCAATTATGTAGGACTATTTAATTCAGGGGGCTGATTTGGATTTTAGTATGGATTTTAGGGGGTTACATGGATTTTGTAAAAAATACAGGGGGTTTTCTGGATTTTCAAAGATTACAGGGGGTTATATGCATATATCCCCCCAAAAAAATATTTGCGTACCTTTACATTAAATATTCAAATATAGTATTATATATTTATTTTTTATAAAATATATGCATGTTTATATCTAGTTGTTTTTTCACTTCTTCTTTAACAATAAATAGCTCCACCGTTTATTATATAAAATATATGTTATTTGTATTTCTATTTAGACTTTGTTTTAATATATTTAATTTAAAAATAAATAAATTTAAATAGATGAAAAAACTTGATTGTACCTTTTTTTTTTTATTTTTTTTTGAAAGAGTGCCCATGGTGTTGCCACTCCACCTGGATTTCACCATCCAATTCCTTTAAAAAAAAATTGTGTAACAACACTCATCTTTTTTTCATTTTTTTAGAAAAATTGGTACTGCTTTAAATATTTGAATAAAATAAATTTAATTTAGAACAAATTCAAATTCAAATAAATATGATTATAGATAAATATGGTTTGAACATTATTCTTAAAAAAATTAAAAAAGTATTATCCAACAAATATAATAAAACATTTTTTTTGTTCCATTCAATCTTTTATATCCATCCATCCTCCTATTGATCAATTCTATATATCATTTTTTTTTCATGACAGAAAGGTTTTCCATGGCTGACCTTACTGTTGGTAAGTTATCTTCTATTTATCATCTTGTTACAGCCTACTTAAATCACTGTAAAGAATTACTTGGCATAATAACTATATATATCAAGATTTTATTGGTTTTGCCCCTATATACTTGTTAGGAGTGAGGGAGATGGGGTCTGGTTCTAATCAGGATTAGTTACCATAAGCATCAAACTACATAGTTTATTAATTGAACTATACATAGCTTATGAAATGAACTGCATAGCCAATTGTTGAGTACAATGTCACTCTTTGTGCAGTTCGATTCATAGACTATACAATTCGATATTTATGATACTGATGATACCAAGCCTAACTGGATCCAAACTCACGAGACATAGTCAGTGATCATCTACAAAACCACTATTAAAACAGAAAGATTAGTCACTATGATATTTAATAGGGTGCTGTTGCACAATCCTCGTTACATCCTAACCTTGTATCTAGTTCTTATATACATCATTATATATATATATATACCCGAGTGATAGCGTGCGGTGGACCGCACGGTGCGGATCCGATGTGCATCGTCCGATCGCGGGTCCATCGCATCCAACGGTCGATGTGAATCGCACCCGACCGTCTGATGCGATGGACCCGTGATCGACGCCCCGTGGTCGACGCCGCACGCGACCGCACGCCGCACCTAATCACTCCTTTATATATATAAACATATATATCTTATCATATGATGTATATTATTAAAAAAGAGTAAAAACATACTGTATAGGGTGGGACGCGTAAATTCTCATAGCTCATTCAATACAATAGACATATAAATTAGACAAACTAATGATTTTTTTCTTTGTTAAAAAAAAAAACTCACCCTTCCTCATCATTCTCTTCTCTAGGTTCGCTTTGTGTTATTTCATTTTATTTTCTCACATCCATTTTAGATTTATAATCACTCTTACCAAGATTTATATATTTTTGAAAAAACATGTATTTATAAAGCGAAAAGTGATTGTTCCACAACGTCTTTTTTTGGGTGGTTGTACACGTATTGTATTTCTGGTCTGTTCCTCCTGGTTGTGGGGGTGGACCTGTCTCTTTTTTCAAATGAAGCTTGAGAGTTACCAAAAAAAAAAAAAAAATTGTTTAGTAGTACAACACAGTCTGGAATCATCCAAGTTGAATTAAAACCATCAAATAAAGACGTTATAAGGAAAAAAAAAAACAAAAAAAAGGAGAGATGGGAGAAGATGAGGACATAGGTCATAAATGCTGACTTTGATCCTGATTTATGACTCACGTTCTGAGGGGAAAAAAAAGGTGCATTTGAAGTTCTCAGAAGAAGAAAAAACGTGACCTTTTTTATATTAATACTTGCACAATTTACAACACTATTTTTGTTTTTAAAAGATTTTTTTTTCTCTCTAAACTATTTAATAGTGTAGGTGTAAAAAAAAAAGTGTCTCCTATGCTGTCATACTTATGAATATTCTCCATTAATTATAAGATATTTGGAGTGATCAATGCATTAATTTAATATCAAATCAAATCATTTCATTTGTTCTATTGGATTTCTCTCCTCAAATCTTGATCCACCTTTGTCACCATAAATCAAGACAAAGGCATACATGTTGAGAGATCGGACTAATATGATTTGACCGTCGGAGCACTAATCCGAATTACAAAATCAGACGCCTCCATAAAATATATACTCAATTATGAAAAATGTAACAAGACTGATAAGTTAATATATATTGGAAAATTCCACTCCATTATTAATGAAACAGTGGCTTCCCAGAATTTGATGTCACACATCATAACCACCGGTTAACCAATGGATTGGTCATTAAGGGGATTTTTATTTAGATAAATAAGTGTAATGTAAAATGAATGTATCATTAAAAAAAGTTGGAATCACTTGCATGTAAGAACTAAGAATAACCTCTCATGTGAAATATTCAGGCAAGTACACAACATTTATCAGACAACTTTGTTTGTTTGTTTTTTTGTTTTTAATTAGAGAAAATTATAGAGTATCAAAAAAAAAAAAAAGGCAAGAGAGTTGTCATATCGGGCTAGGTCTTTGTCCAGAACGTGGAGGCGTGGAGGCATGGAGCCCATTGACGGCCCACCTCTTCCTATAATTGAAGCAAATACCTCGAACGCATCTTTTAGCCCTTTTTTTTTATGGAAAAAGATATACATAGCCTCATTTTACAGTCCATTTTACAGCCTATGATTTTTTAAAATTCATACACTCATCTTTTGAAGTGCATGTTATTATATAAAATAAAATATATACTAAGATACATTAGTGTATTTTTTTCATAATAAAAAAATAATAAATTGTTTTTTAGAAGTGTGAATAAACTAGTGTGAATAAGTGTGAATAAAACAGATTTTAGATGTAGGGAATACATAGGAATAAACTATGTCAGAATAAACTGATATAAAGTGTATATGGATTTCAACCAACCCCAGAATTAAAGTTATTCCTGGTAATCCCATCCAAATGAATATATAGGCTTATTGTCAAATCAACTGTTATCACATCTAATAAATCACATGCCTAGTCAACTATCATTATTTCTTCACATTTTATAAATCTTTATCCACCCTTTATTCACATTTTATCCAAACAACTAAAAATTTATTATTACGTTTTCTAATAAAAATAATTAAAAAACACAATCAAACACAAAATCACTTTATCTTTATTTATACACTTATGTCAAAATAATTACATACTTAAGAATAAATCATATTTTGTACCAAACGGGGGCTTAAGCTCTTTTTGATGATGAACCTTCTCCACATTCATTTTTAAACCTTTTTTTTTCAACACTAAGAACATTGTGCAGTATTTTATAATTTATATGGATCTAATTTATTTTATAATTTATATGGATCTAATTACTGCAGTTAGAGTAAACAGACAGAGGTAACATTTTCAGCTTGATCATAAGATCAACCACGGATATCTCCCCGATATTCAAAAAAAAAGAAGCATTCATTTTTTTAACGATATATTCATTTCATTTGGAGCGCTCTTATGCTTAGTCCGTTTAACAAACTCATACAATATAATAATAAAGTATATACTCTGTTATCATAGTGTATAACACAAAAATCATTTTTTTTACACGAAAAAAAATACACTAATATATTTCAATATATATTTCTTTTCATATAATAACATTTACTTTAATGGAAGAGTGTGATTTTTAAAATAAAGAAAACCGGTATGAACTGTAAATGTAGCAGCACAAGGGTCGGACATATCATTTTCCATTCACTTGTGATAAGTACCATCTGGTGGGCTTGAGTTGTATAATTGTATCCCTCTCTGTCCCAGATGCTAAGTATGTCTTGAAATGAATGTTGAAGATAGCAGAAAGCCTGTGATTGACCCAAATTGTCATTAAAACTTATGGTCTATATACATGAGCTCTCGCAATAAATTCCCACCTATATGAATTTGTTAATAGAACCGCAGTATCACATCCCAAATTTTTGCAATAAC
The DNA here is from genome assembly GCA_030737845.1 of Acorus calamus. Classification (NCBI taxonomy): domain Eukaryota; kingdom Viridiplantae; phylum Streptophyta; class Magnoliopsida; order Acorales; family Acoraceae; genus Acorus; species Acorus calamus. Next base: position 6,621,549 of record CM060861.1, on the reverse strand, counting down.
ACCGTTTGTGCATATACCCAAAAATTGAGAAACTATACGTGAAAAACAGCCACTCTGATTCCACAGCCTGGACAGTGGACACCACGAAGACAGTAAAAAAAATTACTGTAATTTCTGAACTACTAAGCTCTACAGGTGGAATAGAGAGAACTCAAAAAAATTGAACTGTACAAACCACCACTTTGTACTAATGTCAATTAAAAAAAGAAAAATAAAATTGAGGTACCAAGACAGGGAAGATGTTGAATTAAACAGTATCACTCCAAACTTACAACTTCACGTCTCCCTTGATGGACCGTCTGTCTGTAACAACAAAAGAAATCTACTTCAGACTACAAACATGTTACTTTTGTACAGACAGAAAAATGTTATATGGGTCAAGTCTCTATACTCTGCATGGAACTTAAGTGTCTCATAACTTGTAAAGGAATTTGCATGATGCAGCTGGAAACTACTATTACACGTAACAGGAAATTTATACATTGCAGAGGAAAATATATAGAACACATTCAGTCAACCAAAAGGCACACAATCGGATCCATGAAATGAGTGGAAGTGCAGAAATGAAACTGACTATTTATCCTTGATGAGATTTATGCCCAAAAAGAAGGAAAAAAATTATACTCTTGATGCGAATAGAGTATTCTACCAAGGTTCCCGGCTTAAACTATGAGAAGATAGTTAGATAGAGAACCTAGATGAGAGGGAGGAGGAGAGGAGAGACTTTAAGAAGCAACAATTTTTCTCCAGAATTATTATTTTTTTTTAAAAAAAAAATTTCATTTGATCACCATTCACCTTCCAAATAACAAAATACATATTTGATAGTAAAATTGAAAGATAACTTCTATAACTATTTAAACAACTTCACCCCATAAACCATTATAAGTGTGTAACCATGCTCACTCATGCTAAAGTCATAGGCTTTTTGTGTATAATATATTTACACAATACATGGTTTCCATAAATTTGCAAAATAGTGAATCTGAATGAGTTTCTAAAACAAAAGGAAAAGAAGGATTGCTATAAATAACCTTTTCAATGAAAAGAGTCTATGTTGATGAAAACATATAAGTATACAAAACTAAATGTAAAGGTACGGCAGATATTAATTATAACCTACATTGACAGCTTGAAAAGATCTACTGTCGCAGGACTTAAGTTGTGAAGCTCCAATATTTGATGTAGAATCATCATCATGAATGACAATTCGCCTTTCGCCCTGAAGCCAAAAGAAAAGCATGAGTCTGTTTTCCCCTCAGAAGGCAGGGTAAGGGATACCCTGATTCTTTATATTCTCCAGAAAGCTTATAACTGGTTAACTAGAACCACAAGAAAAATGCAATTATCAGACTTACAGTTGTCCTCCATACTGATAAACTACAGGTGACACTGAGATTACATACTTTCAAGTCAGATGGGTCTGTGTAATTTAAGAAGCCTACTTTATGGAAAGTCACAACAGGCTTATCCATTGATTAATTGCAAGAACCTTTATAAAATTCATGGATAGAAAATACAAGTTTTCAAATCCAAAAGTACTTTGATCAAAACAATTCTATCATTTGAATTCAACGCAATAATATGTACAAAAATGTGCATGCACACACATGAATAAAATTATGTCTGCAATACATAAAAAGTCGGAAAATGATGTATGAGCAATAAAAACCTACCTCATAAGCATGTCTTTATCCTCAACATCCTCGAAAAGAGAGTAATAATATGCAGGATCATAGATGGAGCCGCCTAAAAATTCATTGGAATTGGAATTCTGTCTATCTATTTCATGAGCAGGGGGATTCAAAAAACTGCTGCTTATGTCCAAATTGTCCATTGATGAAGCCCCTAATCTGTATATCTGAATCCATAACAATGAGGACATAAACCTCATTGAAAAGCCGATTATCTGCATTGCTAGAAGAAGTTTGACTGAAAAGATAATGGAAAATCCATCTCTCTCAGAAGATGCATTCCTGCATGCACAATCACAAGGTTTAATGTTTACTGATGTAACAATAGTAAAATAATTTAGAAAGGAATATGATAGAACATTGAACAAAGAGCGCACAAGCCAAGAAATATACAACACAGAATAGACATATTAATGGTCAGCCTCTTTTGCTTTTTTATTATCTTGGTTTTAAGATCTCTCCTTTATTTTATCCTCCATCCTGTCTTATAAATAGCACTGTTCTAATTTCACTTAATTAGCCTCAATCCATCTGGAAAAAATGTCAACTATATGCCTCCACAGACAATCAAGCTCTTGCATTGGGCTCTAAGAACAATCTAATTTGATCTTCATAGTACCTCCCATGAACAACATGGCTCCACATAGACTCTGCATCAACAAGGAACCTCCATAGCCATTTACCCAATTGGACTCAATTCATATTGACGAGATTTAACACCCCCCACCCCCCCCCCCCCCCCCCCCCCAATCCTTTCCACTACACACATGCTCGCACTTGGCCAAGAAAGGCCCTATCCCATATTCCTTGTTCATGGACTAAAAGATTTCCTTCTAATCACCTCAAGTCTTCTCAAGCATTTATAGCACTTTACAACAACAATGCAGACCAAAGAGCTGGTCTCACTTCACCATACTACTTCCCCCAATGCCTACACCTTAACCGATATTATAACTACTTCGCTGGACTATTTGATACCTACAGATCTCGTATTTCATTTATTGCAAAAATACAGTGTGTTTGGAGCCAATGCGAACCCACAGACCAACCCAATTGATTTACATGATGCAAGTCTTTATCAAAATTGATGAAGCCTCAAAAGGGCATAAAAGAAGTTATTCAAGAAGAATTAAAGTAGAACGCACCATATTACATGGGAAAAGAGAATAAACCAAGCAACATCAAGCAAGATCAAACAGAAGAGCAGAAAGCCGTAGGTCCTCCCTAAGCTCTGGCTGCTGCTCTCGATGGCAACAAGGGCAAATAGTGAGACCACCAGATTCACAATCGGGACTCCACTGTACAGAGCCCCAAGTGATCCAAACAAAGCACAACCAATCTGAACAAAAGAAAACAAAAACTTATCATCAGTCGCACAAGAACCCTAGTAACCAATCAAAAAACTTGAAATACTACGAATTCAAACAGAAATCACGAAATCAAACTAAAACAAGTAGATAATCCACAATTTCCACATTTCGAAAAGATTAATCCTAATATCGGGATCGAATAGGGACATACTCGTATTGGAACCTATAAAATGGTAATCGATCAAGAATTCCTTCAATCAAATAAATATCGACCAAAAAAAGATCATAAAAATCCTATAAACCCTAAATTCGGATCGAATCCACATCCAGCAAATGAATTCCCGAGATTCATCGATCAGAACTCACGCTTTCGATAAATTCAATGAAGAACTCAAACTAAACAAGAATTCCAGAAATCATTCGAACCTGGACGTAGATAAGGAGGACGGCGGCGTTTTGGATCTTGTCGTAGTCGCGAATCCACGATAGACACCGAGCTCCTGTCGTCGACGAACAGCAGAGCATCATATGAACATTCGAAGCGCGAAATCTTCGCAAGCCGAAACAATCGAAAGCTCTCACAGATCAAGCGAGAGAGTGAACTACATCGAAAGGCCTTTCAAATCATACGATCGAAAGCTCTCACAACTGGTTTTGAGAGAGGGAGAGAAACCAAAAGCGGTCATTTTATACGAATCTCTCTCTCTCAAAAAACGTTTTGTTGTTCCTGTACAAAACGGAAAGAAGTGCCTCTTCGCGTACGGTTGTTCATTCGGAGGCATGGAGAAGTTCGTGCCCTTGATTGTAGAACCTCCGTATTTAAAATCATGACCGTTGATCGAGATCTTGAAGGCACGATGTCAGAAATCAGACGGTTGTGAAGTAAAACTGTATGGGATTTTATGTGCGATCGAGTTTATGTAATGTCATTTCTCTCTTTATGGATTGGGGGGGGGGGGGGGGGGACAGAGAGGCGGGAGAGTGTGTTGAGCTGGCGATCACGTGGTTTTTGGGGGGGGGGGGGGGGGGGGATTGGGGGTTTCTCGACTACTTGACCCGGCCCACATATGTAGTGAGTAGTAGGCCCCAATTGCAGCCAGGATTGCGGGCCGGATCCAGTTAAGATTGACATTGGTCAATCCATTCAGTATCGAACTACACATTCTATAAATCTAACTATACAGTTAATGAATCGAATTACACAGCCAATGAGTTAAACTGCACAGTCAATTGTTAAGTACATATGTCACTCTTTTATTGGATCCAGTTAGGTCTGAGTTTGGTTAATACTATCAACATCTAATATGAGAGTAACACATGTATCTACCAGTGTATAATTCGATAAATAAGTTGTGCAGTTCAATATTGATGGACTGATTAAAACCATATCTGATTGACACCCCCGTATTGCAATTCTCTGCTCATCCGTATGATGTGGTTATATGTGAGGTAACACAAAAAATGTTTTCATATTTATTTGTTATAATATATTATATCTATAATTTCATTTAATATTTTCTCATTATCCCATCCATCTTTTCATTATTATTACAATATATTTCGTGCGAGTTTAGTACGAATCTAAGTTAACCTTAATCAAACCGGAATTCGAGTCAAACTCAACAAGTTGGGTTCGATTGGCCTCTTCGGATTTAAGAATCCGGGTATAGTTGGATTGGATTGACCTTTGCCAATTTCAAGTTGGATTAGGTTTGAACTCCAATCCAACTTAACCCAATCATCCAAGTTTCAACCCCAGTGTTTTTTTAAGTTAGATACTGAGCCATTCTTACATTCATTTTTTTAATTTACATTTTCCACTAATTTAGTATATATTGGTTTAAACAAATACAAAAAGATGTATGTATCCAAAAGTAAATTTTATGTTTTGTTGTAAGAGTGTGTATTTCATCATTTGAAAATAAAAATCAAAACATGTGGGATATTGAAAAAGGAAAATGATATGTCTAACCTCTTATGTAACCACATTTGCAGTCTACATAATTTTATTTTTTTTTAGAAAATCACTCTCCATTGAAGTATACTGAAACGAAGTATATATTGAGGTATAACAAAAAAAAAATTTTGACAAATAATTTTATTTTATCCCATATACTATTATTGAACCTCATACTTTATAATAATGTAATATATTACATTATTAAAGTGTATGTGGTTATAAAACGGATTATGAGTGTATCAACGCTTTATTAAAAAAGTTGTGAGAAATGATCATCCCTTCACCTTTTTTTTCTTTGGCCCAACATTCCAAATCGACTAGAAATCATTTTATCCTAAGCCCTATTACACTCGGTTTTTATTATAGTAACAAATGCATGGTTGTACACCTAGTTAGTCTTCTCCACTCACTATATCGAGTACATACCTTATTGAAATTTTTTTACATTTTGTATAAATAATAGCTTTCAATTTATTGGAGCATATAATCCACCTTGTATAAAATACATACTTTATTAAATAAATTATATGATTTAAAAATTTTGAAAACATAAAATCAACACAGTGTAACATTTTCCTTTTATCCTAGGTAGGGATGCAAAATGGAGTGGGCCAAACGAGCCACACAGGCCCAACTCATTCACTACCCATGCTATGCATAGCAAAGTTAAGGTGGCCCAACATTGACAATTTTCCGGGCCGGGCCGGGCCACCCGTAGCCCAGGACAACGAAAAACTCGGGCCGAGGTAATCTACAGCGCGAGACAAGTTACCAGTTCTTCTCTTCTCATCTATAAAAGGACGCCAAACCCAAAACCCTAAAATCGAACTACTTGATCTTATCCGAGCAGCGGCCGACGCCGCCCGAGACGGCCCTCGGTCATTCCCCAAAACGTTGCCCCGGCGTCCCCAAAAAACCGCCGGTTTTAATGGTAGCGTTTCGGGACCGGCCATGGATCTTCCGTCTCGGGTTGCCCCGATCGCCTGCGATGAAGACTGCCCGCAGTCCGAGCCCCTCCTTATGAGGGGGGCCATGACGGCCAAGCGGGCTCTCAAACCAAAATTTTTAAACTATTATGTTTTTTCTTTTGTGGTTATTACAGATTTGATGATTTGTTTTGTCAATGTGTTTTACATTTCAACTGTTCTAACTGTTCTTATTCATTTGTATCTATTTATTCAGGTATCTTCCATGGCGAATACTGCAAAACAACAGAGGATTGATTATACTGAAAATATCATTCGTTGTTGATTGATGTATTAAACCTTAAATAAAAGAGAAGCCTGTTGTAACATTTAAATTTTCAATTATGAATCTGCATATTGATCATGTTTTTCAGTTGATGTTGGGAAGACCTTGTGATTGAATGGATACATTTGTACTTGTTAAACAGTCTACTTGGACGAATTTGGTACACCTTTGGCACTAACAACTTCTAGTGGAAGGCTATGTCGACTAAATACGACCACAAACAATAATTTATGATCTCTCCAAACAAGCGCAAGCTTATTGTCAAATGTCTCTTCTATTAAGAAGACCGACCCAGGAGATGTTTTTTATTTGCATTCCCGTCTTTTGGAAAGAGCCGCTAAATCAAATCAATTTCCTGGTCTGCATCTTCAATTTTTGGAAATTTATGAAATTCTTTCATCAAGCCTGATAAATGAACCTACAAAATCCCTCAAATTGGAAAGGAAAGGTTTATCCATTTTCTTTAGTTATTCAGTTAAACCAATGATTCGTTATTGAAGAAAATAGCAACAACCATTTCATTGGACATGCGTATTTTACATTTCCCAACGGATTTACATGTACTCTTTCTATTTCAAGAACAAACATTTCTACTATTATTCTTAGTACAATATAAATATTTGAGAACATTATGATTCAAATTATTTTAAAGGGTTTGTTGATATAAAATAGATGATGCACGTGTTAAAACATGTGGCATAACATTGCCGTTATGCATATAAATAAAATAATATTAATTACATAAAATTAAATAGTGATTAATAAAATACAAAATATGTTTATAAATCACAATGCTAAAAATAATGTTTTTCTATTATATTTAATATATATAAAGACGATATATATATGCGTTGCTATTAATCGATGCAGAACAAATGAGGAAGATACATAAGCCTCACAACCGTACTTGTAATTGCATGCAAATGAGGAAGATATAGAAACAATCACGACAGGATGCGCTAGAGGTTGAGGTTGCTAAAGTTAATCCACCTACCAGAGACTGCGACATATATGATATGCAGGGAAATTTTCGTAAATAACCCTTTGAAAAATTTTAATTTAACTTTTAACTCTCCCCTAGTTTTAATTACAAAAACTAACCCTTGACCCGGTCAGCGTTGACTGAGTTTTTTTATTTTCGGGTTTTTAGGGATAACACGCCTCCTTTGCAGACATGACACGCCTCTTTTGTAAAATCTAAAAACTGTCAAAAATAACAAAAATAACTTTCAACCATCGATTTGACATCCAACACGATCTCAGAACGCTCCAAAATTCAGCGTAGGGGCGAAGCGACTACTCCTGTAGGGCTCGTCGATACGAACGCGTGGACATATTCTAATAACGATTCTGATCTACGATTTGAAAGTTATAGCCATTTGAAGTTATGACCATTTTCATTTTTTTGTCATTTTTTTCTTGAAATTGTTTGTTATATTTTTTTACACTAAAATAGTTTGAGTTCAAACCTAAATTGTATACATCCATGTCATTTTCATACATTGTGTAGGTTTGTTTATTGAAATTATTTATATTATTTATTTACTTTTTATGTATAACCCTAAATTTTTTTAGCAAATAAGTAAAATAAATTTTAAATAAATATAAATGTATAGTATTTGAAGTGGTGTAATTTGTTTGTAGATGGAAAAAAATCCGATGTATCTTTGATTTGTTTCTTGCATGTTAAAAAACAGATCAAAACTTAAGACTTTCGAGGCGTGTTATATATAAACAAAGATGATGTTTTAAATCGAATACAAATGACGCCTCCTTTAACAACACCCCCCTTTAAACATTAACTTTGTAGTTTCATTTTTATAAAGGAGACGTGTTATGTATTACACGTCTCCCTAAAAAATTTGAAAATAAAAAAACCCAGTCAGCGCTGACATGGCAGCGCTGACCAGATCGAGGGTTAGTTTTTGCAATTAAAATTGGGGAGGGTTAAAAGTGAAATTAAAATTTTTCAGATGATTATTTATGAAACTTTCCTATGATATATAACGAAGTGAGGTTTTGTACAAATACATAGTTCTCATATTTTTAATTTAGTTTTTTTTGTGAGACTTTTTTTTTCCAGTAAATGATATCAATGACAAAATAAGAAAGAATGATATCAATGACGAAATAAAAAAAAATGGGTGTGTTTATGTCAAAGAAAAGTGAAAAAAAATAATGGAAAGAGAAAATGATTCTTTTAAGCATCAAAAAATCTTTCGTGTTTGTACAAAATAATGGAAAGAAATTTTTTTCCTAATACTTTATTAGAAAAATTTTCTTTCTCGTAGGTAAGAGTATGAAAGAAAGTGATGGCAATTTTTTTCACCACATACATAAACATCAATGAAATTAAAGTTGGTATAAGGAAAAATATTTTACTTTTCACAATTTTCGCTTCGGTCCAAATTCTCTCACATTCTTTTACTTTTCTTTTAAATTAGTGCACAAACACACCCTCAAGCGTTAGCAAAAGAAATCCATATTGTGCAACATGAGTCACTTAAAATTATTTCATCGCCACCAACCATAACAAAATAAGTTTCACGCTTGATTTATTCAACCACCAAATTTTCACTATAAATACCTCGGATAAATGAAACTTTAAAACAACACAAATCTCTTCCTCCTTTTCGGTTTCAATTAAACAAGATTCCTCATTAGTTTCCATGGCACACCCCACAGCAGACAACACTGAGGAAGAACTACAAGCTCAAGTCCTCGTATGGAACCACATATTCCAGTTCATAAGCTCCATGTCCCTCAAATCCGCGGTGGAGCTCGGCATCCCCGACGTCCTACACCGCAATGAGGGTCGCCCCATCTCCCTCTCCCGCCTCGCCTCCTTGATCTCCATCCCCCCCAATCGGACCGACTACCTCCGCCGCCTCATGCGCATGTTGGTCTTCACAGGTTTTCTGCTTTTTCTTTATGCTCATATCTGTTTTGTTCCTCTCTTGATAAAATAGATATGACTACAGTTACTCTAAAAAATGTTGGTCCTTCACAGGTTGCTTCGCAAATGTATCCAAAGAAGGAGAAGAAGAGGAGTATGTATTGACCCCGGTTTCGCGTCTCCTTGTGAAGGACAAAGACACGGGGGTCTCGCCCTTCTTGTTCTTCCAGATGGACCCGGACATGCAATCCCCCTGGCAGAGCCTGGGCAAGTGGTTCCACAGCGACGAGCCGACCCCGTTTGCCATGGCGCACGGTGTGGAGATATTCGAGATGGGGAGGCGATCGGAGAGTCTCAACCGCATGATCAATCAGGCGATGGCATGCGATTCGAGGCTCAGGGCGAAGGCACTTGTCGAGCAGCACCGCGACGCGTTTGTTGGGGTGAAGTCCCTCATCGACGTCGGGGGCGGGACGGGGAGTCTCGCAGCTACGATCGCCGTGGCTTTTCCGTCAATCAAGTGCGCCGTGCTTGACCTCCCTCACGTGGTGGCCGATGTGCCGAAGAGTGGGGTGGTTGAGTTTGTCGGGGGGGACATGTTTGAGCACGTCCCGCCCGCGGACACTGTCCTTCTTAAGGTGCGTGAGCCCAATATTGTTAATCACAACTTGGAGGGTTGTAAAAGTCATTTTATCTAAGTTTAAAAAGTGCGTTTGCAGATGATTTTACACGATTGGAGCGACGAGAACTGTGTGAAGATATTAAAGCAGTGTAAGAAAGCGATCCCTCCGAGAGAGAAGGGAGGAAGGTGATAATATTAGACATGATAGTGAACTCAAAGACTCAGGATCACAAAGCAACAGAGACTCAGCTTTTCCTCGATATGCTGATGATGGTGGACGTCGGTGGTAAGGAGAGAGAAGAGCACGAGTGGAAGAAGATCTTCACTGAAGCTGGCTTCACTACCTATAAAGCAACACATGGAACCGGCGTGCATTCCCTCATTGAGCTCTATCCCTAGAGTTGTTTGTTTGTTTTCATACATGTCTCTCCCATGTCTTACTAAGTATTAAAGAGTGATAGTTGCGTTTGGGTAAGTTTTCCCGTGTATTGTGTCCAATAAAGACGGTGGAATTGTAAGCACGTTCCACTATTTTATCCAGGTTTTCATTGTATGGTTAGTTGGGATTAGTTTTTTTGAACTCCCGGAATCACGTAAATGATTCAGACTATGATATTTTAATTTGAGTTTTCGTTTCTTTATTTTCTCCATTCTTTTTGTTATTATCCTTTGTGGAATTTAAGTTCATAGAAGCCTATCATTCTAACATTGTTTTTCGAAGAATCAACCGATTTGTTGGAATCTGCATATCTCATCCATTCGTGCGTAGAGATTGATCAATATCCACGGAAGAGCATACCCTACGTTACATCAAATGCCAAGCTCCACATTTGAGGGTCATGGAGTTGATGTACTGCAACGCTTTGGTTCCATACGAGGTTCTGCGCCTGGGATTCTTCTTCAATTTTATGTGCAGTTGGGAACGGCGGCATGGATGAACAAGAGATTAATGTATGGGTGATGATTGAAGAAATGGTTTTTTTGCATATGCACCCCTACAAAATCATATATTATTAAATACCCCCTTTATATTCTATTCTCATCAATGCTTTAAATTTTGCATCAATGCCATTTTAAGGGGTATTTTTACATAAAATAATTTTTTAAGTTTTACAAAAATACCCTTCAGAGCAACAACATGCATGAATAATTTAAATCATTTTGAGGGTATAGCATCAAATAGTATTTCACTAGGGTATTTTGATAAAATGAGATTTTTTAAGGACACATGCAAAAATCCTTATAGAAATGAATGAGTTTGAATTTGAAAATGTTACATGCAATCCCATTTGCATCATTGTTAGTATGCATACATTTAATTTTTTTGAAATATATACTTATATAATAAAGTATATTAATATTTTATAGAAATGACATACATGCTCCCATATAATAAGTACATATATTTTATTTACATTTTTTGTAATAGCAGATATGGAAATAGTTGAATATATATTACGTTAGCCAATTTTATATATTGTATTAGACTTGACAAATAAAAATAGAATTGCAAAATGTACTAAGTGTATTAACGCTCATTGAGAATTTGAGTCGTGTCTTCTTTTAAAAAAAATTTGAAAAACTTTGTTTTCACATGAATATTGGCATATGATTTTGAGGGGTTGAAAAATCACTAATTTAGATGTTTTAGTGATTTTTTATTTATTTGAATTTTTCATCATTACTATATTGAGTCTTCTCATATTTTTCCTATTTTTTGTGATGAGAATAAAGAAATTTCAAATTTTTTTTCTTAAATCTTCTATATATTATTTTTGATAATTAAATACAAGAAAATAAGTAAAAAATTAACTTTCGATATGAATTGATCACCATTATTTGAAGGACTCGATCATTATTTAATTGTCTTAATTTCTTTTTAATTTATTATATATCTATAATTATTCTTTTTTTTATCTTACCCATTCTCTTGACCCTCTGACCACCCCTAGCTTTAATTCCTGGTTCCGCCCCTGATCCCTTCAACATTGCTGACTTTGGGGCAAGATCCTAATTAAATTTGCTCTAAAAAAACCTTATGGACGTCGAGAAAAGCTGAGAGGAGGAAATCTAGGAGGGGGGAAATCATCTTCTTTGTCATTGAAAACACCAGAAGACTGGGGGCAACGCATATCGTGAAGCCCTCAAATCGTGAAGAAAACTCACTAAAAAACTTTCATTTTTTTAGGGACAAATCGATATAACTCTCTAGAAAGTTAGCTAAATTAATTTTAGTCTATCTCAAATTAAAAAATCGTCACAGATCTCTATGTTATTAGATAAATATCGTTTCAGTCTCTACCATCACCTCAACTAACCAAGTACATGATTAATCCTAACTAAAAATTAAAAGTTACCAGAATGTCCTCACCCTTTAATTTTGAAAATCGAGATAGCTCCCTATAAACTTATGAAAATAAAAAAGTATCTATAAAATTGATAAATCCTCTCAGGTCTCTATCTTATTAAATAATATTTATTTTAGTATCTACCGTAATCAAATCAATTTTTTTACACTTTATTTATATTTTATTCTTTATCAACAAAACAACTCAACATTTATTCTTACGTTTTCCAATGAGAATAAAAAAACACAACCAAACATAAAATCTGTTATTTTTGTAGATTTATTATCTATACCAGCATAGTTATCTATCCAGAATAACTCAATTCCGCTATCTAAACGGGAGGTAAGGGATTTATTAGTTTACAATGACTTTTTTTTATTTTTATAAATTTCTAGGGAGTTTTATCAATTTTTCATATTTAGTGGGGACTTATTTGAATGTCATATACCGAAGCTTTGTTAAGTAAATAGAATATTCTTAGAATATTCCTTCAAACTGACTGCAATTTAATTCAGAGACTAAATCCGTTAATCATACTTGCTTTCTGAGGACCTATGATGATTTTTTAATTTTGTAGAGACTAAAACACATTTATCTAATTTTTTAGGGAGTTATATGTATTTTTTCTTTTTTTTTTAATTGTTAATCAAATTTTGTATTTTGTAAAAATAAAAAGTAAAAAATAAATAAAATTTACAAAAGGTGTCCACCCACCACCAAAGGAGATCTGGTGGGCCAAGGATAATCCAGACTGTCCTCCAGCATCCCTTCAACCTTTTTGTTAACTGGCGCGCAAGATGAGAGACCTTCTTACTGTATATATGTGTGTCCTTGTGTCTTGTCCCAGCATCAAATATTTGACTGCGCTAGAGGTTTCTAAAGTCAATAAACTCACCAGAGACTGCAACATATGATATTCCGTTTTAATGACTCAAGTAGTCCAAGGTGCAACAATATTTGAAAAGCACGGCAAGCTGAGCTAAGTATTATGCTAGAAGTTAATCCACCTACCAGAGATTGAGACGTATATGATGTAATATTCTGTTATTTTAATGACTCAAGTAATCCAAAGTGACTGCTCTTAAAAAAACCTTCTATTGATGCTTATTTCTTGTCCCAACATCAAATATTTGACTGCGCTAGAGGTTTCTAAAGTTAATCAACTCACCAGAGACTGCAACATATGATGTTCCGTTTTAATGACTCAAGTAGTCCAAGGTGACTCAATACTAGTACATCACCAGAGACTGCAACATGAGGACCAGAGAAGCAATGGTTTGATTCAATTTTAGATCCAACAATATTTGAAAAGCACGGAAAGCTGAGCTAAGTATTATGCTAGATGTTAATCCACCTACCAGAGATTGAGACGTATATGATGTAATATTCTGTTATTTTAATGACTCAAGTAATCCAAAGTGACTGCTCTTAAAAAAACCTTCTATTGATGCTTATTTCTTGTCCCAGCATCAAATATTTGACTGCGCTAGAGGTTTCTAAAGTTAATCAACTCACCAGAGACTGCAACATATGATGTTCCGTTTTAATGACTCAAGTAGTCCAAGGTGACTCAATACTAGTACATCACCAGAGACTGCAACATGAGGACCAGAGAAGCAATGGTTTGACTCAATTTTAGATCCAACAATATTTGAAAAGCACGGAAAGCTGAGCTAAGTATTATGCTAGATGTTAATCCACCTACCAGAGATTGAGACGTATATGATGTAATATTCTGTTATTTTAATGACTCAAGTAATCCAAAGTGACTGCTCTTAAAAAAACCTTCTATTGATGCTTATTTCTTGTCCCAGCATCAAATATTTGACTAGCACAGCAGGCTGCGCTAGATAGTATAGTTGTGCATTATTTGTTACACGCTATTTATTTTCTAGGTTCCATTTTTTTTCTTCTCATTTCCTTGCATTACTTATATTTGCTTCATTACATATTTTGGAAGGACAATGTTACATGCAATTTTTATATGTAAATATGTGCAATTTTATTAGGGTGCATCTTCGGTAGGTTGAACCCAAGTCAACTCGATATTTGAGTGGGTTTGAGTTAAAAATTTAACTTTCTAGTTCAACCAAAACCTGAACCTGAGTAACACAAACCTTATTCAGGTTAGTTTTGGGTTGAAAATTTGGATAACCTGATCAATTCAATCTAAACACGAAATTAAGAGTACATATAAACTTAAATGTTTTAAATGAAATTTTAATTTTTTTAAATTTTATGAAATAAAATTTGTATTGTATGTCCAAGTTATTTTTACCTCAAATTTATAAATTTTATAGTTCATCTCTTTATTCTCTAAATAAAAATGTTTCACTTTTTCATCTTCTTTTTTTCTTCTCTTGCGTAAGTTCTAATTATTTAAAATGACACATTTTTTTAGACAAATTCGAATCCAATCCGAGTACAATCTAACCCAGTCCAATCTGAATCAAAGCTTAACCCAACCGGAACCCTAACTAAACCTGACATGTTAGGTTCTGATTAAGCTTTTCAAATTTAAGGATCAAGTTGGATTGATTTTGAGTTGACTTCATTTAACATAAACCAATCTGTTTCAGTTGCAATTTCATATAACCAAATATATACTAAAACATAAAATGTGAAAGTACAATGCTTATTTGTTATCCTCACATCAAATATTTGACAGTCATGGGAGGCCGCGCTAGAGGTTGCTAAAGTTAATCCACCCACCAGAGATTGGACATATATGTTATTTCGTTTTAATTGTTTCAATTAGTCCAAGGTGACTCAACAATCCACCCACCACCAGTTTTTAGCATGGTTGAGTAGGTGAAGGTTTGTCCCCTTCATCCGCTCTGCCAGGCATCGTATCTGGTGAGGTCATCTTCTCAACAATCCACCCACCAGACACTGTAACATGAGGACGAGAAGAAATGATTTGATTTAATTTTAAATCTAACAGTATTTGAAAGGCACGGCAAGCTGAGCTAAGTATTATGCTAGAAGTTAATCCACCCACCAGAGATTGAGCCATGTATGATATAATATACAGTTATTTTAATGACTCAAGTAGTCCAAGGTGACTCAATGACGACCCTATCTAAAGGAATGGAACATCCTAACTTTGGAAAATCTTACGTAAGCTAACAAATCTAAATACCCGTTTGGTTCGTGTCATTTTATGATGAAATTTGATTTAATGTGAGATTACGAGAAAAATGTATAAAATTCAGTGTTTGATTGGTGGTAATCTTGATAGTAATTGTAGGACCCCACTGGAATTAAAATCCATTCATGTGGAAAAATAGGGATAGAATCACATTTTCAACCATTTGTGGTGGTTATCTCAAATTTCACAAGAATCCTAAATTAGATTACCATTATACCATTTACAAATTAATGAAATTATTATGAATATAAAATAAATAGCCTCCTCTGTTTTTATTTCACCACCCATGGGTTTATATTGTCATTTTGATTTTTTAACTAAAAAATATGTTATAATTTTTATATGTGATGTGAAAAATCTTAACTGTGCATTAGATATTAATTTATATTTTTAAATTTAGTTTTTATTTTTGTAGATGGGATTAGATATTATTATAATTGGTATAACATGTGATGTGGGTTTAGGCCTAAAGCAATACCTCCGAATCCTCACTAATAAAATTAATTATTTAATTAGTTATTTAGTTTTTAGGAGAGTTCATAATATTTAACTAATTTAGAAAAATTACGATTATATTTTTATTTATTTGCATTCATTAAATATTTATAAAAAAATTATTCTTTTTTTATTATTGTGATATAGATAAAGAACTAAATTTTACAAATATATATATACTAGTAAAGGTATTTTAGACATTTAAATCAAATTCCTTATCATTTTTCATGTATGAACCAAATACTTGAAAATGATTCTTTAGATAAATCCATTAGCGAACCAAATAGTCTGATGGAATCAGGTAGAATGATGACTCTCCAGAGACTGGAGACCGGGGATCATACCCTAAAAAGAGGACCGAGATGGGAACGGAGCGACGGCAGAAGAAGGGTAAAGAGAGCGGAACTTAGGCCCGTTAGTAACGTAATTGTTTGTTGTTCATGGTAAACTGATTCCTGGTAAAGTAATTCCACAAAAAAAAAATGACACGAACCAAACATGGCATAAGTGAATCTTCTAAAATCAGGAAAAAAGATTTGTTTGTTAGAAAATTATTTAAAAAGGAAGTTATTTATTTATATAAATATCATCTAAGATTTCAAGGTAAAGGCTTGGCTTGACATAATGTAAAGATCCATATGAGAGAGGTTGAGAGTATTCATCAGAGGGTAACTCAATGAGAGAGTTTGTAAGGTTTTTTTGTATCTCAATTATTATAGTTGATTATCAGTTTTCACCCCGTGAATGTAGGCCTGGGCCAAACCACGTTATTTTTGTGTTTTTCATGTGGTGTATGATCTCGTCTTTTATTGTTGAATTCCGTGCATCTGTCTCCCAACAACTGATATTAGAGCTCTAAGTTATGACCTAGGAGAACGAGATCTAAAGAACGATGAAACGACATGGGTCGGAGAAAGCCAGCAATGTCGTATCGGGGTTCACATGAAGAAAAAAAAATTATCACGGTAAGTGTGGCCGCGAAAGAAAAAAAAATCTGGCCGTGGATATGGCAGACGTGTAATCCTGATTGCATGGGATTCGCATGAAGGTATATGATTGAGTAGATGAAAATACAAAAAGAGGGCCATGTAGCAGCGTGGAGTCATAATGAGATGTGACTTCTCAGTTTATGTAAAAAGAAGATGGAACAATGCAGCATAGAAAATGCGTTCTGAACTTGGTGACGTCCCAAGTGGTTCAGGTAAAAAGCGAATTCAGGTATTCGGAGCTCGCAAACGCGTGGTGTAGTTTGTTCAAGGTAGAGTCCAGATCTTTCGTCAAAGACGTGACACAGAGAAGGCGTTCTGAACTGGGTGGCGTCCCAGGTGGTTCAGGTAAAAAGCGAGTCCAGGTATTCGGACCTCGCGAGCGCTTGGTGTAGCTTGTTCAAGGTGGAATCCAAACGATCATTTTTCATAAATGCACATGGAGCATCAAACAGATTCACGTGATTACTAAGTCAAAGATACTAACTTGAAGATGCAACAATGCAGACTTTCGAAAGAAGAAAAGTTATTCAGCCAGGTGGAGTTCGCAGAGCGAGTTGGAGACATCTACAGAAATCTTCAAGGGGTTCGTGGAAGTCGAGTTTATCGAATTCGAGTCAAGGTGGAGATTGTTGGGATTATATCTCGATCCGGTGTATCAACATCAGATGGCCATGATGAAACCATATTAGGGTGGACATAATTAGTTAAGGTTTGATCTTAATTAACATATAAAGTGAATCTCCTAAAATCAGGGAAACAGATTTGTTTTTTAAGGAGATTAGTTAGAGAGTTAGTTATTTATTCATATAAATATCCTCTAGGGTTTCAGGGTAAAACTTTGCAAAGGCTTAACAATGTAGAGATCCATATGAGAGAGGTTAAGAAGGTTCAAAAAAGGTAACTCCATGAATGAGTTTGTGAGGCTTTTTTGTATCTCAACTATTATAGTGGATTCTCTGTCTTCGCTCGTAGATGTAGGCCTAGGCCGAACTACATTGTTTATTTTTGTGCTATTCGTGTGATAGTTTTCCATTTTTGTGTATCATCTCATATTTTATTGAATGCTTTCACGAATCCATAGCCCAACAAATTCTACATCCATTTTGACATTTTAAGACCGTTATATAATAATGTAGCGTAGAGCACACGCTCTTTCATGGGTCCGATCAACCTTCATATACAATAATAGAATGTGAGATCCATAGACTCCAAAGTGATATAGTCCAATCAGCGGATTTGAATTTGGTTGTTGGGGATTTTTTTTTAAATCAAGCGCATGGTTTAGAATCTCATTAAGGTGTTTTGTTTTGGTTTGGTGTGGCAAAACCGTCAAAAAAAATTAAAAAGGATTTGAATAGGTGATGATAGTGGTTTTTTAACAAACAAATGTGGTTCTTATAGAGAGGGGAGGGGTAATCGAGGGAAGAAAAATATTTTATTTTTATTTTTATAATTTGAATGAGGTACGAATTAAATGAAAATGGATTGTGGACGTAAGATAACGAGACTCTGATACGAACTGATATAATGTTGATTATGATCTTCCACGGCACAAATCAACCTTTGCACGCAAAGGGATGTGGGATCTGTAGGCTTCAATGAATTTTTTGACTCTTCGCAAAGAATGCTAGAACGATATGCTTTAACGAATTTATTGATTCCCCACATGAATAACAAAAAAATAATTTTAAAATTAAAGAGAATAAACTCAAAATATCATAATCTAATTTTTTTTGCTAGTATAGATTTTATTTATGGAGAATAAAATCCTAAGCCTCCGTTTGGATATGAAATTAAATTATTCTTATGATTATGATTATTTTAGTATAAATAAGGATACAGTGATTTTGTGTTTGGATGTGTTTTGAATTATTCTCGTTGAAAAACTAATAACAAAATAAAATGGAAAAAATAAATAAACTCAAAATGATCAATAATAAATAATCTGAACAATCAATTGGTTTATAGGCCTATTTATAGACTAGAGAATCCTTAACAAATTAGGATCTTAACTAATTATATAAATTATGATCCTAACATATTAACTGAATATGCAAAATAACAAACACATCTTTATTTAATCCTAACTAATATTTAAGTTTAATTTAAATTAAAATTCAAATTCAAATCCTAACTAAAATATATAAAAAAAATCATATCTGAATGATATATGAATATTAACAAATCATAATTATCCAAAAAAGATATGATAAATCTAACAAATAAAACTAAAATATTAATAAGTATTAATCATCCAGAATCCTCCATATGATGATCATTAATATTTGTTTGAATAGTCCATGATCGTGTTGCATCAATATGTATAGTGGATCCAAACATATTTTCAACTTCCGTGTCGTGATCCTCCATTTCACCATCAACACTTGTTCCAGCCTTGGTTTGTCAGTACATAAGTCAAAAGATAAACAGATCAGTACATAAGTCAAAAGATAAACTAGGAAGAGGGGGTTTGGGTTTTCTTATTTAAAAAATGCCCCCCTCTATCCAGTTTATCATGCACCCAACTATTTGCTTCCTCTATAAAGGGAGAGGGCTTCATCTTTGAATTTTTATTTATCAAACATAAAGAAAAAAAAAATGTGGTTTGCATTGCTAGCTCTTCTCCTAGTTGCACTCATCCTCCATGAAATATTTTCCACCAAAAAATCCAACCTCCCACCATCACCTTCCAAGCTTCCCATAATAGGCCACCTTCACCATATAAGGTCTCCACTAGCTCATCGCGCCTTCCATGCCCTCTCCCAAAATCATGGACACATCATGCACCTCCAACTAGGCCTCCTCCGCACCGTCGTGATCTCGTCTGCGGAGCTAGCCCAAGAGATCTTGAAGACGCAAGACGCGGTTTTCGCAAGCAGGCCACTGTTCTTCATAACAAACAAGCTCTTCTATGGCAACCTCGACATCGCCTTCACGCCTTACGGGGAGTATTGGAAGCAGGCGAGGAAGATTTGCATCCTACACCTCTTGAACTCTAGGAGGGTGCAATCTTTTGGTGACATTAGGGAAGACGAAGTGGCGCGACTAGTTGGGGAGGTCTCGGCGAAATCGTCGATGGGGCAGGTCAACCTGAGCAAGATATTGAACTCCCTCACCAACAACATGGTATCCAGAGTGGCTGTGGGAAGGAGGGTCGCAGAAGGGGACAAGCTCAATAAAATGGTTATCGAGTTCTCGCAATTGTTTGAGTCTCCGTGGATCCAGATGACCGAGTACTTTCCGTACATCGGGGCGGCGTTGAACAAGATCAATGGCATGAATGCGAGGATCGGGAGGCTTGTTAGAGACTGGGATGTTTTACTGGACCGGGTGATTGAAGATCATAAGAACAAGAGTGGTGGAGGTGGTGACAATGACAACAAGGTCGACCTCGTTGATATTCTGCTCTCTCTTTACAAGGATCAAGATGTTAATCTTTCTCTTACCATGGACCAAATCAAAGCAATCATTATGGTAATCATCCTATATACTGCCCATTCATCTCTACTAATCAAGATAATTGTACATGAAATTTATCGTCTTTGATGCAAGAAAACCACTATGCATAGGCTCCCTTTAGATTTGCGATTGGAACTTTCAGATTTTTAAGATCTCGCACTTCAAACTCAGCTATTGAAAAACATTCTTTGGGTAGCTTTTTAATCATTAAAGGGAGGGTTTGAAAAATAAAAAACTGAAATGTGTTTGGATTTGCACTTGAGAATCTTTCTCTCGACCACGAAATTCGCCCAAACATGAATATAATCCAAACTAAGCCGAGGATTAGTAATTTTCAATAAGCATACTAACATTCATGTGACTCTATTACACCAAAAAAAAAAAAAAACATTCATGTGACTCTAGAGAACGGATCCTTAGTATTTCTAAGGCAAACTGGAAGTATATATGAGCAACCAATGACAAACCATCTCATCATTGTGATTGAAAATATAATAAACCTCATGTGTTAAACAAATGAAGCCGATAGCACACATGCCAATCTCTCATTATAGACTAACAATCCATTATGAATCCCATACTCAATAGCACACAAAAAGAATGGATGCTCACTCTCCAATTGCGCAGGACATGTTCGTTGCGGGGACGGATACATCATTCGTGCTACTCGAATGGACGATGTCGGAGCTCATAAAAAACCCGAGAGTGATGAAGGTGGTGCAGACAGAGATCAGGGAGGCGTTGGAAGGTGCGAAAACAAGCGTCGGAGAGAGCGACATGGTGAAGCTCCCCTATTTGAAGGCAGTGGTGAAGGAGGGGCTACGGCTGCACCCACCGGGACCGCTGTTGATCCCACACGAGTCGCTCAGAGACGCCACCGTGCAAGGCTACCACATCCCGGCGAAGACGAGGATCATCATCAATGCGTGGGCAATCGGAAGGGATCCCAAATACTGGGAGGCGGCGGAGGAGTTCAGGCCGGAGAGGTTCTTGGAGGGGTCATCATTGGATTTCAAGGGGAACAATTTCCAGTTCATCCCGTTCAGCGCGGGGAGGAGGATCTGTCCGGGGATGTTCTTTGCGGTGTCGGAGGTAGAACTCGCTCTCGCAAACCTGCTGTATAGGTTCGATTGGAAGCTGCCGGAGGGGGTGGGATTGGACGAGTTTAACATGGATGAGATGCCGGGGCTCACTGTGAAGAAGAAATATAATCTTCATCTCATCGCAACACCATATCAGGCATTTGGACCATCGCAATGATCTTGTATGTGACTACAAAGCGAAAAAAAAGAAGAAAAAAAAGGAGGATATTGTAAGAATGTGACCCATTAAGAAATGAATATGGACATGTAATGATCAATGTTCAATTTCATTATTTGGTTCATGAAAGAATACATTAGAAGAGGGAACCAATTAAGTATAAATTAATTGAGTTTTTATATGGTTCAACTCTCATGACTATCCATTGAATAATTAATCTAGAAATACACAATGTATAGAGAGTAATTATGTGTATCTCATTAAGTGGTACATAATGTATGTACATTTTCATTAAGTGATAGAGAATGTATATACATCATTTTAAAATGGTACACAATGTATGAAATAATTGTGTACATGAATTACCATTGAATGAGGAAAATATTCAATGTCTTTGTATTCCCAACACCCATCCATTATTGGATACATTCCCAAAACATTTAGTAGGTTTATTGGATTCTTCAATGGTTTTAAGAATCCAATTTATGTTTGAGTGTGGGAGGGTTCCCCCTCTCCATCTATAAAAGGGAGTGGACTCCCAACTCATTCTTCATGTCTCACAACATCTTGTGTTTGCACAAGCAAGAGTAAGTCCACTCCATAGAGATATAGGAGAGTGAAGAATCCTTCTATTTTATTTTCAAGTCCTTGTACCAAAGGAGGTTACTTACCATGGAGAAAGGTTTGTGTGTATATATATATATATATATATAATATAATGATTCCGCATTATTGTAAAATATGATTATAATATTCGTAAACATGTTAATCAAGATCCTAAATGCTATTATGATTTATTTTACAGATATATGTTAATAATGAAACATTTCACTCTGGCCAGACATGGAAGATCTATTGAAGAACGACAAAGAAGGAATGATTTACCTCAAGAAAGCATAATCTCCTAAGCACTATGTGGGATAATAAATTCTTAGCCTCCGTTTGAAACGGGGATAAGATTTATGACAGGGTATACATCTATCCAAACATAAATGAGTATAAATAAGGATAAAATAATTTTGTGTTTGGTTGTGTTTTAAATTATTTTCGTTGGTTTTAAATTATTTTCGTTGGTAAACGTAATAATAAATGTTTTGTTGTTTGGATAAAATGTGAATAAAGTATGGATATGAGGTAAAAAAAAATAATGATAGTCGATTTGACATGTGATTTATAAGAGATGATGACAGTTGATTTGACAGTGAGCCCACATATTCTTTGAGTGGAATAACCTATGATAACTTTAATTCCAGGGGTTGATTAGAAACCATATACCACTTTATACCAGTTTATTCTGACATACTTTATCAGAGGTTATCCAGGACAAACAAACACACCAAAATTCTTATTTAGGGTATAGCCCTCTTTTTGTTTGGGAGCCTCTCTGAGAACATCTTTAATCTTTTGGGAAGGGAGTCTTAACAGATCCTTTCTGTAAAACCGATCTGTAAAACCCCACCAGAGGAGACCCTGTGTCTCACCAGAGCCCATCAAGGGAGATCCACCAGAGACACCATAGCCCACAGAGAAGATCCATTGAGTGGTGACCCAGATCGATCAGCTGTAAAGGCCGAATCGTAGGGATCCATAGCCCATCAAGGGAGATCCCCCTGAGAAGAGGCCCAGATCCCAGACTCTAGCATTTTACTTTAATTATATTTTTTGACCAACATATCTATATAAGTTTCAGAAGAGCTAGAATACGTAGTAGAAGTTGTGTCAAATTAGTTGTATGGTATTCTTCAAATAGGATTTCAATATCAGGTTCCATAAATGTCAGCATATCATCCATGCTAAACGGTTATTCTCTCAAAAATTTTGATATTTTCTTCTATTAGCGTTCATTAATATGAAAAATGCCTAATGTATATTCCACTTTATCTTGAGGTAGAAATCCTACCTTCCTAAGTTGAGAAATTTATACCATTCAATTTTTCAGTTTTACTTATTTCTGCACTAACGGCTCTACTATTATGATATTAGTAGATCACTACCAGTCATCTAACAGCTCTACTGGAATGGAGAAATTTATAGTCATTATGATATTATGATATGAATTAATTTAAAATAGACAAGATCTAGATTTACCGAACTTAATTTGCTACCGCAATCATTTGTTGATCATATTTAATAAAATGATTGTCATTGCTAAAGAACTTACTAGTTTAGGAAATCCTATCACTGAAAGAATGCAAGTCTTTAGAAATTTGAGTAGTTTGCCATACTCGTGGGAGCCGGTAGCAATTGCTTTGACTGTAAATTTACCATCCATTAATATGAAAAATCTTCTCATGTTATTAACACTTGAACATGAACAAAGAGCTAAGAAAATAAAAGGCATGAGTACTCTAAAAATCCAAGCCATTTTTCAAAAGAATATAAAATTTAGGGCCTCAAAATTTAATTTTATAAGAAAAGGATCTATTGGTAAATGTAGAGGTATAATCCAATCATTATTGGAAAAATTGTAGAGCCAAGAAAAAAATTTGAAGAATAATTGTGATAACTACAACAATGAAAATAATGATAAGAATGATATCGTCTGGGTTGTTACCGAGTGTCTCTTGGCTGATTATGACTCATCGGTTTGGTACCTTGACTCTGAGACTCGGCTGATTATGACTCATCGGTTTGGTACCTTGACTCTGGATCTACTCATCATGTGGCTAAATATCCAGATTATTTTATTGAGATGAAAGAGGTAAAATCTCGTGAACATTGCATCTTCACAAGAAACAACACATATTGGGATGTGGAAGGAATTGGATCAGTCTGTTTACCTATATCTGACACTAATAACCTAGAAATAGTTTAATATATGTAGCACTCTTGGATCAAAAGGGGTTTGATATTTGTTTTTGTTCGGGTAAAGTTACTGTAGGAAAATTTTGGTCGTATTTTATTTTGGGGAAGTTTGATGGATGAATTGTAAAGGTTGAATTTGATATTGATTCTCTCTTTGATGTTGATGTTTGCTTATTAGTTGATGATCCTTATATGTGGCATCTTAGATTAGGTCATATAAACAAAAATAAAATGAAAAGGATGTCGTGTAATGGTTTTATTTTCTGATGTATGTGGGTGGACCTTTAAACATAAAAATTCATAGGGGAATGGAATACTTTGTAACATTTATTGATGATTATTCAAGTTATGACATTCAAAGATTATAGAAACTTGGTTGAAAAACAATTAGGAAGACATATAAAGATTTTAAGAAGTGATAGAGGTAGTGAATACACATCTGAAATTTTTAAGAATTATTGTAAAGAAAATGATATTACTCATCAATTAATTAACAATGAGTTTCACACCTCAACAAATTGGAGTAGCCGAAAGAAATGGAATATCAATTACGTAAAGTTCCATCATCTGATATTTCTGTAAAGAAATCAGTAAATTGTTGAAGCCCACAGTTCTTGGCATTCTTCCTGAAGAATCAACAACGTTAGGACCTGCAGATTTCATATCATTGATCGGATCCCCAGAAGAGCGTGACCCTATACTACATCATTTTCCCTACACACTTATAGACTTGCCTTTGATTTGTTGATGTCCAAATGATAGAGAATGCGCTCCTATTTATAGTGTCATAAGCACCCTTTGGTAACACCCATAATAGTCACTCACTCAAGAGATGCACACAATAACGGTCTCTCTTGTTACATATGCATCACTTCAATAGAGTAACTAGGTCTATTGCACCTCTTTGATGAATGCATCAATTCCAATGCATATCTACCTTGTACATGCATATATCCAAAAAGATGTGTAACATTTTACATGCATCCATCAATGTCAACCGCTTTTCACATGTAATTGAATAAATTAAGTGGTGTAGCTACGACATTATATTAAAGGAAAAAATTCATATAACCCCTGTGTAAACTGACTGAAAGCTGTATAACCCTCTGACTTTTATTAAAATTCATATAACCCTCTGAAAACACCTAGTAAATCTAAATAATCTCCTGAATAAAATTTACATTTGTAGATGATGAATATTTTGTGAATATTATGTTTGGTTAATCATAATAAAAAACACGGATATACTAAAAAAACTTACAATGTATTAAAAATGCATAAAATCTAATATAAATAACGATTTTACTTCACTGGATAGGGTTTGATAATATATCTAATGAGGGTAAAATCATCATTTTTTTAAACCATTGTAATGGTTTTTTAGTATATTATGTTTTCAATTAGGGTTATTCAAATGAAATATTCACAAAATATTCATTATCTATTACCGACAATTTTATTAATGGATTATTTAGATTTACTAGGGTATTTTTAGGGGGCTATATGGATTTTAATAGAAGACGGGTCATATGGATTTCAGTCATATATCGTGGGTTGTATGGATTTTTCCTTATATTAAAATATTCCAACATATTTCACTTTAGGGGGTGATGGGATAATTAATTTTTTGTGGGTTTTTAATTTTAAGTCCCCGTAAACTATCGAATTAAGTTATTGATCCCTCATTTTTTCATATTTTGGTTTTAGTCCCTACATTTAAATGATAATTTAAGGAAATAAGTCTCTGTGAGAGACTTATTCCTAAATTATTAAGTTTGTTTTTTAGTCTCTGAGAGGGACCTATTCCTAAATTATCATTTAAATGCAGGGACTAAAACCAAAATATGAAGAAGTGAGGGATTGATAGCTAAATTCGATAGTTTACAGGGACTTAAAACTAAAAATTCTTAATTTTTTTTTGGTTGTTCGTACAATTTATAGTTATAAGTTCTGCATGTTGCACTTTATGCATTTATAACAACACCTTCCAAAGTGTTTTTGAAAATAAGAAAAAGAAAAATGTGACCAATTATGTGGATGCGTGGACAATGAGGGGTGTAATATACACGTAGCTTGTGAGGACAATTCCGCGTGCACGTATAGTGAAAGTCGACCAGAGAAATATGAGATTGATAGATGAAGAATACAAATGACATGATCAAGGAACACAAATTTTAACATGGTTCAGCTTATACTTATATCTAGGGGACTTCAAAATTAATCAAGAGCATCCACTAATAGTTAAAAATTATATATATATATATATATATATATATATATATATATATATATATATATATTACGGTCGTGCGGTCGGTACGGTCGCGATCACGGGTCCATCGCATCAGACGGTCGGGTGCGATTCACGTCGACCGTTGAATGCGATGGACCCGCGATCGCGACCGCACGACCGCATATTATCGATTCACTATATATATATATATATATATATATATATATATATATATATATATATATATATATATATATATATATATATGATGTGTGGCGAACGGCGGGTGCGACCGCGACGTGGACCGTTCGATCGCGGGTCCACTGCATCCGACGATTGATGTGAATCGCACCCGACCGTCCGATGCGATGAACCCGTGATCGACGGCCCGTGATTGCTGCTGCACCCGACCGTCCGATGCGATATACCCGTGATCGACGGCCCGTGATTGCTGCTGCACCCACCGTTCGCCACAACGCAATAACCTATATATATATATATATATATATATATATATATATATATATATATATATATATATATATATATATATATAGGGAGCCGATTAGGTGCGGTTTACGGTCGGTGCGGTACGCGATCACGGGCCGTCGATCACGGGTCCATCGCATCGGACGGTCGGGTGCGATTCACGTCGACCGTTGGATGCGATGGACCCGCGATCGGACGGCCCACGTCGTAAACCGCACCGACCGCATACCGCACGTAATCGCGACCATATATATATATATATACGGGGGCGATTACATGCGGCGGCGACGTGGGCCGGTCGATCGCGGGTCCATCGCATCCAACGGTCGATGTGAATTGCACCCGACCGTCCGATGCGATGGACCCGCGATGGACCCGTGATCGACGACCCGTGGTCGTTCGCGCACGTTCCCGCATCGCGCACCGTATCATTCCTCTATATATATATACGCGAGCGATTACGTGCGGCGAACGGCGGGTGCGGCCGCAACGTGAGCCGTTCGATCGCGGGTCCATCGCATCTAACGGTCGACGTGAATCGCACCCGACCGTCCGATGCGATGGACCCGTGATCAACGCCGCACCCGCCGTTCGCCGCACGTAATCACCCCTCTATACACACACACACACACACACATATATATAGACTCGTGATTACGTGCGGTCGTGCGGTCGGTGCGGATTCGACGTATGTCGTCCGATCGCGGGTCCATCGCATCTGACGGTCGGGTGCGATTCACGTCGACCGTTGGATGCGATGGACCCGCGATCGGACGACGCACGTCGAATCCGCACGACCGCACCGACCGCACGCTATCACTCGACTATATATATATATATATGGTCGCGATTACGTGCGGTATGCGGTCGGTGCGGTTTACGACGTGGGCCGTCCGATCGCGGGTCCATCGCATCCAACGGTCGACGTGAATCGCACCCGACCGTCCGATGCGATGAACCCGTGATCGACGGCCCGTGATCGCGCACCGCACCGACCGTAAGCCACATCGGCTCCCTAATCGGCTCCCTATATATATATATATATATATATATATATATATATATATATATATATATATATATATATATATATATATATATATATATATATATATATATAGGGAGCCGATTACGTGCGGTGTGCGGTCGGTGCGGTGCGCGATCACGGGCCGTCGATCACGGGTCCATCGCATCGGACGGTCGGGTGCGATTCACGTCGACCGTTGGATGCGATGGACCCGCGATCGGACGACGTCCCACGCACCTAATCGCTATATATATATATATATATATATATATATATATGGCACGTGCGGTGTGCGGTCCGCACGTGGGCCCGACCGCACACCGCACGTAATCGCACCCGACGTCCGATGCGATGGATATCGACGGCCCGTATCGCGCACCGCACCGACCGCACACCGCACGTATATCCCTATATATATATATATATATATATAGTGACAGAGCCAGGATTTTTATGAAGGGGGGCTCTAATGTGACTTATGTAAATATATTTTAAAATCATTATGTTTTTTTAATTTCAATAGTATAAATTAAAAAATGAATATGTATGAAATAAAATAAAGATATTCACATAAAACATATCATCGAATAATTCTAAAAGATAATTATTATATTTTAAAACGACACATCAAATTTGATATCGATGATTTACAAAAAAAATATCAAAATATAAATCTGATAAGCAATATATACCTTCAAATTTAATCTCGACGAGTTTTCATATTCTAAAAATGTTGAATGATTTAATTATTTAAATATTTACATAAATATTTTAAACTTTAAAATAGTAATGATGATAATATGGTAAAAAAGAAAAATTATATACATTCGAAGTGTTGATGGAAGAGAGGAAATGATTGCTGATTGTATATTCTAGATTGTTGGATAGTTTAATAAGAACAAAAAATAAAAATTATGAATTTTTTAGAGATAGAGATTGATATTAGGAACAATCGAAATACAAAAAAAAAGTGATTAAAGAATCTTTTTTTTTTCAAGATGGGTGCCTGAGTGGGGACGCTGGGAGTGGGGTCCGTGTCACTATGGCTTGGGGGTCAATGAAAAAGTAGAATGAAAATGGACTTTTGTTTTATCTTGAGGAGAGAATTAATTAAAATAAGGGGTGAAGGCACACCAAAAATGTGGATGGTCTAGATGGCTCATGGGTGGGTTTTTTTTTTCATTGTTGGATTGTTATTGTTTATAAATTTTCATATGTAGATGAAGCCCATGACCTATATACCTTAATTAAAATCAATCTACCACCTAAAATTAAAAGGGTTTAAAATTAAATAAAAAACAATCCAGGTTCTATTAGTGGGTTAATCAAGGTGAATCATGACCTCATTTTTTTTTTAATCCTCGAATTTTGCATGGTGGTAGGCTGTTGGTATTTGTTGATTGGTTTTAGTTGTTGCTTTTATGGTTATAGCCTAATCAAAGTACAAAAAAAAAAAATCGGGGGGGGGGGGGGGGGGGGGGCCATGCCCCCTGAGCCTCAAGTGGCTCCGCTACTATATATAGCTCACGATTAGGTGCGGCGAACGGCGGGTGTGGTCACGACGTGGGCCGTTCGATCGTGGGTCCATCGCATCCGACGGTCGATGTAAATCGCATCCATCGTCCGATCGTGGACCCGATCGACAGCGATGCTCGACCCGTCGCCGATCGACGATTAGCGGTCGGTGCGTGCGCGATCGCTCGCACCTGCGGGTGCGTCACGTCGCCGCGATGGACCTACCCATCGGTATATATATATATATATATATATATATATATATATATATATATATATATATATATATATATATATATATAAATTTTTGGATGTTTAACCAAACCAATTTAGTCCAATTTACAAAGTATCAATGCATGCATGTGTATATATAGAGATAATAAAGACATCTTAAAACTTAGATAGACTTTGACCAATTCATTAGATACAGTGATATGACAACACCGTAATAAGAATTAAATAAGATGCAAAAATATAAAAATTAACAAAGATTCTGATGCCTCACACAATTGGTCATTTCGTAATGTGGGCCCACATCACGACACATAACAAAATACAATATATTACAAATGTATGATTTGATAGACAAAAACGTGTAAATAAGCTTATGTTGCAGAATTAATCATAAATTGATGAATTGAAAGCTTGAAAAACTCGATCCAACTCTCTCTTCTTTTTTTTTGTCTATAAAAAAAAAAAAACTCTTTTTTTTTAACAAAAAACAAAAGGGGGGAGATCTATTTGTTACTATGCTTCCACCAACTGCTTCTCCAAATCAAGGTACTCCAAAATGTATATATATTGCATATTTGTACCATGTTTTATTTCAGTCCCAAGGAGTAACAGAAAAAGAAAAAATATGGACCTCCCAACAGGAAGATAAGACTGAAGAAGAATTGCAAGCACAAGGCTTAGTATGGAACCACACATTGCAGTATATGAACTCCATGTCCCTTAAATCCGCCGTTGGGCTAGGCATTCCCGACGTCCTCCACCGCCATGACAGGCCCGTCTCCCTCACCAACCTCGCTGCCGAACTCTCCATCGCTCCCAACAAGACCGACTCTCTCACGCCACCTCATCAAGGACAAAGCGCCTCACCGTTCGTGCTATTCCAGCTTGACCCGGTGTTCATATCCCCCTCGCAAACCTTGGCCGCATGGTTTTTGACATATAATTTTATTTCACCCCATATACTATCATTAAATCCCATATTTTATAATAACATTTTATAATAACTTAATATGCTGTATTATCAAAGTGTATGTGGTTACAAAACAGATTATGAATGTATCAACGCTTTACTGAGAAAGTTGTGAGGAATGATCATCCTTCACTTTTTTTCTTTCTTTGGCCCAACATTTGAAATCGACTAGAAATCATTTTATTCTAGGCCATATTATAGCCTCAAATGCAGGCTTATACACCAAGTTAGTCTTCTCACTCACTATATCGAGGTGCATACTTCTTTAAAAAAAATTATTGAAATATTTTATAAATGATATTATTTGATTTATTGAAATATAAAAATACATACTTTATTAAATAAAATATATGATTTGAAAAAATTAAAAACATACGAGGGCTGCATTTTGAACCGTAAAAAGTGTAACATTTCCTTTTATCCTAGGTAGAGATGCAAAATGGAGTGGGCCAAACTAACAACACAGGCCCAACTCATTCACTACCCATGCTATGCATAGCAAAGTTAAGGTGGCCCAACATTGACAATTTTCCGGGCCGGGCCGGGCCACCCGTAGCCCAGGACAACGAAAGAGTCGAGCCGAGGTAATCTGCAGCGCGAGACAAGTTACCAGTTCTTCTCTTCTCATCTCATCTATAAAAAGAAACCAAACCCTAAACCCTAAAATCGAACAACTTGATCTTATCCGAACAGCGGCCGACGCCGCCCGAGACGGCCCTCGGTCATTCCCCCAAACGTTGCCCCGGCGTCCCCAAAAAGCCGCCGGTTTTAATGGTAGCGTTTCGGGACTGGCCATGGATCTTCCGTCTCGGGTTGCCCGGATCGCCTGCGATGAAGACTGCCCGCAGTCGGAGCCCCTCCTTATGAGGGGGGCCATGACGGCCAAGCGGGCTCTCAAACCAAAAATTTTAAACCTTTATGTTTTTTTTTTGTGTGGTTATTAATGTTTTGTTTTGTCAACATGTTTACATTTCAAAGTGTTTCAACTGTTCTTACTCGTTTTTATGGATTCAGGTATCTTCCATGGCGAATACTGCAAAATAACAGAGGATTGATTATACTGAAAATATCTGAGTTGGTGGTTCGGCGGCTGATTTTTTGCTTCTCACTCTCTCATTCATTGTTGATTGAAGTATTAAACCTTAAATAAAAGAGAAGCTTGTTGTAACATTTAAATTTTCAATTATGAATCTGCATATTGATCATGTTTTTCAGTTGATGTTGGGAAGACCTTGTGATTGAATGTATAACTTTTGGCACTAACCACGTCTAGTGGAAGGCTATGTCGATTACTACGACCACAAATCTTAGAATCAGAAAAACAAAAACCAAAAAAAAAATGTTTAGGCCCCCAGTATCTGAAACACCCAGAAAAATCTTGGTTCATTCTTGAACGTCTCATGCAAATTTTTTTTTTTATGGAATCTACTAGAATTTGATTTTTGTGAATTGTGAAACAAGAACTCCTTTTAAACCGAAATTATCTGATCCATCATAGAAGATTGTTTACTTCCATGGAGGGTAACCTAAACTATAAGAACAGTGTGTGTATATATATATAGCTTAATTACTATCTTTCCATAACACCAAACGCTTACTATCAATTAAATCGTGGTAGCAAGAGTCTATCTTTCTACATAGAACATTCGGGTGTATAACTTACAGAATTAACATAATATGTGACACCCCATGTACGAGAAAATTCAGGTGGAGTTTGAAAATATTAACCCAAGAACAGTCTATGGTTGCCAGTCTTGCTCTTGCAGCCGTCTGATGTTGCATTCGAATAAAAATCTGTATGATTTGCTGCATTAAAATATGTCCAGTAGCAATCCAGTCTGTCATCCAGTGCCAGTCAACCTCTCTTCTACCATGGCCTCGCAATTTGATGATACTCAAAAGACATAATATTGTACCACCAGCACTATCAACAGATATCCAACAGGTTGCCAACTTGCCATCGTCCAGAATAATTCATGAACCATCAAAATGCAGAATTTGGTTGACATTCAAAGGACAATATATCTTTAGCGTCCACAAAAATCAAGCTTATATGAAAAAGGAAATAAAAAAACCTATTGTAATGAATGAATACATAATCACTATCAAACCAAGATCATTTCACAATGGTGAAAGATGCCACAGAAACTAGACCCACAAGGGTACTCACAAGGCTGTCAATAAAAATGATGCACTGATCACACATTCATGATACCATTGCCACTCAGAACCAGTAAACTGGGGGAAGACAATTCAACAAAAAAAAAAAACTTACAGGAATTGACTGATACCTTCAATTTTTGATACACCAGAGAGCCAAAAGAAGAAGCTTCTAATCTTCTATTGATGCAAGAAAAATACAATTGAACCTACCAATCTAATGGGATGCTAATAATTAAGAGAAAAGCCATATACCTGATGTTCTTTATGTCCAGCCCCCGAGCAGCAACATCTGTAGCTACAAGTAAGGGCGACCTCCCTGTACGAAACTGACCCAACACGTAATCTCTTTCCCCTTGGGATTTATCCCCATGGATGGCGGCAGCACCAAACTGTTGTGTAAGTGAACGTGCCAGCTGGTCACACATCCTCTTAGTTGAGCAAAATACAATGACCTTTGATCCTGGATCTTGTGATCTAAGGATCTGCTCCAATCGTCTTTGTTTCTCCATTGGTGTTATCACTTCCACATTCTGCCAGACACCAGAGATACATTGCACATTTAAGAAATCAACAAATGAAAAAATGTTATAGGAAGTCCTTGATAAAGTGGAGCAATGAGCAAAAATGAAAAGGGACTTTTGGGTTTCAATCAAGATTAAACCACTTAAAGAGAACAGCATGGTTATTAATCACTTTTTATATAAATCATTTATCTCACAAGAAAAGAAAACAGGAGGGGAAAAACGCAACAATTGAGCTTCAATAATAAAATTGTTATCCCACTTGTACCTGGGTGATGGCTTTGTTGGCAACAAGTTCATCAATGTTCCCAATGTTGACTTGAGCTGGTTTGATAAGTAAGTCAGCAGCAATTTTGCGGACCTCCTTAGGCAATGTGCAGTATACATGAGAGTCTGTCAGCGGGGTGGTATTTCTTTAACAATCTTCCTTATCTGAGGCTCAAAACCCATGTCCAGCTTGCGATCTGCTTCATCAAGAACCAGGTATGAAACTTGACGGAGGCCGACTTTCCCCATCTCCAGAAAATCATTCAAACAACCATATGGAATATATACATGTATGCTTATACCTTTATTCACCGAGTTTACAAGAGGCTGAGCTGTAAGGATGAAGGGGTCTCATAAGCCTTCCATGTTGCAACAGAGAATCCATTTTCCATCTGTCATTTGGAACAAAAGCTCTTGCTGAGTGTCACTCAGACACCAATTTCATATACTTCAAAAAATGCTTCAAATCTGCAATTTTCCATGTATCTCTCGTACTAAGAGTGTCGATTCACGAATCATGCAATTGCTTGCACAAACAAGTTCCCCACAGAGCTCATGTGTGGGTGCTGGCTCCAGTGACCTCATCTCAGATGTCATATTTGCGCTTCGCATCTCTATCGCTGGCTGAACATGCTTCCACCAGAAATCAGATAAAGCCAACTTCATGAGTTCCCAGTACTGCTTATCTCGATGCAGCCTAAACAAACTGCTTCCATTTGGAGTCCAGCAATAAAAATCCATCCAGTCCCGGTCCAGAATCTCCATCAAACCCTGCGCCTGAGGCATACAATGAAATGAGACCTGAGACCAAGGCTTCGCCTTACCCACCTCACCATCAAAAAAAGGGCATTTTATCTCTAACACCCCATTAGAGGGCAATCCATAGGTGAGAGAATCAACCAACGCATCAGGTGAGGCGCCGAGCCAGTCGTTACTCTGGTCGTTCTCATCGTATATCTTAAATGTGGGGATAGACACGATATTTCCGGTTATGAGGGAATACCGTTCCAATGCAACTTCTTCTTGGATGTTGCTCCAACAGGTGGCGAGGTTTCCCGAGAAAGGCTCCAACATCCCAATCTTCTCCCGCCAGAGCTGGACTCTCCGGTCGGGGAAGAAACCAATGGCACCAGCAAAAGTGCTCGCTGTCAGCTTATGTTTTCTTGCTTCCTTCCAGTTCTTGTGCCAGTGTTGTAGGCCTTTTGATTGGAGGACAGATTGGCTTCCTGTGCTCAAGATCTTTGGGGATTGACCATAGTGGCGAGAGTCTCTTATAAAGGTGCTGTTAAACGATGAGTTATGGGAGACAGGTGTAGTGTTTCTCAATACTTGTGTGGGGGAGAATGGATTGTTGAACTTGGTGTGATAGTGATCTGATTTTAGGAGCTCCTTGAACTTCTGGCTGTTTCGTGCTCCGTGGTATTTAATGGGAGGCAAATCAGAATTTGTCTTGTGGGAGTACATGCACCTACCACTGTTCGTAAAATTAATTTTTTTTTTATAGTTTGTAATTGACTTCATAGAGATCATCATAGCACAGAAGATAAGACAGGAAATTCATCCACATAGAAACACAATGAACTAAAGGTTAAAAAAAAACACAGACAATTTCATTAATCATAAAATGATCGCAGACAAAACATAACTACATAAGACGCAGATTCAAAAGAATGGCAGGTCTAAAGTCTAAACAAATCCTTCATGCAGATTGCAGACCAAATTTGGGAAATCTACGCAATGATTTTGAAATAGGCATCACCCGATCATACTTTCGTACGAACTCCTCAATTGGAATCAATTTTCAAAAACAACTTTTCATAAAACTACTTTCAACCAGTATTTTTCCATAAAACCTGTTCTCAACCAACCTTTTCCATAAAAGCTGTTTTACACAGAAAAAAACCAAAAGCTTACACATAGAACCGATGATCTAAAAACTAATTTCCACAAGCAGAATCAATTTGAAAAGGGTTATCATGGACATTGGGATGGTTCATAACCAATGCAAAAAAGGACTTTTGATAAGCACATGTGTCTTCATAAAGAAACCTTGAGAACCCAATAGAGAAAACCATAGCTTCAGTGATTTTCTTCAAGTGGATCGTGGTGATTTCAAAGAACCATAAAAAAAAAACAAGAAAAATAAAATGGTGCGTTTGCATAAGTTCCTACCTGAATGACTCTATCTTGAATGAAAAACACAAACATTCATCATATGATATTTTCATCAAACAAACATTATTGTCCATACTTTTTTTTACATGGACAAAATATTGATCGAAAGTGAAAGAATCACCTGGAAGCGAAGCAGAAGCCGAAGCCGAAGCCGAAGGTTTTCCTCCTAATTCTCGTCACCGGCATTTAAACAAACAATACTCGCGCAGAAGCTCTTCAGAAGGGGACGCCGGTGGCGGGCGGCGGAGGGGGCGGTCGATCTCTTACGGGCTCATCGGAGGCGGCGCGATGGGGCGGCGGAGGTGGGGATGATGAGGAGATGAAGAGGATTGAAGTTGATTTGATTGTGTTGGTTTTTTGTTTTTGAACTTTTGATTGTTCTTCTTCATGCGCATTTAGGTTTTGGCTTGTCCAACCAAGGTTATATAAAGAGGGTTATTTTCGTCAGACTCAAAAAACCCTTCCCACCAAAACCACAGCAGATAAAATATACAATCCTAAAATGAAAGCCCAAAACATGTCCCCGCTTGTGTCCGCAAATCCGCTCGGAACCTTCGATTTCCCCTTGAGAACCCTAATTCGATCCGATGCGGCTTTCGGATTCCCTCGCGTGAGATCGAAGAGACCTTGTTCGATCAAAAGCGATATTCGCTTCGTCTGCGCGTCCTCCAAGCAGTCGCCCTCGGAGAATTCCGACGAAATCGGCGCCGACGAGGTATCTCGACTTCCCCTTCAATTATGCGACTTGAGAGTGTGATTGATTCGATACTGTCTGCACATTTAATAGGTTCGAGCGCCGGTCTTTGAGAAATGGGAGGTTCCGTGGGACTGGAAGACCACATTATATGTCATGTTGCCTTATTTGATAAGGTGATTCTTTGCATCCCTATTGTTCAATCGAAAAAACCTATATTGATTTGAAATTTTAATTCTAAGTTCGTCTTCTCAGCATATTTTTGACAGGATTCGTGAAATCGGCCGGATTCACGGGAGGAATGCTGTCTCAGTCCGGAGATGCGCAGACTCATCTGAGTGTGGATGAAATGGCGATCCGATTGTTTGTTGATCAATTGTATGGATTCTTATTTTATTTTATTTTTGGTGAAATAAATGTTGAGTGTGTTCTTTTCACTCATATTTCTTCTGCTCTGTGACTGTAGACTTAAAACGGGGGTTAAGCTCGGGATTCTCTATTTGTTGGTTAGCCCATACCGGCCGCTTCCAGATGATATATTTTCTTTCAGTATGCATGGTTCATTTGATTTGGTTGTTTTGCTTGTTCTGATATTTCTAAGAACTTCTATGTTGATATCTGGGATTACTTGCAATCAATATTCTTGATATTATCTTATTGTACATATTCAAATGTTTATTTTGATGAATTAATATCAAATATGGTGAAAAATTGTTTGATTTGGATGCCAACCAATGGTGGGGTTTTAATTCAAAACACTACCTTTTGATATTATGCGATTGCCAATTTCAGTAATTAATTGACAAGGAGCATCTCTAAACTTTCAGTTCACATGAATATGGTCTCCTATAAGCATATCACTACAAAAAGCATCGTGGAATTTGGATTTGATTGATGGTATTGCTTTCAATTTTTTTCCTTGAAATACTTTTTCTTATTTTTGTTTTCCCTGATTTTATCAAACAGGATGGAGACGACCATTTGATATTCGTCTTGGTTGGTTTCTATGGGCTTGCGGGGGATTGATACTTGCTGCAAGTGCTGTCTTTCTCGTTGAGGCTGTGATATCAAGTCCTACTGTTGGACGGGAAAGTGAGGTTTATTCTAGTTCTCCATTTGTCCACTTAAATATGTAATGGTACCAATGTTTAGGAAAAATGCTGCATGCAGATCTTTTTTGCCAGTTTTGCAAATCTGTCAATTATAATCAGCTTAACTTTTCTTACTTGGGGTTTAGTTCATTTGAAAAGCTTATCAAATATATGAAGTTATTAAATCAATAAAGGGTCATTTGCTTGCTCAGATGTGTTCATTAATCCTGGATGCAATGTTATTTTTTTTCATCTCAAACTTCTAACATTCACCTGTACTGGATTATCTTGTGAACTGATAGATTTCTGATAACATGGACTGTATCCTCTGAAAGTTCAACTTTGAATCTTGTGCATGCCATCTAGGGGTGCAACTTGGACGGGTTGAACCTGACCCAACCCGAAATTTGGGCAGGTTTGAGTTGAAGTTTTAGCATTCGGGTTCAACCCGAGTCCAAACCCAAGCAACCTGAACTTATTTTAAATTGGGTTTGGGTTAAGGGTTAGGGTAACTTGAACCAACCCGAATTCGAAGTTTTCTTATATAAGTAAAATGTTTTAAGTAAAATTATAATTTTTTAATGTGTATTATAAAATTTGAATTGTATAATTTATTTTTATCTAGAATCTTTCATTTCTTTTGTTTCCATATCTTTATTCTCTAAATAAATGTTTCTCATTTTCATCTTTTTTATTTTTGTTATCCAGAGAATTGAGTGTTACAAAATTTTAATTATTTAAAATAAAATAATCCATTTTTAAAGTCAAATCAAGCCCAACCCGAACCCAACTCACCCCGATTCAAACTCGAACCCGAATAAAACCCGATAGGTTAGGTTTGGGTTGAGCTTCTCAAACCCGAGGGTTGGGTTGGGTTGGATTGGGTTTGTGTAGAGTTTATCCAACCTCGAGTTCGGTTCGAATTGAGCACCAACCCGACCCAACCTGCCCGAGTTGTACCCCTGATGTCATCTCAATGGAGCAATGTGAAACATAAGTGGTCCATGACTTTGCCAGGTTTCTTCATTACCCTGCCCAAAGCACACAAAAACATGCGCATACACAAGAACAAGCCACTTATGTATCAATCAAGATTAGATCCATAATCCATATTGCATTTGAATTGAACTGTCTTATCCAAGTGGAATATCATGCGTTTTCTGAGGAATCATGCACAGGTTAGCATCCATCAAGTGACTACATTCATGGATATGCAAATCTAGGTTACAAGATTTCATAAGTTATATGAGCCTGGTAATAGCTTAAGGAAAGCTTAATGCATATACTTCCCCAGATTCCCACTATATGTCTCTTAAAGATAATAAAAGTAGTCCTTTTGATTTATCGATTTTTTGTATTTTTTGAATATCTTGATGCTCATAACTTTACTCTTCTTTTAATAATATTTAAATATCTTTAAATTTACATTTGGGTAATATTTAAATTAATTTTTCCAGATGACTGATATCAATTCCCTCTCATTATAGGCAGAAACCTTGATGCACTTGTTGCCACTTATTGGTTCATCAAATATCAGGTTTTATTTAATGTACCATGCAATGACAATTGGGGACATCATGATTAACCATGTATCCTCATGTTTTTATAGTTTAATGATAATAAATTTTGTTGGCAGTACCTTCTGTCTCTTTGGCATCTTAGGAATCTTGGCACCATTTTGCGAGGAGACATTGTATCGTGGTTTCCTGATGACATCACTGACAAAATGGTATGGCATGAGGTCATACGGTCCCATCTCTGCATTCCCTCTTTTAATTGTCTTTGCTTAGCTTGTTTGAAATCCAAAGCAATAGAAATTAATCAATATGTACCTTCTGCCTTTGGTAGGCTACCTCTTCCCATCTCTGTTACTGTAAGTTCTGCTGTGTTTGCTCTTGCACACCAATCTCCTGGAAAATTTCTTCAAATTTTTATATTTGGTATGTTCTGCCCGTCTTATATTTAGTATTATTTTTTAACGTTTGTAAGAAACTGATGAGGTACATTACTTGTTCAAATGTGTCCCTTGTGTTGCTTCCCGCAGGAAATGTATTGGGGCTGGTATATGCTCGAACACGTAATCTTCTCACTCCAATTCTAATGCATGCTTGGTGGAACACAGGTGTCATTCTTGCTCTGACTATCCTTCAGGTAATATCAATCAATCATTCATCATTAATTCACTTGAACGATCATCAAGCTTAGCTTAGTTGATTCACAATCCCACCAACTTACCTCTTCATGCTCCGAGTGCACATTGATGTTTGGCAGCAGAAGAACCCACTGAGTTGCTGACCAACCCAGCCGATCCCAGACTTGGATCAATCTTCAACCTGTTTCCATCGATGGAGACCTGAACTAAAGTCCAGTTGCCGGGACTTTGGCCACTTGACCTTATGGATCTTGGTCATCTGGCCTTTGATAAACCCCCTCCCTGCTGGTGTTGATCAGGGAGCTCAGCCCAAAAATGGCAATTCAGAGCCATCCCCTGGACCAGAAGCAGTTCGAGTGAAGCTTGACGAGGAT
Source organism: Acorus calamus (assembly GCA_030737845.1). Taxonomy (NCBI): domain Eukaryota; kingdom Viridiplantae; phylum Streptophyta; class Magnoliopsida; order Acorales; family Acoraceae; genus Acorus; species Acorus calamus. Next base: position 6,581,404 of record CM060861.1, on the reverse strand, counting down.
ACATGATGGGATGGAAGCTCCGATGCCAACCTCCTCAACTCTATTCAATTGTTGGTCCGAATCTTTAGACCATGCCTTACTGCAGGAGACAAGGATCCTTCTCCCCATTGAGATGGAGGGGAAGAACCCTTAAATCCACCATCACCCTGAGCCTTGGAAAGCATATTAACCCCACCGCTCAAACAAAGAAACAGATCCCACCGTGCTCTTAGGCAGCAGTCCTTCACAATGAACTCTCTCTCAGCCTTAACCTGAATCTTCTGAAACCTAGCCATCACAGAGCCGATGCCTCTTCCGCATCCACTCCTTCCGTGGATCTCACTTTTTGGTCACTGCCACAATGCAAAAGCTCAGCGAACTTAGCTCCTTTTCAATTTCAGAAGACCACGCCATCTCCATTTCCATAGATGCATCGTCATTTCTGACCGACAGCTACCAGCAGGACTGCTCCCCCATGCTGGAAAGGTACAAGGAAGGGAGTGGGAATGCTGACCACTTATGTGATCCGTGCCTTTGCACTGATTGCAAATCAGATAGTCTATGCATTTAGATACTCTCAACCTTTTTTGAAAAATTTGAAGCACATGTTAGTCGCCAGACACTAATATGGAGGAACCACCCTGCTTTGGTCTCCACTCCTTTTCCTTTGAACTACATCTTGATCAAAACTACCCTCTGGTCACCATCAACAGGAGCCATGGAAGATCAAGGGGAACCACCTTTGCCACCTTTACATTCCTTTTTCCTTCACACGTACTTGACATACATCCCCTAAAAATATATGTCTAAAAGTACTTGTTATCTCATCTAATTTTTCAGTGGGCGTGGCCTCTTTCCCAACAGTTTGAGGTTGGCATACTTTTATTGTATTGATCACGAATGCTTCAATGCAGACACAAGGGTATGACATCCAAAAGTATATTCTATGATATGAGAGGTTGCAGGGACGTGGAAAACCAAATTCTTCAGCTTTTGCAGCCTTGTGAGTGGAATCTTTCAATTCATTAGGAAGATATTTTTTTGTTACCTGGTTTATGAAATTATTTAATGTTAGATTGTTTTTATAAGTAAATAAACTGCTTATATATGTAATTTCCTAGATTATTCTTTAATTCAATTATGAATTTGTTATATTTATTATGCTTGACTGTTGGCTGGGCACATTAAAATATATTCATGTCTTCTGATGGGCAGATTGTCTTTTGAGAGAATAACTTTATTTGAGAAGGAAACCATAATGATCTTGGACAAGGAATTTTGGTGTTTTGAACTCCTCAGCAGTTGGATTCTTAAGAAAATAGTTAGATACTTCTACAAAAGGGGAAGTGCTGTAAGCAGAATCGTTACATACCAAGAAGGTTTTTTAAGTTAGTAGAGACTCTGTGCATGCTAAGTGGGAGAAAAAGAAGTAACTGCGGAATGTCTGGAAAAGTGCTAATCAATCGAGTGGATTGAAATTGAAAACCAGTACAAAGATTGTGGCACATCTGATCAAACAAAAGCAAAAGCATAAGCACAGATTCTAACAACCGCAGAACTTCAGACACTTTGTCACTGACCATGTCAATGACTGTTCATTTAGTACTTTCTGATGCAAATAAGGCCTGTCGAAGAGCTCGATACTTGAGGACCATCTTGTCTTGAGGTGGGAAGCTACCTTTGATTTGTGGAAGATTGGAAAAATTTTCAATCCATGAAGATAATAATGGAAAATTTTCCTTGTCAATCATACTCAGCTCAGTGATTTCTGTTAAGATCTCTACCATGTTTGCAATCCATCCAAGGGATATATCTGTAAATCCAGCTGTCTTGCCACCAAAAAACCTTTTCCCTTTTAGTTGTTCCTCTAAAGTTTTTAAGCACTCCATGGCTGATACCATTGCATCCTCATGCTCCTTCCCCTGTTTGATAAAGACACTCCAAATTGCAGGCATGCACTGCAACAATAGAAGATGTGTTAGATTTTAAGTAGGCAGAATATTAGATGTAAGATTTCTCTTGATAGAAGCGATTTGGTGGAAAATTGCAGGTGTCCTTTAATTGCAATCGTGATCTCTATACACAATCTATGCCTAAAAGAAAGGATTAAGATGGCCTGTAAATTAGTTAATTGATTTGTAGCAACAAGTGGTCTTAATTTTCTATGGTTTGTAAGGGATAGGTAAGCGTTGCCTTCTATGTATTGAACTGAAATTTGCATATGGAAGGTGCTTCAAGAATTTCTGGTTCAAAGGACCTAAATTCAGTCAAGACTTTTTTATATTAAAAGTTACAACTAGATCAAGTCATCTCCCCAGTTCAACCTATAGGTGCTGTGAGTGGGCTATGTACAGTTGTTGGTGATTTTTGGCTTATTATCTACAGTATTAAGTATAGTTGTATCTGAATAACAACCTCCAAAAATGGTTGCTGTAAATATGTATGATATCCACTTCACATCAAATAGTATTTGATGTCCTGCTAGTAAGTAACTAAAGTTATGTTTTTAAGACACAACAATAAAAGTCTAGTAGATCACCTTTTCTTCTCCAAACTTCGCCCAAAAACGTGCCATTGCCCTTTCATAAGGATCCTCTGGAAGTAAGGGACTGTTTTTCCATGTCTCGTCAATGTATTCGAGAATTATGAGTGATTCTGTGATTGGTTTCCCGTCATGCACAAGTACCGGTATCTTTTTATAAACACGGTTGTACTTCAGAAGCAGGGGGCTCTTGTTAGAAAGATCTTCTTCCATCCATTCATAATCAATTTCCTTCATTTTCAATGCCCATTTGATCCTAAGACTGAAAGGGCTCGACCAAGTCCCGAGCAGCTTCACCTCTCCATTTTCCATTGCCATTGCTAATAGTGGGAATACAAATCTTCCTAATCTATAGTTTGTTGATGATTTGGCCGATGTCAGATACAATGTAAAAGACCAAAGGTGGTTCCTTTTTATTGGGGAAGCAAGGAGCTGTAATCTATGATTTAGTGAATATTTTAACCTGGCCGGCTTTTTGTCTGCCTCTGCTTCTTGTCTCATCTGAGAGTCATTTCTCATCCTGCTACTTCACTAGATAATACAACAAACTTTTATGACCTTGGCTTTTCTTTTCTTTTCTTTTTCTTTGTCCTGTAAATTATTCATCAATTTGTTAACTCGCAATCCCATATTATTCCTTCGATCATGCTTTCTTATTGGTTTATTTTATCTTGAGAAACACATATGAGTTGAATTGCGTCACACGAAGATTGATAATCCCGACTAGCTAACAGTGCACATTAACAATTAAAATTTAAAAATATCATGCATTTTCCTTGACGCTGGACATATAATGCGGATCTGTGAAGCTTGCTAACATGAAAAGAAGAAAAGACAACCTTATATAAACCAAAGCCTAAACTATCCTTCACGTTGATAACTAGGTGTATTGTTGGTAAGCAAACAATATTTCCTTGAAATCATCTACAACTCATAAGCCCCTGTGTTTACTTTTAGATAATATATCAAGGGTCAACTGTGATAGTGCATATATCTGAACCCAGATAATTAGTGCACCACAAATTGTCAACAATATTTTTTGGGTGGGAGTTTTCCGATAAGTTTCTTGTTACTTTACATATGTATATATAGGATAAATTTTAGATTGTAGAACTGCTGAATTTTTCTAAAAAACTGTTGTTCACATTTTTAATGATTGATATTTGAATAGTTCTGATTTTATTCAATGATTGATATTTGAATAGCTGTCCACCAATTTCATGATGCATTCATAAAATCTGATAATTGTACCCAGTCTGTCAATCTTGGTAGGAATGGTCCTTTGGAAGAAAAACTGAATGCCAGACCTAAATATGTGACTTGGTTTCTAGAGGAAAACTGCTGGAGCTAACCCCGCAAATCATTCTAAAGCCCACCGTGTGTGTGTGTGTATAGTATATACTTCGTGGATTTATATAACATGGGAAAAATTTGTATATCCCCTGAGAATGTATACATGCACAAGAATGATAATTATTTATATATATTTAGTGTGATTTCTGGGTAGCGGGTTGACTCTAGTGATACTCTTTTTGGAATGTACACCTCTCAATAGTTAGGCCCATAAAGGGGGGGATTCAGATGATTGCAAGTGAACAGTGAATGAACGAACTTCTCTTTGACCAAGACTCACTCACTCAACTCTCATGCATAAAGGAACCTTGGAAAGTCAAGTTCACTATTCTCTCATTTGACTAGGGAAGGAGCAAGAATTTTATTTTAGAGGAGTAGCATAATAGAAATTCTAGGAGAGGAGTCTTTTCTTTCTTTCTCCTTTTTTTTTTAATCTTTTCTCTTCTTTTTTTTCTTTCTTTTTTTTTTTTGTGGGGGGGGGGGGGGGTGACTCAATTGTTAGGGAGCGGGTTTCTCTTGAGCCCCTCCTAACTTCGTCCTTGTAGTGATCAGTGCAGCTGCTTTGCTGAAGAACTCAGGATAGAACTTGAGCATCTCGTCGCGGGGTGGAAGGTTCTCTTTAATCAATGGGACTTGAACAATTTTTTCCATCCATGCAATGAGCGAAGGAAATTTTTGAGGATCTACCACCTTAACCTTCTTTACTTCTTCCACAACGCTAAGCCAGTGGGCCATCCAACCAGCCACCAAGTCCACAAACCCTACCTCGTCTCCTCCAAAGAACAACTTCCCCTCCACCTCCTCGTCAAGGTTTGTCAGGGCCTCTTCAGCTAACTTTAGACCTTTCATCATCTCTTCTCCTTCTCCACGGAAAACTTTGGAGAAGGCTTCCACACACTGCCACACCATCAAACCAATAGAGCGTGTGTGATTCTCAACAGAAGGCACCATATTTTTGACATGATGATCCATATATGATCTTTTGAAACCATAACTCTTGAATATAAAATTAATATTATAGAATTATATCCAGAACTTATATCTAAAATTTATTAGGACTTGGATTTGCAGCACATGCTGATGAATTGAGTTGATTAATTATATTATCTGTCTTATCTAACTTTATCAGAGGAAGCCACTGGGTGGCTAAACTCATTTACAGTTCTGAAAAAAAAATTGAATCGAGAATGGGTAAATTACCTCAGTGCTCACATACTTTGCCCAAAAACGAGCCATGGCACGTTCGTAAGGGTCGTTGGGCATGATGGGTCTCTCTTTCCATGTCTCGTCTATGTATTCAAGGATGATCACTGATTCAGCGATAGCCTTGCCATTGTGGACGAGCACAGGAACCTTCTGATAGACTGGATTATGCTTCAGTAGTAACTGGCTCTTGTTGAAGAGGTCTTCTTCAACATACTCATACTCAACTCCCTTCCATTTCAGTCCCCATTCGATTATGCGGACCGGAGGGCTCATTCTTGTGCCGATGAGCATTATCTTTGCATGCTCCATGCCTGTGTCTTGCATTTGTTTTCTGAGAAAAATTATAACTGCTCTTACATATTAAATAGAGGAGATGGTGAGTTCCATAGATACAATAAGATTTTTTTATGATGGCATGCATGATGTATGGCGGCTTATTATGTTAAACAGCTTATCAGAGAAACCATGTGCTTTTCATCCTCCCCTATGACATGGATTCCATGTTGAATGGGTTCCCTTTCATTAGAGTACTTTTTGTCTATTTCTATAACTGTCAAGTGGGGATGTTTTACTACACCCCATCACATTTCCTCTACATTGACAATCTTTCCCTATGCTGAAGTCACCAATTAAAAAATGACTTGGCTGATTATGAAACATATTAGTTAGAGAGATGTTAGTCGCATTAGTCTTTTGGTGTCAGCAAAGTAGGTTGAGAAGGGGTTCACATTAACAAAAAGGTGTTAGGTATCTCCAACTAAACCAATGCTTATGCAATCCAGATCTTACCATGCTTTGTTGATTTGTGATTTCATATAAGATAATCCTAAGTCGTCCGTCTTATTATATTACTTAAAAGTTAAAACTAATGTCTTATCAAGTGGTTGCTTTTGTCTCATGCAGAATCGAACATGGCTATGCACGTGTTGATTGGTTAGAGAAATACAACAGCTCAGCTGCTCAGGAGATGTCATAAAAGCATGTAAGAGCTTCATTATAGAACTCGTGACTATATTTGCTCTGTTAGTGCGTAAGTCAAGATGAACTCTTTGTTTTCTAATTTTTTATTTGGGTCACAATCAACCAGATCTCCTGACCTAGGAAATCACAGAAAATGCTATTGTATTCCTCTAATGATCTAAAAAAATCCAATTAAACAGAGTGGCATTTGACTTTTAGTTGAAAAATAGACATGGTACATATCTAATAATCTCTATCTAATAAAGAACTTCAGTCGGTTTAGATAATTATTTTAAAAATATATATTTTTTAATTACTTTATTTTGTGGGGTTGGGGGGGGGGGGGGGTGTGTTTGGTTTTGCTTGGGGAGGTGCCTTTTGAACATCATATAGTATTAGCAAATCAACTGATTCAACATCAAATACAAGTAGGAATGTTGATTCTGGGTGGATAGAGTTTCACTAATAAATAACCTTTATAATGAACTTAGATTAAGCTGAACCTAGATTGAGGCAACCGTAAATTTGGATCAAGCTCTGGTGAGGTGGCAGGTTCTCTCTGATGATAGGGATGTTCAGGAAGATGTCAGCCCATAAATGAAACCAAGCTTCTGAACAAGGGATCCAAACCAACCTCCATAACCACAAATCCCCATTTCACTACTTACAAAGTTGTTTCTTTTGATTTCTTGCTCAATTGCTGATACACTCAAAGACATTCTGGCGGCTATTTGTGCAAATATCACATCATCTAATGCAGTATATATATTAATAAGGCGTATACTTTACTATCATAATATATATTATAAAAAATGTAATAATATTTTCATTCAATTTTTTTAGTATGTATTATACATTTGTAAAATTATATTTTATTAGATAAATATATATTTTTTAAAAAAATTCAAAATACATTTGATTTGTGAAAGGACTACAGGAAGGAATAAGTCACAATCTACTGAACCCTGAAACAATGTTTTAAAAACCAAACAGTTAAATGAATATGAAAAATCACTGGATCAAGGGTCATCGATTCAACCATTTGGTCAATCGGATTTGAACCGTGACATAATTATAATATAATAAATATATTAATTATCAAAACTCATAAAAAAACATGAAATATTTTTAAAAAAATTTATATAAATTTGTTATTTAACATCATAATATGATGTTATTATATAAAATTAAAATTTTTTATTAGATTTTATATGTTAACAACTGATTCATTATAATTTCTATGAATAAAGAACCAATCTGTTTAATCAACCCATGTCGGTTCACAAAAACCAACCGTCAGTTCAACCAGTGGGTTAATTGAGTTTTATTGGTTTTTTATATTATTGGGTTTTAGAGGTAAATTGAACCAGAATTCAAAGCGGGTAAAAGTTTAATCAATTCAACCAAACGGTCCGGTCAGAGTTTTAAAACGCTGCCCCTGAAGTAGAGAAATGGGCTGGTTCTTTCCATTATTGTATTAAGGACCGCCTCTCAAATGATTTAACTCATTTTTAAACGACGTAAATCAAATGGTTTGGTCCACCTTTTTATGGGCCTAAAAAACCTGAATGTGGCACAAATAAACGGGGGAAAGTGATATGTCCACACTGTATGCAGTCTCTGCACACAATTCTCATCGTGTTTTTTTTAGGGTAAAATGTCTTTGGACTCCCTGAAGTTTTCTAAGCCTACATAAACACTCCCTATAGTTCAAAAATATACAATTACACCCTCTGAAATTTGATTTTTTTATTAAGATGACATAAAAGTATGATTTTATCTTTTTAATTAAATATTTATCATGTTTTCACTTTTTTTTGTGGTTTTTTTTCATATTTTAATTCATTATTACGTGACTTAATTCTAACAAAAATGCATTCAAATGTATTTGAAGAATTAATTATTATATAAGTTAATATTCATAAAGCATATCTAGAATTAATTGATTGACTTTTTCTATAGACATTTAGATAGTTAAAGGTAAAAAAATAATTTTAAATTACTTTTGTCACATCTTAATGAGAAAATATAATGACAGGGGATGTAAGTCCATGTTTTTAAACTTTATGGGGGTGTTTCCGTAGGTTATAAAACTTCATGAGGTCCAAATGCATTTTATCTTTTTTTTAAAAAAAAATACACTGGCCCATTAAAGCATATATTGTTATAATACTGAAATATATATTGAGATAATGTGTATTTTTCTTTAAAAAATAATTTTTGTAATATCATATTTTATTATAGTGCATTATTATACTATTAGAGTGTACAAGTGGTTGAATGATCACTTTAGGGTGATGAGGTTGTAAAATAGAGTGAGTATACAAAAGGAGCTCTTATAATCAATCATGTGAGTTTTTATAAAGAATTTGATAAACCACATAAACAACACAATTGGGCAACATACTATTTTTTTCATGCTAAAAAAGATACACCACCAATAGCTGAAGCTTTTCTCAATATTTATTGAAGTTCTAGGTACTTCCATCACTATTTTTCCAATGGAGTGTGGTTTTTTCCCTACTAAACAGCGTTTTGTCCAGTAAAATATCATATCTGTTGACGTTTTAAGTGGAACAATTAAAAAAAATACTAACGTGACTGGTTTGACCGAGTCAGTTGACTAGTTTAATAACTTTAAAAATTATGATTAGTTTGATAATTAAACTATTATGAGTGATTAGTTTATAAAAAAAAGCTCAATTCGGTGAACATGATTTTTTTTTCCCCGCTAAAAAAATACACCACCAATCGCTGAAACTTTTTTCCATATTTAAAAAAGTTTGGAGTACTTTGTCACTATGTTTACATTAGAGTGTAGTTTGGATAATTGGATGAATAATATCTCCATAAGAGTATTTAATATTTTTGCCCCCAACTCTAATAGCATTACTTATAATAATACATTGATGATGACACAAAAGATCATATGTGATGAGCCCCTACGTGGAGACAAGGGGGGGCTCAAGCCCCTCCTTAATTTTTTTTTTTTTAATAACGTTGCATCCTGTCGTTTTTTCAGCCCTAAATTCAGTCTACAAGTATTTTAAATTTTTTTAAAATAATATAACTCATCTAATGAGATACATGTTTTTATAAAAAATGAAGCATATACTCTAATGAATTCCATGAATGCATTTATTAAAAAGTGAAAAAAATTTATCGAAGCATATACTTCGCTAAAGTGAGTATATGCTTCGATAATTTTCTATCAATGCATATAGGACTGAAAATGGGGCTGAAATAAAAATCATGTGTGACAACACTTTTTTTATGGTAAACAGACAATAAAAATTGAGTATTTGAGTTTAATATGGATATATTTATTAAATTATAAAAAAAAATCATGGAAAAATAAATTTAAATATTTTTTAAAAAGCTTTTTATTTTGTTTTCTCTCAAATTTTCTAGTATATCAAAACACCCTTAGTAGTTATTATATTTTTTCTAAGTTCTTCCATCTCTTTTTTTATCGCTTGCCCCATGAAATACTTTTTACATACAATTATACATTTAGTATATGTTGATGAATGGAGATCACTCGTAAATTGTTATTCATTCCCTGTATTGTATATATAAACTCTTATTATACATTACATGTATACTATTAAGAATCAGTTTGATAATTTTGGTTGAGAATGCATGAGAATTTCTTTTTTAATAATCCAGTTCAGATAGATTCTGTGGAATTAAAAAATTTAATTGACATATTTAGGAATGAACACATGATTGAATGATTTCAAATACAATTTTCCTAGGTGTTATGATAGATTTTTATAAATGTCTCTATTTAAAGATATGATATATAATTGATTTTTTAAAGTCCCCCCTTATAGAAATTCATGGCTCCGCCACTGCCTCCAAATCAAACTTGTGATGTCTTCTTATTGAGGTCTCCTACCTCAGCCCCACCCACACAGGGCACAGCAAAAAAAAAAAAGTCTTCACAGTTTAAATAGGGAAATGTTTTTTTGTTTTTGGGAGAGAGAGATAAATACGTAGAAAAATAATAAAAGTTCCACTCATACTTGTATTTCAAAAGGGCCCACCCATAATTTATTTTAGAGGTTTAAGTAATGGATAATGTATGTTCAACCTATTTCCAACCTCAATTTCAGACTACATGTGTTTTGACATTTTTAAAAATAATATACATTATCTAATAAGGTAATTGTCATTATCTGTCAAATTCAAAATTGATTAAAGATGGAAATTAACAATGAGGGGGTTGTTACATGTAGTTTAACCTATCCGGCTCACATGTTTGCCTGTGGACTATTCGTAAAACATAACATGTAATTTGTTACTTCTTTTGTTAAATGAGTTTATATAATTCATTAAAATACGTAAATGATACATAACTAAAATTCTATAGATTAGATTGTTGTAATCTTAATTCTCTTACTATTGCCACCACCTTGAGATCTTCACAAGCTAGGAATGTGAGAGCATCTCCAAGGGTCTAAATAAATTCAACTCCTACGACCGATTTGACGAGCGTGAGAAGAAAATCAATTCCAACGGACTCCTCGTCGCTCAACAATTCGGACAGACGAGTGAGCCCACTCAACAACGGTAGGGGGGGGGGGGGGGGGGGCACAAGGAGTTCCCAGGCGTGGCCCCTACAATAAAAAAAATTAAAAATATTATTTTTTGCATTTGAATTTTGATGGGTTTCACAGAAAATTTTAAAAAAATTGTTATGTTAATAGTTATATCTCAACGGATATAATAACTCATTTATTTAATTTCATCTTCATTCATACAATTTTTACACTCTAAATCTACAAATTTTGTTATTCCAAAATTAAGGTTTTCTTTTCTCTAAATTTTATATTTGATCTAAATTTCCCATTTGTTATCATTTTATTTTTTAAGTATTATTTTTATTAATTTATTTTAATTGTTTTTTTGCATATGGATCCTTGTGATAATGCATTTTACAACAATCTTATTAACAATGAGTACTCTTTTGATCTATTTAGTGAATATTCCATTCAACCCTCTAGGTCATCTCAATATAGTTGTTTAAATATGACAGTTATGATATAAAAATAAAATAATAAAATATTATCATTAAAATATTTTTTATAATTTTAAATTTTAAATATAATTATTTTAAAAAAAATATTAATAAAATATTATTGTATGAGTTATTCAAGGAGTATTGTTTGAGTGAAAGATGTGATTATGGTTCTTTACCTAGATAAACGTGTCATGCTCAATCAAATGAAGAAGTCATTGGTAGAGCATGATTGAAGATGTTCTAACTCCCCCAATTGAATATAAATGCTACAGAGAGCAATCTGTTTTTAACACACTAAATCCCATAGATAGATGGATTCATTGGATACATCCAGGCACTTGGTAATGTTTCACACTTTGCTTTTTTTCACCCTATCTCAAGAATGAATTCACTCCTTTTAAATAAGAATCTACAACCACCAACAATTATGTTACATGAAATATGCATTTTTTTGAAAATTCAAAATATACGAGCACTGTTGAGTATGACATTTTCTTTGATAGTACGAGTTGTTCCAATCACATAGATCTGATCATTAGCTCTTTTTATTCAATGTGATGAGATATTTGTCTCCTTTTAAATTTTTCATCTATAAAATATATATCTAATTAAATAAAATATATATTATTTAAAAAATCAAAATGTATATCGACTTTACTATGGACTGTACAAATGTATTGAGTGTAATCACATCCATGTTTGGTTCAAAAATTAAATTATTCTAAGGTTCATCTATTCTAGTATAAATAAGAATAAAATGATTTTTTCTTTTATTGTCACGTTGTGTTTTAAATTATTCTTGTTGGAATATGTAATAATAAAAATTTTGTTGTTTAAATAAAAATGTAAATACAGTGTGAATAAAGATTTATAAGATGTGAAAAAATAATGATGGTTGATTTTACAGTGAATCAATATATTCTTCTGGATTGAATAACAAAAAATAACTTAATTTCAAGAGTTGATTGAAATCTGTATACTATTTTACATTAATTGTTTTAACATATAAATTTTTATTTATTCTACTCATTCAAAATTCAAATAGTAATTTCAATTTATTCCCGTCTATCGTCGAACTAAACATGTACATACACGTGTTCGGTTGAGTCACGAGAATAACGAGTAGGTCACTCAGAGACGCTGCCTCAGACTTTGAAAAGTCAACGAAGAAGACTTTTGAAAATTTGAAATCAAAGTCTTGTTCAAAGTCTTGCTTGTCAGGGAGTGTTTAATGAGAGTGCAAATGTGGAGGAATTGACTGACATTTGGCAACTCTTTGTGGTGTCACACTTATTTCCCATTTGACTCTTTTTTGTACTCACTATCATGTTAGCTGGGTCTTCTGGTCTACCAAAGCCTTTGGCAATTTTTTTTGGACCACCGCTCCTCACCAAAAAAATAAAATAAAATAAAAATAAGTTATTTTTAGTATTAAGTCTTCGTAAATTATAGGATTTAGTGATCAATTTTTTACTTTTTTATATTTATATTTTAGTCCCTACATTTAAATGATATGTTCTTTTTTAGTCTCTGAGATGATTTATTCCTAAATTATTTAATTTGTTTTTTGGTCATGGGAAGGATCTATTCCTGAATTATCATTTAAATGTAGGGGCTAAAATCTAAATATAAAAAATAAAGGATCGATCACTAAATCTTATAGTTTACGAGGACTTAAAATTAAAAATCCCTAAAAATAAGTGTATGTCCCATATTGACCGGCATTGACTTTAGATCTTTTAATGGGTTGGTTTGATAACACCTTTACCCATTATTTCCTTGTTAAGGGATAGTTTCATAATGGGTTAAAAATCTATTAAATTTTTTTATATTTATATTTATCAAAATCAAAATGAAAAGTTAGAATAAATGCTATCTCAATCTTCAGGTAGAACAAAATATTATTATTTTCATTTTAAAATTTGGACAATTGTCCACAGTTTATCATGATTTTTTTATATCAAACAAGAATAAATTGTCATCCAATTCATCTATCCCTATAATTACTCATTATCTCAGCACTTATCCCCTTGTCAAACTAGTCTTAAAGGGTAAAATAAATAAATAAATAAATAGAATTAAAATAACAATGGGGTGTCCACTATCAAACAAATTATTGTAAGTCCACTAATCAATGGATAAAGACCATTTTGTTCTCGATCTTTCTATTTTATAAAAAATGATGGACCAAATATCAATAAAAAAAATTTTCATAAAATGAACATAATACCCTTCTATAAACACCACAAATAAAAAAAAATTGTCAAACCAAATAATTTTTTATTTAAAATATAAACACATATTATCTGCACTTATAAATCAACAATTAAATTTACAATAATGATTTATATGCCTCAATTTCACAGGCCCCAAATAAACTCCATGAGGTGGCAATTGAACATTACCTGTTATACCCTTTATTTGATAATCACCTCAAGATTTTATTCCGAAAATCATGGAGTATCATTAATTCTTATATTTCTTCACTATTGCATTATAGAGAATCATAATTTTGAAGTTTTTATTCATGCAACAGATCTGAAATTCTATTTTTATGAATTTGGAAGACATGGAATCCTTTTTTTTTATTATTTTTTTATTTGGGGAGAGATCCATCACCAAACTCCAATGTGATCATAAATCCACCTTGATGAGGCCTTTTCATCAATGGTTATGGTATGGGAGGGCTTTTTTAATGATTGTTAATTTGATTGGAAAGCATAGTGTTTTCTTGGACAATGACAGGTTATGAAAGTGGGCAACAGAAAGAAATTTTTTTGGTCAATTCATACCCAATTGAAGATTAAAAACAAGCTTAGTTTTGTAGGAATCCAGATAACCACAAAAGCGAGATCGCCATTAGAGACGGAGAAGGTGAAGTAAATCGAAAGCGATGTCAGATATTGTTTTGTTGTATTTACAGTATAGAAATTGTGTATTGATTAATAATATTACATTTATAAATGTAACAGTTAATGAATATTGTGGTTTGATGCAAAAGAGACATATTTAAACAATACACAGTTTTTTGTTATTTTGTTACATTTAAAATGTAACAGTCTTGTAAATGTGTGTATTGTTTTTTGTATTTACAATTGAAATGTAACAGTCTTGTAACGACATAGTGTTATTTAACAAGCGGATTCATGGATATTTTAAGGATCAATCATAAATGTAACAGTCAACCACATGTAAATTTTTTGACAAAAAATAAATAAATTTAACAGTCAACTAATTTTTTAAATCTGTGTTATTTTTGTTACATTCGTAAATGTAACGGTTGCCGTTTGAAGGATTTTGACAAAAAAAACAATTTAAGTAAGTTTTGGTATAATCTAAGTAAGATCTGGGTGTATTTGAAATTGAAAATTGAGTTACTAGATAAGAATTTCAAAATTCAAATTCGAAATATATAAATTTTGGTGTAAATATAAAAAAATTAATAAGAGAAAAAAGAGGAATTTAGGTTAATGAGAGAGATTTTTAATGAAGGATAGATTTGTATTTTGTCCTTCTACCTTTTTTTGAAAGCAACAAATCAATAGTGAAGCTTATATTTTAAAGTCTAGAAATCATGACTCTTGAATTTAGCAATCCGTGAGACTCAAATACACCTTAGCATTTAAAGAGCCGTCATAATGAAACATGAAAATTATGGATGCTTGTCGTGATATAAAGGAGTGGTTTGTTGTTTTTTTCACTTGTTATGTTACCTGATCTAAAAAGTTTGCATCATTAATTCATGTTAAATATTAACAAGCTCTTAATAAATCTATTAATTATTTTAAAAACTATTTTTCTATTTATATATATATATATATATATATATATATATATAGTGAAACGATTAGGTGCGGCGAACGGCGGGTGCGGCCGCGACACGGGCCGTCCGATCACGGGTCCATCGCATCCGACGATCGATGTGAATCGCATCCGACCGTCGGATGCAATGGATCCGTGATCAACGACCCGTAATCGTTGCCGCACTCGTCGTTCGCCGCATGTAATCGACCCTATATATATATATATATCCGTTATGAGATGCCCTACATTTTTTTAGCGTAGAGATGCCCTAACAGTGTTGAAGAAAGAGAGATTAACAGGTTTTATAATATAATTATTTGATACACTCATGAATTGTTTCCCACATCATGTGGATGTAGGAAAATTTTATCGAATTTGACCATATGAACAAGCGACGACTTGAATCTAGGTCCCTTCATTAAAGAGCGGTTACATCTACCATTTTAAAAATATATATCATGTGCAGTGGTGGAGCCAAGCATTTAATTGATAATTAGTTTCCACTTTTTCATAATTAAGATTAATTTCTATAATTATAGTTAATCACAAAAATGATCAAAACCTAATATTACATTAGGCATACAAATAAGCAAACAATATAAATAGTCAATTACACATTTCACAAGCATTAAAATAATAATCTATAAGCATGATAATATTAATTTTGTATTCTACATAATAGATGAGAAAGAGAGTGAATTTTTTTCGTGTTTACTATACACAGAAAGAGGGAGCTAGAGAGAGAAAGAGAGGGAGGGGAGGGGGGGAGGGATCAGGGAGAAACATTATCTAAAATCGAATATTGTTATTACATAGGATAAATTTGAAGTCAACATAATTAACATTTAAATCAATTAGGATGAAAACTAATTTAAATGAGAAATTCATGAAATTATATAGATTGGTTTGTGTTTGGTAAATGAATAACTTGTGAGATAAGGGGCTATGTGAGGGAATAAATGGTTAGACAATTTCATCATGCTTGTTATTAAAAAAAAATCAGGATAAAGTGATCATAACTAATTATCTAATTTTAAAATAAAAATAAAGATATTTGTTCCATCTAAACATTATAGATGTGAAAATTAATATCTTTTTAACAAATCTTTATAATCCTAATTTTAATATTGTGAAAAGTGACATAATTGATAGACTTTTTATCCCCTAAATAAGGATAATTTGTTATCAAAATTTTATCCCCTTACCAAACTACCATTATATGTATAAATTAAATAAATGATAAAAATCTTTTTTTAATTAAAATAGTATTATCAAATTAAAAAAATGATTGGGCACCCTTCTAAATTATGAAAAAAACTAAAATAAAATACACATTAATTATCATTTTATTTTACTTTTCTAAATCACCATCTCATTGAAAATTTAACGAATACCTATGTGACAATGTGTGAACAATTATTTACCATATTAAATGGAAAACAGTATGTGCTGAAAATTGTTTTCGATATACATGCATGCATATTGTAGGTAAATTAAAAAAGTTATTATCTCAACCAATTAACCACTCATCATTAATTAAATCATACATTAATAAAAAATGAGTGGAGCAGTCCATTGAATTAAAGAAAGTCATTGACCCAACCAATTAACCACTACCTAATTAAAAATTAATTAAACCATGCATGAATTTAATGTGAGTGGAGGTAGCTCTGCCTGATCTTCAAATGTCATTTTTCTTCATTGTTTTTCCAAGAGCAAGTGTCCCATGCTTTAAAAGGAGGCCAAAATATTCTTTTGGATACTCGAGCACGTGCGGGGACCGGATCCCATCAGGATCCAAATTCATCAGTCCATCAGTCTCCAATAGAAACATGACACGTGGAAAAAACAAACAAAAAAAAAAGAAGTGGGGCAACCTAATAGTTAACGGGCGTTAACACCGTCTGGTTCCCCTTTTTTCATGTTCCCCCTTTTTTCTTTTCTTTTCTTTCCCCCTCTCTCCTTTGTGGGATCCTATGGAAAACCAGACCCCAAAAAACCTATTGAAAACCGAGTAGATCCAACAAAATCCAAAAAAAAAAAAAAACCCAATGAAACTATTATAATTATGGTTGTAATGAAATATTTGTTGTAGTTAGAGTTGTTAAGAGTTGTACATAGGCTCAGTTTAGATGGAAGATTGAAACGCTAAAATTCTTAAAATCTTGTGTTTCAAACTCAGCTTTTAAAAAATATTGTTTTATAAGATTTTCAAGCGTAAGATTTTTTGACCAAAAAGAAAGATGCTGATTTGAAAAACTAAATGCAGAAAATGTGTTTAGATCTGAGTTTGAAAATTTTAGTTTTTCAAATGCAGAATTTGCTCAAACTCATATCAAAAGGGAGCCTTAGATCAGTTGTACAAAAATTTATTATAATTGTAGTTGTAAATAAATATTTTGATGTAATTAGTTGTATAAATGATGAGTTGAATCTAGGATTTGGCTTGTTCAGTTCAAACATATGTGCTGCAGTTTAATTCATTAGTAGTTTAGTTCAATTAACAAATACTTCAAGTCAATTCAACCACAACTTCAGTTTGTGTCATGAGCTGTGGATGGTTTGATTCATTAGTAGTTCAATTCGATTAACAAATACTTCAGTTCGATTAATAAGTAGTTCAATTCGATTCAACTACAATTTTAGTTCATGTCATGAGTACTGAATAATTTAATTCATTAGTAGTTCAGTTCGATTAACAAATATTTCAATTCTTGCTAAAAAAACAAATATTTTCAATTCGATTAAAAGAAGTTTAGTTTGGTTCAACCACAATTTCAGTTCATGTCATGAGTACTAAAAGTTTGATTTATTAGTAGTCAAGTTCGATTAACAAGTAGTTCAATTCGATTCAACCACAATTTCAGTTCGTGTCATAAGTATTGGATAATTTGATTCATTAGTAGTTTAGTTCGATTAATAAATACTTCAGTTCAATTAACAATTCTATTCGATTCAACCACAATTTCAGTTCGTGTCATGGTTGGATAGTTTGATTTATTAATAGTTCAGTTCGATTAACAAATACTTTAGTTTGATTAACAAGTAGTTCAGTTCAATTCAACTACAATTTCAGTTCATGTCATGGGTACCGGTAGTTTGATTTAGTAGTAGTTTAGTTGGATTAACTAATATTTGCATTAGATATTTTTATATATTATACAGGGCTATAATTGGTTGCAGATGTATAGACCATTCACGAGGATTGTTACGCCCCGAGGCATTACCAATCATACAATAATCAACAGGGATCAAATAAGATAATAATGCTACAGGAAAGTAGTAGCCAATAAAAAGAAAAGATGCGGAAGTATAATATACAAATTAGTCTGTAAATCAAAAACATTATTACAAACTCGAATACACGATAACTGTCCTGTGAGAGTCCAAGTCTAGTCTAAATAAAATCATATGTGCAACACGCACGATTACTAGTATATACACAAAGAAAATGGGATTGCTGACAGCCTTGCACTCGCCAACCGAAAGGTGGGACACTCTACGCACGAACCACGCCAGATAGACGCTCTAGCTCCACGCCAACCCAGTCCCTGGTGAAAAAAATAACACACGAGGGTGAGCTACAAGCTCAGTGAGTGGCAAGAATCTAAGCTCTACAATGATAATATATATAAATTCCCTTTTCTCTCGAAGTAAAAGAAATATGGGAGGAACCAAACAGATAAATGTCACGTGGAGATGTGACCTTACCTCACCCATACCCCGAAGGGGAGGGGGGTGGAACATTTGGGAAACGGTATTCCATGCTCGCGATATCATCCGGTAGCCCTCTCCCAGGTAGCCCTCTCCCTGGCGGCCTCCCGATGCGGCAGCACCACCTAGGGAAGCTTCAACGCTGGGTAGCTTCGACGCACGATGATACGGAGAGGAAACACTCCGACCTTATCCTCCCCTTCACCCTTAGGGGTG
Organism: Acorus calamus; assembly: GCA_030737845.1. Lineage (NCBI taxonomy): Eukaryota > Viridiplantae > Streptophyta > Magnoliopsida > Acorales > Acoraceae > Acorus > Acorus calamus. Next base: position 6,562,604 of record CM060861.1, on the reverse strand, counting down.
ACATGGAACTATTGATACTTTGGGCATTCCCAGTATAAATGTCACGTGACAACGTGACACCAACCTACCCTCACCCTCACCCCTAGGGGTGACATGGGACTATTGGAAATAGAAGTCAACTCGTTAACTCCCTTAACCTTCCGGTAGCCCTCTCCCGGGTAGCCCTCTTCCTGATAGCCTTTCAAGATAGGTACGAAACCACAAAGGTATTGAAATACACATTGGGCCTCCTATGATGTAGCGGCAGAAACCAGGATAGCTCCAACGCCGGGTAGCTTCAACGCGGATACGAGGTAAGGGAGAAGCATTCCACGCTCACAATACGATCATCAAGGATCAACTATAGTCATCTAGCAATTAACAATGCTAATGAATTCTCCTGAATTCTAATGCGAGTGTATCACATGGATGTCGAACTATCAACTACTACGCTTGCACATTGAAAATAACATATAATCCTAACAATAGATCATACCAACACCTATCACATATAGGTCCTATTAATGAAACAAGCGCAATGATTATAGGAGAATATTCAGTCTCAAATGAGATGCATGGACCACATGTCCAAATAACCTAGCATGCAACAGTTGAACAAAACCAATGCTCATAGAATTATATGCATCAACCAATGATTAAACCCCGCTAAGCATCTACTAACACGGAAGACTACCAACATATAGGAGTGCAATTAATTGAATAAACAAGCAAAATATAGTACACTCTAGGCTTCCAAGCCTCTCACATAGAACCAGTGAGTAGAATGAAGGTTAAGTAATACAAGTCCTAGACTAGCAATCATTCCACAAGACAGTAATAAATGATACAACTATAAAACACGCATAGCCATAATATGAGCTCCTCTAGTGCGTTGATCAAACCACTAACCAAAGACCCGTTCATCACGAGTTCTACCATTGATAGTTTAGCTTATACACACTATAAATAAGGCATGTATGCTCATTCACATTTGTATAAATACCACATAATGTGCTTAAACATTAACAAGCATAGACGATTTACCTCATTGATGGACCGCAAGTCTTTGAGCAGATTATATCATCCTTTAATCACAACATAAAGTCTATGTATTCAAACCAATTCCTGGTATTTAAATACATACATACAAACCTTACATACAGACCAAACATCATATTATGCTAGTAGCTTATACATAAGGACTTAACTATATTTAAGATTCTTTGACTATCTAAGGCCACCACTAAGCATGCTTAAGCATCAATTAAACATCTAAGGTGGCTCAACTATCACCACCACTATTATCTTACTTTTATCAATTATGACCTTAAAACTGATCATACACACATCTATCCTCAACAAACAGGATTATTAAGTTATTATTACGAACATGAGATAATTAAACGCCCACCAATCTTGTAAACATGGTGTAAAGGACAAGTAGAGGCTAAATAAATTATCTAACATAAAAGAAATACATTCACACATGAATATGATACATATGCAAATATATGGTAGAAAATGGGGTTCTATACAATATACTTAGCTATACAGTCCTAGCATGCAATATCTAACACAATAGGGGTGCAAAGAAGCCCCATGGATGCGCGATGCATGACTACGTGCATCGAGCGCATCCCGAGGGCTTGGATCGAACCACTCACTAGTACTTGGATCGCCGCGCGTCCGGTCTACGAGATCTTGGGAAGAAGATGAGATGGTGCACATAAGGAGTTCCACCACCATCACCACAAACAACCACCATCACACATGCCACATAGCACAGCCATAACCACCACCAAATCAGCCATCTCACATAAGCCAAAACAACAATGAGGTCAAAAGAATGCCATGGAAAAGAAGAGGGAGGTGGGGGTAATAAAAGAGGGCACACACACACACCCATAACCCACATATGCCCACAATCACCATCACATACACACATTAGCACAAACACACTCACAAAGAGGGAAGGGAATACCTTGAGAGGGTGGAGAAGAGGGAAGCCAAGCTCAAACACACAAACCTTGCTTGATCTACATGCACCCAATCCAAGCACACCTTCTTTTGGCATTTCATCAAACATGTGGGGGGGGGGGGGGCTGCTGGTCCAAAGGGGAGAGAAAAACATAAGGGGGGGGGGGATCAGCTATGGGGGGGAGGAGGAGAAGGAAGAGAAACAACAACACAACCACACAACTAAAAGTATACACACCTTTCTTCTCCTTTTGTGCTCCTTCCCCACCATCACCACCACTTCCTCCACCCAAAGAGGGCTGGACCAGAGCAAAAGAGGGGAAAAATATGCTAAGGTCGTGCATTTGGGAGCTTAAATAGGCAAGGTCGGACTGAATGACCGAGCTGTCCTCGGACTTAAAAAAACTCTGGACAGCCTTCACTTAAACGGCCATAACTTCCTCAATACAGCTCCGAATTGCACGATTCCAATGGCATTGGAAAGATAAGAAGATTATCTACAGCTTTTATGTTTACACCCAGATCAAATAACCTCTCCAGCTATTTCAAAATCTAGGCTAAACATCATACAGGGCTGCTGCCTGGATTTCATATCCCCAGGGTATAATTGGAAAAACACCCATAACTTTTGATACATGAATCCAGTTGATCTAATTCTACTTTTGTATGAAAGCTAACTTAACGCTGAACATCTCATGATAAAATCAGATTTTTACTACTTCATCTTGGGCATTAACAAAATTAAATCCAAATACCAATCGAAACTGCATAATTTCTAAAAGACCTCAAAATGCTACAAAACTTCCATTTAAGCCCAAGTGAACACCAGAACCACAAATATGCAGTTTGATTTAGTAGTAGTTTAGTTGGATTAACTAATATTTGCATTAGATATTTTTAAATATTATACAGGGCTATAATTGGTTGCATATGTATAGACCATTCACGAGGATTTTGTTTATAAAAAATAAATAAAAACCTACATACACTTGAAAAAAAATTTATGAACTCTTTTTAAAAAATTAAAAACTTACAAACCCTTGAAAGAAAATAATATAACTTAGAAACTCATTTTTTAAAAAAAAACATAAACGATAAAAGAAAAACAATAAATGAATAAAAAAAACCAGTCAGGCATACCTTTCATCAGCACAACCTATGAATCAAATTGCATAACCTATTAATGAAATTACACACATATGAATTGAATTAACAAACATATTAATCTAACTATACCACATGTAATCAAAATACACATTATATGAATTGAATTGAGCAACATATGAACCAAACTATAAAAATTAAAATCAAACTGCACAACCTATTAATTGAAATAAACAATTTATGAATCGAATTATACAATCTACAATTGAACTACACAACCCTTCAAATCAAGCTTTAACATTTAACCAAATTGTACATGTAAATCACATTGCACAATTTATTAGTCGAATTACACAACCTATAAATAAAACTATACAACCTACTATTGAAAAATACAATAAATGGATTGAAATGCATAACATAAGAATTGAGTAGCAAAACATATGAATTGAACTGCATAACCTTTCAGTGGAATCACCCATAATATATGTCAAATTACACAATATGAACCGAACTATACAACATATTAATTTTTATTTATAAACTATAAAAAAGTTCATAGATTCAAATTGCATGCCTTAAAAAAATACTTGATAATACGTGATCAAACAACATTCTTGTTCCACAAAATAAATATAATATTCTTATGATATTGAGAAGGAGAGGTGAATAAAAAAATTCAAAAATTAGACAGAAGAGGGAGAAACCAAAGACACCAAACGAAGAAATATAGAAGTACAACAAAAAGAGGAGGGAAAAAGGAGACGTCTCCGTTAACGTTGACGTTAGAGAGTGTTTTGTGGGCCCTTTTGTTTGGGATAGATGTCGAGCTTTCATTGAACACAGATGAGACTAATGATATTGGGTCCTGACTGAATCCGGTTCGTGCAAATGTGTCTTGCCTGTTGACTTTCAAAAATCAATGTATCAAATGATAACATCTTATTAGCCCTTCTTGTCATCCAGTTAAGTTGTGATTTTTTTAAAATATATATTTAGTTAATAAAATATATTATTTTTAAAAAATATGTAAAATATACATTATTATGATTTTTTTGGTAAACTTTGAGATTTAACCCCATAACTTTTTTATTGTAAATTTTCTTGTCAATCATTGAATCGTATTGCATATTATTAATATGAATTGATTACATATATAATTTTATTAACATCATGATGATTATGTATGCAACTGTAAAAATGATTGTATTTAATTTTAATATTCACGTGCATTGATGAACGATTCCATGAATGATTTTCTCAAGTGAAAATATTTAGCATTTGCTACTTTACACACATTATTGATGTTTATATATACCGATAAAGAGTGATGTCGCAGTTATTTAATTAATTCTAATGACATCATATAACATTTCTGTCCCTGGGTTTTAATTAGTTCAATATATATCATAACATCAAAATGTCAAACTTAACCTACAATTTGTGTTTGAAAAGGACCACAGAATGGCAGGTTAGGGATGCAGACACAAGGATTTGTCGATTTCGTTAAAAAAATGTCATAATCATTTCTAAGCTCGTGTAAATTTTTAAAGAAAAAATTAAGTCATCTTTTGATTTCGATTTGTTAAAATAGGATGAAAATACAAAAAAAATCAGTAAAATAAAATATTGAAGCAATATGAATGGATGGATGAAGTCTGCGGAGACACTTAGGGTATGTTTGGATAAGAGTACTGGGTGTCTAGATTGGGATTAAAAATCTTAATCCAGCTAAATTATTTGAATAAATTTTAAAGTGAGGATTAGGAGAGGAATTGAGAATCATTGATTAAAAAGATTGAAAATTTCACTCAAGAGATAGTATTCCCTTAATCTCAATCTAAGTGGATTGAAAAAAAGACATTTATACTTAGGCTCTTCATCTCCCTTAACATATATATAAATAAATATATGTGTGTATGTGTGTGTGTGTGGGTATGTGTGTGTGTGTATATGTATGTATGTATGTAGGTATGTGTGTGTGTGTGGGTATGTGTGTGTGTATATATGTATGTATGTATGTAGGTATGTGTGTGTGTGTATATACATGTGTGTGTGTGTGTTTATGTATAACGAAACAAGCAGATAGACTGACTTATATAGCTCTTACTCTGTTCTAATACCTCTTTAACTTCAAACTCTCAAAATACATAATTTATGAAGGAAGAAAACTACTTTGCATCATATATATGTATCAAGACATTTATGATACATCCCACTACAATGGTTGAGGTAAGGTATACATAATTGTAAATGATATTATAAAATAGAAAGAGTGTAACAAATACCTTTTTTTATTTTTTTAGGGGGAAATAATAGATTATATAACATTAGAGAAAAGTTACAAAATCTGAATACTTGTCTCAGAACAAGTAAAGAGGGGAGAAAGTTAGAGGGATAAAGACAAAAACTAAACACAATAAACAAGATGCGTGTGTCATCATTTCTAGTCTTAGAAGAAGCCCGAAAAAACAAAAATACAAGAGGTTCTAAAACAGGACCAAAAAGGGTCCCTTGTTGGGGCCCCTTGTAACAAACACCCTTTATTCTTCTATATCATTCACATTACACATTTCTTTCTTGGAGTAGAAATGGACCCGGCAAAACTTCAACAGTGAAAGGAAACCTCCTACGTGAAGGCACTAAGAACTGCATTTCATTTCATCCTATAAATAATGGTTTAATCCCAACTCCCTCTCTCACACACCTTCTCTGTTTTAGCCAAAAAAAAGAAATGGTGAAATGGCCAACCAGAGCTTCTGAGAGTCTCATTTTGGCTTTCAGCATCCCTGTCTTCTTCTTCTTAGACTTCATAGACACCATCTTATGCTTGGTTTATGGTTTCTTGGATGATCTCTTGGAGGAGAAGACCTACCCATGCTGTTGTGAAAACAGAGTAAAACAGGGGACTGTTATTGCATGCACAGGTGGGGAAGGTGAGGTTTCAGATACCTTGCATGAGAGGAGGAACCCTTTTAGAGATATGGGTCTATTCAGATTGAGGAAGAGAAGGGAAGTGAAGGGAGAGAAAGGGTTCCCAAAGGCGACGAGGTGGTCGGATTGTGATTGCAGGTCCTGTGTTTCTTGGAAGGGAAATGAAGAGCAGAAGCTTCATTTGGTGGTCAAGGAACCATTGCATGGTAAAAAAAAATATTTATATTTTTTGAGTTGTTCTTTTCTTTTGATGTTTATTGGTCTCATATTTTGAATACTTTTATGTTTAATAGTTTTTTTTTTTTTTGTATTTTCTATCTTTATTGTGTATCTGTTTTATTTTTTTCATTTCAAGAGTTCAGGATCCGTCTATATTTATTATAAGGCCTGATATACTCAATTTGAAGTCTTTTTTTAACCTTATACGTTATAATAGTATGATTTAATTTATATAACACCAAGACAATATATGACGTTCTTTTATAGTGTATAAAATAAAAAAAAATTATATTTTCAAAAAATATATATATTGTTTTATCTTAATATATAATTTATTTTATATGATAACATTTATTTTAATAAAAATTTATATAATTAAAAAAATAGTGTGAACTACACATAAGAGTTTATATAGGACTGAACATAAGCCTGTCAACGGACCGGATACGGAGCGGATATGGTCATATCCGTATCCGTATCCGAAATTTTTTTTTATATCCGTATCCGTATCCGACGGATATTTAAAAAGCATATCCGTATCCGATCCGTATCCGTATCCGACGGATTCGGATAATTATCCGAAATATCCGAAATAAATAAATAAATAATTAAATATAACAAATTTTTATTTAAAGTTTAAAAATTGATTTAAAATTAAAAATTTACAAACACAAGTCCTAACTTTACAACTATTAGAAAGAATAAATAAATAATTAAACATAACAAATTTTCATTTAAAGTTAAAAAATTAACTTAAAATTAAAAATTCACAAACACAAGTCCTAATTTTACAACTATTAGAAGGAATGTGAGCCACTTGATCAAAATCCAATAGTAGATATTAAATACTAATATTAATATTTTTTTAATGCCATCGGATACGGATATTTTTTGGATCGGATAGGGGTATATCCGTATCCGATCCGAAAATTTTCGGATACGGATTATTTTTTCGGATACGGATACGGATTTTTCGGATATCGGATATTTTCTGCATTTTCGGATACGGATTCGGATCGGATGCGGATATTTTTTCGGATAATTGACAGGCTTAACTGAACATATCATTCTATATATACAGTAGTTAATGCAAATATTCATGCTGTGAGCCTCCATTTATTAGTTAAAGTCACCTTGTAGTCTCATTTTTAGGTGGCATATTTTTCTTATTTTTTATTTATAGAAAATTCCACAAGTGACGGATACAACGTGCATCTCGACTGACTCGTGGTGGTGCAGGTGGCATATTTATTGCATATACACTTGAGTTGGTACTTGTCAATTTTGGATTCTTTTATTTACTCACAAGATTGTTAAAGTTGTTTTATTTATTCACAAGGTTGTTAAGATACCCCAAGATTGGATGGGTTCTCTCTCGTACCTCTTGCCTAGAACATATTTCTATTTGTAATTTGACACGGGTAACTGTTAAGTTTAGTCGATTTATCATATTCTTAATAAATTTAAAAAATTAATTTTTTTTATTATATTGGATAGATCTTTTGTAGCTGACCTTACGATCAAGCTGAGAATGTTTCCTCCACCTATTTGAATAAATTATAAACCGTTGTGCTATGGTCATTAGGGACTAATACTTTAATTGTTGTCTCTATAAAACTAAAATATGAGTTTTTTTGCATGTATTTCTCATAGTAACGATATCTAAAATATAATCCAACGATCTCCATGCTTTTACTATATATAAAATCTTCTGTGCTTTATTCATATACAATTTACTGTACCCAATGAAGCAAAATCTTATCAAAATTTTGTTGTACACGAAACTTTATGATTATCGCTGGATAATCAGATCTCATGTTTCATTTGCATGTATTGATTCAATTCACTTGACAGCTGAAACTGAAGATCCTGATCAAGGCCGAGACAGCATAGAAAACATAATATTCCTACATGGGTTCCTCTCATCCTCCTCTTGGTGGACAGAAACAGTGTTTCCAAATCTCTCAGACTGGACTAATAAGAACTGCAAATTGTTCGCTGTAGATCTTCTGGGATTCGGACAAAGTCCGAAGCCCAGCGACGCCTTATACACATTAAAAGATCATTTGCAAAAGATCAAGAAAACCGTGATCGAACCATTCGAGTTGGATTCATTTCACATTGTTGCGCATTCGATGGGTTGCGTAATCGCATTGGCCTTGGCTGCAAAGTATTCAAAATCAGTGAAATCGATCACACTAGTCGCCCCAGTGAGTAGTACTAATTTATCGAAATATATTATTAATCACTAGTGTTTTTCAATTTTTTGTATGATTTTATTAAAATTCATTCTTATTCTAAACCATTATTTATTCTCCTAATGTTATTTTAAGATTTTAAATAGATGATATATTTTATGTATAACTAAATTCTTTAACAAATTAATTAACTAAAATTAATTAAAAAAAAGATTCTATATTACATTTTGACCAAATCTTATTCAATTTCAGAAAATTAACAGTTTTATTACATAATTTAATAAATTTTTGATAACTACTGTTATCAATGAATGAGTATATTTTCATTTTATTTATTTTTCATTTGTTATTTTATTATTGGGTTGTTCTTGGATATTTATTAACATTTTTGGTCATATTATTTGGTGGGTTATAGGGATGTCGGTGGGTCCGTTTATCTTATTTTATTTTGTTATAAAAAATAATTCATTGAGATTAAAGGGGTTCATCTATTGGATTATTTTATTTTTCATTTTCGAGCGTTTTTTTATTCATTAATATATTATATTATTTATTAATTTTATTTTCACTTACAACCACCAGTGAAGACCAAAATGAGACCAATGAGAATTCACACGTTTTCCAAACGTAGGTAACACACCAAGTCTCCATTTGACCTACGTGATATGTGGAGGATTACTAATATCACTAACTAGTACAGTCTGTCTAGAACCAGAGAAGTCATGAATCAATTAGTATTGTTTTTTTTTTTTTTTTTTTGCAGCCATACTTCACATCAACCAAAGAGAATGCCAGCCAAAATGCTTTGAACAGACTCGCAGAGAGAAAGATTTGGCCTCCACAAAGGTTCGGCACATCGATTATGTCGTGGTACGAACATGTGGGGCGATGCGTCTGCTTCATCGTCTGCAGAAACCATAGATTATGGGAGTGGCTTCTCAAGTTCATAAGCAGAAGAAGGTAGAGAATCATAGTCACAAAGTACACTGATACTTTCATTCGTTAACTGTGTGTGTGGTACATTGTTAGTTTTTATCACATTTTTCAATGAATGAACATGTGAACGATGAGTTACACATACATGTGTGTGATGTGAATCAATTAATGACAGTTCACTTCACTTCATGGTGGTGGACATGACGAGGCACACCCATCACTCAGCCTGGAACACCATGCACAATGTGCTCTGCGGGGGTGCAAAGTTACTGGACCACTACCTTGAAATCTTGAAGGATTCCGGTGTCTCTGTTTCGGTGATTCAAGGCGACAGAGACGCCGTGGTTCCCGTCGAGTGCGGGCACAATGTGAAGTCGAAGGTTCCGCTAACGGACCTCAGAATCGTCTCCAACGCCGATCACAGGACGGTAGTGATTGGGAGGGAGAAGGCTTTTGCAGGGGAATTGGAGGGGATATGGTGCAGTTCAGCACTGCATCATGAGCAGAAGAAATTGTGATTAATATATATATGTATATGGAGAGACTAGTGCACAACAAACAAATGTAATCATATATAGTTTAAGGCAAATTACTTTTAAGAACGACAAAACCAATTATATATGAAAAATTATATATGATAATTCTGGAGATTTTTCAGGACTCTGTGAAACTGTTTAAAATTGATACACAAATCTGCAAATTATTCTATAACAAGGTTGTTATACGTAGTTTCTCTACTGAAATTACTGGTTCACGTACTATATATATTGAGAGCACCATGCACACACCCCTAATCACTGTCTGATTGCCTAATCTTGCGATCGGATGGTCCTTGTTTTGGTAGACTCTTATATATATAATATTTCCCCCTTGAAGTCGCTAGCAAAATATTGATATTTATTATGGATAATGTTAGATACAGTCTTTTGTAAAAATAAAATGTATACTTTAATGAATTGTATGGATACATCAATAGATCAAATATACTTTTTTTTAACTGAAACATATATACACCTCATTAATGTGAGTATGTGATGCTAACGAAATATATGAGGCTTGAATTGGGGGCAAGAAAAGAAACGGTGTCACAACTCCTATAAGATATATATATATTATTAAAGGCCTTGTGAGAGATTCAAAAAATTGTATTTATGTTCCATGTATAATGTTGGGTTCAGTCATGTATACATGTTTAAATTATTTTTTACAATATATACTTCATATAATAATATATCATTCATAAAAATAAAAAAAAATTATATATTTCAATGATTCATGTAATCTCTTATAAACAAATATCTCATTTATCTCATTGACAGTGAAGGTTTTGCATGTAACAGTTTTGTTCTGCCCATCAACCCTGTGAGGCTGTCAATGATGTACATGCTTGACTCCAACCATGTGTTTCTTTTATCATTGGACTCCTTGAAAGGAAAAACCATTCATTCATACCCTGTTACCAAATTTATTAGTAAAAATATTTAAATAAACTCATAAGAAGAAACTGAGTGAATTACCTCTATATATATATATATATAGTGTGTGTGTGTGTGTGACTGTGTTATATACATATAAACAAACCTCCTATATATACACTTTAACTCTCTCTCTCTCTCTCTCTCTCTCTCTCTCTCTCTCTCTATTACAAGGCAACAATGGCATCACCTTCACCACGACCACCCACTTGTATCCTCCCCTACATGTTACTGACCATGTGTTTATTAGTTCCACTATACATCATAATAAACACATGGGAACCCCCCATCTTCACCATCGACCGCTTCTTCATCGAAGGCTCAAACAACCTCACCTCACCGTCGACGTCCCACTTCCACCACGTCGAGATCCACGTCTCTGCCACCAACCCAAACACCCGCCACTCCCTCTCCGTCCACCCATGGAGTCCCCCCAACACGTCCACCACCCCCGGCAACGTCGCCGTCTACTACGCCTCCACGGCCCCCCTCTGCGTGGGCCTCGTGCCGGGCTTCCACGTGGCGGCCCAGGGCGGCACGAGAGTCGTGGTGGTGGTCCGGGTGGTGATGGAGGTCGCGGAAGAGGTTCTAGTGGCCGCGATGGAGGAGGAGGAGACCGAGTTGGGGAGGCACCACTCTTTGGAGGTGTATTTTGTGATTCCGTTCTCGGTGAGGCTGTTGGGTTGGGTGGAGAGTGGTGTGTACGTGGAGAAGGTCCGTTGTGAGGTTGTGGTAGATAAGTTGAGTTCGGATTCGAGGGTCGTTTGGGAGTCTTGTAGCTATGTCACGAGATAATGGAATAAGTAGTGGGATAGGTAAATAGTCTTATTCGCTCCTGATAGCTATACAGGAATAGATAACAATTCATGTTAAATAAGTAATTTTTGTTTGATTGTTTTTTTTGTTATTCTCATTGGACAACATAAAAGTCCATTTATTCTTGTTTGATTCACCTTGAATAAAGTAATGATAAGTGGTAGATAAGAGATAGATAATAATTTATAACTATTTAAATGACAATTATACCCCTTGAATAAGTGTAAGAGATATGTGATTGATTTGATAGAGTGACAGTTTTAAGAATGTATGTATGAGACTATTAGGTGAGATAAATTTTTATTAAATGACATTGGTATAAATAAGCCATGTGATAATCCATTCTAGTATTTCTTTATAATAGTTATCATGTTTCATCTTAACTTATACCGACATTATTATTATCGAGATTTATTCGGAGAAAGCAAACAACGAATAAGAATTATTTTTCAGTATTCACCTCTGTTCGATTGTTATTGGGGTTAAATTATGCTTGCTGCCAAATCAAGTCATAAATATTTTTTGAATTGGATGCACTTTAGAAAGATTTTTCAAAGGTGTTATATTAAATTACTTTGATAGGAATTAAATAAGGCATTGTTTAAAATAATGTATTGATGCCGACTTGATGAGACGCGTGATCCACTTAATGCATACTGCCCCGGACGCATGACCCACTTACCTCATGTGCTGCTTACCTCATGTGTATCTGAAACTTCTCTTATGTTTTTCTCAAATATTAATATTGTGTTTAATTAAAAGATTGTTAGTTTTACCCCAAAAAATCAAGAGATTGTTAGCATTATTGGCCTTCCATGAGTGTAAATCCCCAAATTAATATTTTTCTTCTTGTGATTAGTATTGCTTGGATGTCATTTTAGATAATACTATTTTTCTCTGGTTGCTGAACCTGGGATAAATTCAGGGGCAGGAGCTAATACATAAAACGTGAAAAGGAAACACTCAGATGCAAGACTTTTATTCTCTGTCCATCATATATAACAAGAAGTATTGAGATTCCCATCATGTACAACAAGAAATTGTTGAAATATTTATGCCTCTAATATTTATATCCATCCATCAGAAGTGAAAGTCTTCAGCAAAAAACTCTCTAAAGCCTGCACTTATTTACATCACTTGCTTTGATCTCATAAACATTTCCAGACTCACAAGAAAAATAAAAGAATCAAATTTTGTTGATTTTGCCGACTCCTATCACGAGTGGGATCAATCATTCTTGCTTTCTTTCCACTCGCTGACAAGCAGTTGGAGAGTTCTGTCATCCCAAGTAGAGGTACAAATTAGCTTCCCAGATTTGATTTCCATTACCCAACTTCGTATCGGGAGAAACGTCTAGTCCTATGAAGCTTCAATCGTATTGCTGGGACTTTCCGTGCCACAGCCTTCCATATCATCTGCACCGCATCATCCTTTCTCGATGGATACTGAAACTCAAAATATCTCTCCACCTCAATCAGCCTCTCTCTCATTCGAGTCCACTCATCTCGACCAATGCTTCTGATTAGTTTGACTAAGAACCCCTTCTTCAATGCATCCGAAGAGCGCACAAAGATGCAGAACTTGGAGTAGTCAAGGACATCCTCGTATGGGAGTTCGATTTCGTCGCTCACTATCACAGGGACACAGTGGCTGGCGACCGCATCAAACAGGCGGTTGGAGGATGGGGTGTCCCCTGCAATGTTGAGGCAGAACTTTGAGGAGTGCATGCCTTGGCTGGCTTTGTTGATGCCATTTCCACTTGCACTCCCGAATGAGAAGTGAATGTCCTTTTCATCTTTGAGAAGATAGTACAGCTCTTGTCGGATGAATCCACCCTGTAAAAAGAAGGCGTCTAAAATTTTAGCACTGGCTTTATAAGCACCTACTGCGCAAAGAAGCTCCCTTGGTATATCACATTGATTCGCAATCTATGAAACTGAGTGTTCAAATTAAGCCAAGAGGCATCTGATGAAAAGTTTAGAAAAAGAATAAACAAGGAGCAAAAAAAACACAAGGAATAAAATACAATCATAATGTCTAATATATATTGACTTGAATGTGTAGCACTTGAACTAGCATTCTGTGGAATATTTTCAGCATGTAATATTCTCATATATATAGTCAATGACTGAATGACTTAGACTAGATGCTGAAAGTCTTGTTCTCAACTATAAATTGCCATAATTAAGCTATGGAGGAAGGCCTTCAATCAATGATAACATCCATTAATGCCTTAAGCGGTATGGAATCGGAATATGATGGAAAAACATCAGAACATGGCAGTTATCAGATCACTTATTCTTTATTTCACATCAATTTTAAGTAAACTTCATAAATGGTTCCTTCTCTCTGCGGAGGAATTCTCTGGTATTTTTTGGTAATTAGTTCTCTATTTGTTAGTTTAAATTTATTCAATATGCATGAAAATAAATTCAGCATACATGGTAGTCATCTCCATTAAGCTTCCCAAAAGCTCCTCTCCATTATAACAGATGATCTGTGGATGATTTGGGTATCACATTAATTTGATGAATATAGAATTCCTTTGTAGTTTCCCTCATTGTTATTAGAGCGCGCAAGATATAAAGCAGTCACAGACAATTATCCTTCCATTGTGTCCCCATCACACCAACAGGGTAATTTCATGGTAACATGTTTTCCATAGTTCTTACCCAAGAAATTTTTTTTGTTCAAAATGTCAGTAAAAAGTCCTAATTCACACTATAGAATACCCTCGCCAAACCCAGTACATGATAGCTCATAGAAGAACAACCATATAAATCAGATCCAATATACAAGAAAAGAATATCTTTATTGCAGTCCAAGCCACAAGAAAAGCATATCTTTTTTCACTGCAATCCAAAATTGAAAAAATGAATAGTCTTCTGGGATAAAAGAATTCTTTTGTTATAGCATATTAACATAAAAGGCCAATAAGCAAAATTTACAATTTTATAAGGTGGTGAACACCATGGTGACATTTTCACTTTGGACAAGCAAGTGATAGGTGATCACCTTATAAATCCATAAGAGAAAAAAGGATAAGATTTTCACATAACACGACTCGGTGTGATACAGACTGAGATGGCAAGATTCAATTTGCAGTCTAATATCTGCATTAACGACAGTTTTTACAACAGGCGAGGTGCAGGTGGGGTACTATTATTCTAGCTATCAACCCAATGTTTGTCTCTGAATCATATTATTGAGGCCTACAACATGCACCATTACTACTAACACTAGCTGACAGAGAAGCGCAAGTTATATACAACCAATGCTAAGTAGGTTGCTGTCTTAGAATTCCATGACAGCAAAAAGAATATATCAAGTTTAGATTAACAAAGAAACACAATTACTTGATAAAAATAACCAGAAAGACTTACATCTTTCCTGTAGATTGCTCCTTGGAAATACAGTAATATCGGCCGGTCATCGAAAGCAGAAGTATCATTGAAATAAGTCTTGATAACATGCTTGTATGGCGCTATGACATCCTTCTCAACATTGGCTATATTCGGAGGATACCTTCCAAAATCAGCGAGGATAAACATAGAGGGCCAGAGCTTCGTCCTTGCATCCAACATGCTATTTGGATGGTGTGCCACAATGACATGATCACTGCCCCCTGACCACTTCCACTCCTCTTGATCCATCAAAAACTTTACCAACTTATCCTGCAACAGTTTGTTCTTGCTTGTTTTTTCTGGTGGCTTTATCTTTGAATATCGGTTATAGCTCACCGATGAAAAGAAAGGCACAAACACAACATCAGCTTCATGAGAATTGTCAACTCTCACTGCTGTGCATGGGCCAGCTCGATCGAAATTTCTTGATGTCAAAAGATCCAATGTGAGCCAGTATTCAATACTATGCTGAAGATTCAACCCACCAGGATAATCAGGCACTCTTGCAGAGACGTCTGGCCAGACTTCACCTTCCCCTGGCGTCCAGCCTAACAAACCAAAGTGAAATTCGGGGGGCAAATCATACATGAATACTTTCAAAGTAGCTCTCTTTGGATCACAATTCGATATGTCAGGTTCCTTTGGCCCACTCTCATCATGAAACATGGGTGCTTCAGAATCTGAATTACGAATAGTATTTTCACGTTGAGGCTCGGAATTCATGGTTTCACTCATTGAGTAGATAATTGAACTGGGAATGAATTTATGATCAATGAAATGGGGGCGCCCCGTCGAACGCAGGATGAAAAACCAAGATGTGATGAAGAGGAAGGTTATGGTAGTGAATATATAAAACAGAGATCTCCTTACTACATGGCCGGACGAATGTGGACTTCTTTCAGCCATTGCCATGGTAATACTACAATGAAATCCCCAAATCTCATCTACAAGAATTCACTGCCAGCTTCTCTGGGTATTTATCAATAATAACAATAATCAGCCCAAATAAGGGGAAAAAAAGAGGTCAAACGATTGAATAAATGAAAACTAAAAGAAACATAAGATGTCCAAATATAAATTCACGATGTTGACAAAACAGATTTATTCATTTCATCAAAGATTTCATTTTTCTTACAATACAAAAACAGAGACATAAATCCAAAAAAGGGGAAAACTCCAATTTTTACCCAGCCAACTATAATCACCAACAGACATCGTAATTTTAGTCCTCAATATTCATTAAAAGAAAAGAAAAAGAACAAATGGGTTTTAAAGAAACCATTCAAGCTAAATCTTTCCGAAGCAATTATATTACAAGATATCACACAAATCAAAGAGAGGTCATCAATGAAATCCAATAAAGCTCAAATTTTTTTGACGAATAGATGAAAAAACACACAATTGGGTGTTCAACTTCTTAGTAAGTATAATACAAGATATCACACCAATCAAAGAGAGACCATCAATGAAACCCAATAAAGCTCAAAAAATTTTAACGAATAGATGAAAAAAAAACACAATTGGGTATTCAATTTCTTACCTGAAAAGGGATTTCAGGTCTCTCTCTCTCTCTGATTCTTAATGAATTCAACCCATGAAAGACCACCAACAGGCGTGGTTTCCGGGTCTATCTGGGGAAGCGGGCTTGTACTCGCTTCTTGCCCTCCTTGTTTTCTATATTTATAGATTTATTATTTAATATAAATATATATAAATTAGGACAATATGTAAAAATAGCCTATAGTTTTAAATATTAGTAAAAATAACATCATTTTTAGAATATTTATGTATTCTAGCATTTTTTTACACTTGAGTGGTGTCTCTTTTAATTTTACATCTTCCTTTATGAAAGATTTTATTATCTTTTTTATTAAATTTTAATTGTTGATATTTTTTTTGTTAGTTGAAAAAGAAACAAATCTTTTATGATTTTCTCATCTCATATTTTAAAAAAATTAGTCTTGATAATGATAATCAAATCTTTTATGATTTTTTTCATTTCTCCTTTTCAATTAAATATATATTAAAAAAATTCTCACTATTAAAATTTTTTCCATATTTTTTCTCTCTAAACCGCTAAATTTTTTTTCAATCATTAAAATTTAATCAAATAAATAATAAAATAATAATAATCTTTCAGATACGCTATATATATATAATGTCTCTTTTTATTTTAATAAAAAAATGAGAAGAAATGTATTATATATACGACGTCTCATGTTTAAAAAAAAAAAAACTAGAATGTGCAAATATTATTGGGGTGTTATTTTTGTAAATGTTCAAAACTATTGGCTATTTTTACGGATTACCCCATGAAAATTAAGCTTTTGAAAGGGAGAGTAAAACGGACACCTTTCGAAAAGGTATTGCCTTTGGATAATATATATAACTAATAAAATATTGAAGTCACTTTTACATGATATCATAACTTGTAACACAGGATATTCAACGTGGACCGTCTGATGATATCACGGTTTGGAGATCTGTCCATTTAGCCATAATGAGAGTGGTCTTTTCAAAAGACTCAAAACATCAACTCTGTCCGTTAAATGAAAACTTTCATTTGACTTTACGTTAAATGAGATTTTAAAGTTAACGCGAACATTTATATCTAGTCTAGTATTATTTATTTAACACGATTGTTACGTGTAAATAACTAAAGAATGATTCAAGTCAATTCATGTATTATTCATATTTAAATAAGTTATCAACGAATTATATGCTTTAATATTTTTTTATCTTACATAATTGGATATAAATATTAATATTTGAATTCAAATCTCTTTTGATTCAAAGCAAAAAAGAAATTTTTGTGATAATTAACAGGTTTAGATTTAACTGAAAATGAGTTCATTTCAATGTAAAAATTGTTATTGTACACAAAACCGTTACTTCAATATCACTTTGTTTAATTGATAAATGGATTGTTAGTTCAATTCATATGATTATTCAGACCAACCAATTAATTAAATATCTACTTTCATAAAAAAAAAAAAAGTCTTCTTGTTTAACACATGAAGCTTCATGATTCCATGTGTCAATCCCATTTCTCTCCTAATCTTCTCGGTCCCAATATATTTTAATATAAAAAATAATTAAATTTACTTTTATTTAATAGAAACCAAACTTGTGAAGTTTCAATATTGTCTTTGTTCTTCATATTCCTAATTAAAAAAGTATGGAACTCTTATTTATTGGAATTGGTCTGAATTGAAGCTCAAGTATATTGCTGATTGATTGAAAAAACCAATTTAATTCTAATTCCATATTCACTCCAAGTCTTGGAATAAACGAAGGAAAGCGAATAAAAGGAAAAAAGTGTAACCAAAAGACCTTATGAAAATTGAGCCAACCAAAGCAAAGAATTATTCTTTTTTTAAGTGGAATAAAGTGGATTGAATCTTCAAAGGCAGGCTTGGCAGTTGGTATTGGGAAGGTGAAAATCTGAAAAAAAAAATGTGTATCGTATGATTCAAGTCTAAAGAATCCCAACAACTTGTCAACTTCGGTTGGTGCTATGTTTTTGGATGGATTGACAGTTTCATTGATGATCACCAATTGAATGATAATGCCAAATCCAGAGTCACGTGAGATTTTGAAAGTTGGATGTACATAAATTAATTATTGATGTACATAGTCAGTAAAACATAGCAGTATATTTTTATTTTTATTTTTTAACTTTGAGTCAGATGGTCTGCCATGGTTGCTCATCTTTAACCAGTGAAGGAAATTTGAGTGCGGATCGAACCAGTCATGCTTTTGATCAATCCATCAATATCAAACTACATAATTTATAAATTAAATTTTATAATTTATTAATCGAATTGTACAGTTAATTGTTGAGTCCATGTATTACTCTCATATTGGATCCAGTCAAATATGAGTTTAGTCAGTATCATCATAATCTAATAACAAAGTGACATATATACATAACAATTAGTTATGCAGTTCGATTCATAAGCTTTGAAGTTTCATAAACTGTGCAGTTCAATATTGATCGGACTGACCAAAATCAGTCAACCCAAGAAATATGTGACATTTAGCCCAAGTTTGGATCGGTATAAGACTCCGGATAAAAAAATTCACCCGTTTGTTTAACCCGGATAACCCCGGATAAAATATGCCAGAATAAAGTGGTATATGGATTTCAATCAACCTCTGAAATTAAAGTTATCCAAGGTTATTCCACCCAAAGAATATGTGGGTCCACTGTCAAATCAATTGTCATCACCTCTTATAAATCACATGTCAAATCAACTATCATTATTTTTTTACTTTTTATAAATTTTTATCCATACTTTATTTACATTTTACCCAAACAACAAAACATTCATTCTTACATAAAATTATTTATCCTTATTTATACTCACTCATGCTTGGATAAATATATATCTTGGGATAAAATTTATCCCCGTTCCAAACGGGGGCTTAAGCATTAGGTGATTTTGGACTTTTTTTAAAAACTAGTTGTCAACCTAATTCAACATTTATAAAATTGGTTATTTCGATGAACATTTACAAACATAAATATTTGAATTCATATTTTAGTTTTGAGTTTTAATTTTTACATGTTTGATTTAACAAAACAAAATACATGAAAAAGTTGGATGAGATTAGTTACTTGAAAATTGTTTCCAAATGTAGCTTTATTGTTGGTGATGTTGCTTTCGCCAAGAAAAAACTATATTATTCATAACTAATTATTTTTCATAATTTACAACCATATGATAAATAGGAAAGTAACATGAATTTTAAAATATGTTAGTATCTCTAAAAACCTACTTATATCACATTTTTCTTCATGTAAGGGGTCAAAACTCTTAAAACCCAGCTCCAAAAACCTCTCTACACCCCTCCCTCATTACATTTTACCTTAACCACTCTTTATGGGTGGGGAGTCACATTCATTTCTTACATCCAAAAAAGACTATATTACCTCATTTTCCTTCTTTCATTTTTTATTTCTTTATATAGGCATAATGGATATTTTCCTACATATTTTTTTATTAATTATTATAATTAATTTTTATTCATTATAAATAAAAAATTTATTTTTGTTTTTTTAATTCACTTTATTTAATTTTTATTTATTATTAATAAATTTTATTTAAATGATCTTTATTCAAGTCAATATTTGATAAATTTTAAAATATGTTTTTATTCATTTGATATTGGACATTTTGTAATTTACAGATATGACTTGAGGTATCCAGTCATTTTAAATGAGGAATAAAGAGGTTATTGGAATGACAAAAAAAATGCTCCCTATATGTCATAGAAAGACAATCTCTCCCACAATATAGAAAAAACAGAGAGAGATTACTTGAATGCTCCGGTAATTTGAATGAATGACTTAAAAATGATTTATCAATAGGTTTTGTTAATGAGTGCCCTCAGGGCACTGGTTAACCCACATTAATTGCTCACTTTTTAGGCAACTTAAGAAATTAATTATGATATGGTTATAAAAAAGTGAAAGATTTTTTAAAATACTAACACACCCCTAATAAATTCACCACATTTTTTTCTTCTTCCCTCTCATACCCTATTTTTTCCCTATAATATTTTTTTCTTCTTTCCTCCCATACCCGATTTACTCATCAATAATTAATAATTTATAAAAAATTGAATTTATACACCAAAAAAATATTGTTCAACTGTTTGGTATACATACTTTTTTTTACATAAATAAAACATTTTTCTTGAAATTATCTTATTTATGCTTATAACATTTTTATTTTTAAACATTGTGTAAGAGAGGAAAAAATTGGGTGTGGGAGAGAAGAGAAAAAAATGTGGTGAATTTATTAGGGGTGTTGTTGGTATTTTAAAAAATCTTTCATTTTTTTAACTATATCATAATTAATTTGTTAAGTTGCCTAAAAAATGAGCAATTAATGTGGATTAACCAGTGCCTTAAACGTACTCGTTAACAAAACCTTTTATCAATTTATGTCTATTTCACATTGTTGTGTAATAAGATACACAAAAATCACCAATTTCAAAGTTGGACATGTTGATATTACAGCATCAAATATTTAAATATATATATAAATATATATTTTAAAAAATTCTTGTTAAAAATTATTATTTTTATTTTCCCTATATGTTGCCAATAAGATCAATTTTTCTAAAAAAAACTTAATGGATAATTGAGAAGAAAATAAAGAACATCAAATTTGGATATTATTATATGACCCTCAATCACTTTGGATTCGTGTGGCATTATTAAAAAAAAACATTACTTCTTGTGATAATGTCGGACATAATTCTGAGGAGAGATCAAAAGGCTGCATTATTTATTACTAGCACATGTTATGCAATAACTTCTACTTTATACTCATATATTCATACCATTAAGCATACCAACTATTTCTTTATAGATTTCTGCGCCATTTAAATATTCTGACGCCAGGGTTGGACCCATGTTAGAAGGAGAAAAAATTGTGTATTTAAACTATTTAAAATTACACAAAATGAGAAGAAATATCAAGTGAGAGATGTATTTTTATTAAAAATGTTATGCATCTTTCGTTTTTTCAATACAAGTATTTTCACACACAAGGGCGGAACTAGAATTTTATTATGGGGTGAGCTAAACTGATTTTTAAGTAAAACCTTCTTTATGTTCAATAAAATGCATTATATTTTTTATATAAACTAATCAAGTTTATTATAAATATAAATAAATAAATTACATTATCCTTTCAGAGTGCTGCTACACATAATTTTTATTCTAATCTCAATCCCACTCTCATATGTATTGATAGAAAATTATCAGAGTATATACACACCCCAATGAGATATATGTTTCGATAAATTTTTTTTACATTTTCTATAAATACATCTATAAAATTCATTAGAGTATATGCTTTATTTTTTACAAAAATATGTATCTCATTAAATAAGATATACTATTTGAAAAAATTAAAACATTTATAAATAAGGCTAAAAAATAAGCTGGATGTAACATTATCCCTTTCATTTAATATAAATCCCAGATGATATACATATAAAAAAAAATTACATGATTAAATATTGTTGGTTTTTAGATTTATTTATCAGTTGGTAATCATTTATATTACTTGTAGATAAATAAATAAAAAGAGACAAATGATATGATATTTATAGCCATGTCTCCCTTGTCATGTCAACCCCCTCCCACCCTAATAAAACACACGGCCTCTGAATCTATTTGGTGAAAGTTGGGCCGGGCTGTAGCCCGGTCCAGCCTACTAATAGATCCACCTTTGTCCACATATTTTTCAATTTATTTAGAATATATACTTATTAATGAATTACATTTTATAAAACTAAAATATATTCACATGAAATATATAAGTTTTCTTTTTAGAGCAACTCCCAACCCCCTCCCAACGTGATCTCATTCTCCACAACATTTTAGGGATTATTTGCATGATTTGGTCTCCAACCCTCTCCTCAAGTATTTGAATTAAATAAAAAAAAAAATGAGAATGAATTTTTTCTTCCCCAAGGGTGATCAATAAATGGGCCCCACAACTGCTAATATAAAAAATACCATTTGAATAGTTTATTAATGGGCTGCTTATATTTTAAAAAAATTGCACATTGGATTTGTTTTTCAGTTTTTTTAAACAAACAAAACTTCTATTTTTTTCAGCTCGTTTATTTGTTTGCAGTTTGCACATGAGGGTGGTCCTATAGCGAAAAATTTGACTGTTTTATCTATCATATAAGCTCATTTTTACTGTTGCCTATATTGATGAACAAATTTTAAAAAAATAATGAATATGCTCACATTTTTGCTTTCAAAAAAATCTAAGAGATATATTAAAATAATTATTGATAATTGTTTAAATATTTTTAATGTTTCAATGGATATTTATGCCTTTTAAATTTTAAAAAAAAATAGAGAGTAAAGTTGGAGTTTTTATTTAAATACAAGGAGAAACAAAAGAGATGATGTTTTTCTTTAAGCGTGGAGAAAAAATGGAAGTTAAGGTTGGAGTTCTCTTACAAATCACTTTACTATTACAAACCAAATGTGAACTTATAACATAGCACAATATAAAATTATAAACTATAGCCTAACCAAGCCATCAATCGGTGAGATCTCTTTAAATTATTTCACCAACTCCAATAATCATGAAAAGAGTCATGAGTGTATCATCATGTAATTGAATTAAATCAATTTATTAATTTATAAATGTCAAAAAATTGAAAAAGAATTAAATCGATTTATAAATTTTTCAAATTATATCCGACCAAACCAAACAAATACTAACCTAAGCCCTAAAAAATAGTCTAGATAAACAATTAAACAAAAAATACTAACCTAAGCCGTTTGGGTAGTGGAATTAGGGTGGAATAGGGGTGGAATAGAGGAGGAATAGGTAAAATAGGTGTTTGGGTAGGCTAGGGGGTAAATGCGGAATAAGGAGAGTCTGGTATTTGTATTAGTCCACCCATATGTTATTCCTCCACTTAAGGAAACCCACCTATCAAATCACATATTCAATTAAACCTGTCATACTAAAATGGGGCCCACATGTCAAATCAACTTTTTACACCTTATTCACATCTTATTCTTCATCAACCAAACACACCTTTATTAACGTTTTCCAATGAGAATGAAAACATAACCAAACACAAAATCTCTTATTCCATTGATAAATCAACAACTGGAATAGGTATAAACCCCATAATATTTGCCTCTATCCAAACGCATGTGTGCGGAGAAATCCCATGAAAGCTTTTTCAATTTTGGGTCCATGATATGTACTTTTTTTTTTTTTAATTTCTTTGCTTTTTGTATTTGGACCGATTTGTAACACTCTTTTGTTATAAAAGTGACCTAACATTTCTATAAAAAAAAATGTTGGATACTCCAATATGGTGTTATATTTTTGTTACAAAACATGTCTGTATGAGATTCATTTTTCTTTTATAAAATGTACCACATTAGCTCCAAACAAAAAAAAGAGAAAATATTAAGTCATTTTTACTCATCAAAATTAAAACCACACATGTTTTTATTTTATTTTTAAATAATAAACATCGTTTAATGAAGTATATGTTTTAATAAAAAATGCACATCGCTTCATTTTGAATTGAAAGAATCTATTTTTAGTAAGTGTAAGAAAAAAAAAGAGTTATATACATATATGTTTCATTAAATGTTTAACGAAATATATAAGATTATATTTTAGACTGTAAAAAAAATCAAATGTAACCGTGCGGAAAATAAAAAAAAATCATAACATGATGTAGCTGCATAATGTTCAACAAACGGTTTGAAAGTGAGCCCGAAACAGAACAATAGGCCTAATCCATCAGCCCATTTTTCTAGTGGGCCTGACACGTACGGACACGTAGCCCATCCCCCGGCCCAGTCAAACATTGCATAGAAAAGACTGTACGTATTTATCCATTAATACACAAACACGTGTAATGCAATAATGAGACCCACTTATCAAAAGCGCGCGAAAAGAGCCTCGTCAAACGTGCGCCGCTCATAATTAACACCCCCTCACATGACTCTCGCTGACCCCCTCTGACTCTGTCTTTTCACTACACGACAAAACAGGTGGTTATTGTCCCTATCCTCACCCGCGTTGCACCTCATCTACACGGCACCTCAAATCCAGACCGTCCATCACTTACATCCGGTGAACACCACTCACGTGGGACCCCAACCTCTTCTATTGACCTACAATGACCGGTCAAATGGAGTGACAGGTGTGACATTTATACTGACCAAACTTGGCTTTTAATATCTCTGCAAATAAAGCTCCCCCCAAACCAACCCCTTCAGAGTTCTCAGCTTCTCTAGGTTTGCAACAATGGCGGCCAAGTTACTTGCAGTGATCCTCATCACTCTCTTCTTGGTCTCCATTGCTTCATCAGAGGTGATGATCACTCACTACCCCACAATGTCTTCTTTATATAACCACACCAGTCACACATCTGACACATATTTCTTGTTGTATTCATCTAGGAACAAAATGGGGGGCAAGTCTTTAAGCAGATGGAACATCAGAAGGTGGTTTCTTTTATTTCACCCAAGTTTAACACAGTTGAAAAAAAAGTCACTGACCACATTATTTTTTCTGTCTTAACAGGGGAAGTTTGGTCCAGGAAGCCTAAGGAGCAACCGTGAGTTTCTGATTTCATATCATATGATTTATATTATATATATATCTCTTAATGGGGTTGTTAACATGAGTGATGTTGTGTTTTTGATTGATGTAGAGTGCCCAAATGAGTGCACAAGGAGGTGCTCAAAAACACAGTATCATAAGCCATGCATGTTCTTCTGCCAGAAGTGCTGCCAAAAGTGCCTCTGTGTGCCCCCAGGTTTCTATGGCAACAAGCAGGTCTGTGCTTGCTACAACAACTGGAAGACCAAGCGTGGCGGGCCCAAGTGCCCATGAATTGTTTTTTTCTTAGGCCCATCACCATCCTCAAATGGGCCGGATCTGTCTTTTGTCTTTTTTGTGACTTGGGCTTGGGCTTTTGTAGTGGATGTCCGTTTGGTGTGTCCCTTCTATGGTGATGTAGTGGACCTTCTGCTTTTGTTTTGGTGTGGTCTTTTTTTGGGCCTTCTTTTATATTAGATTATACTAACGGTTTTTATAACTTTTGCATGGAAAATGTTACGATCATTCTATTTTATATATTTTATAAAATATGAATTATACATATTTTAATAAATTAAATGATTTCATTCATATTATATATAAGACTTTTTAAAGATTGTTCTGCAATTGATTAAACTGATTTAATTTTATTTAAACTGAATAATATATATGTGAATTGAATTAAATGAAATCATGGAAAATTGGGTAACTTTTGTATTGATATTAAAATAATATTTCGTTTAGCTAAACTCAATAATTTTATGAATCAAATCGAAAATACACAGTCAATACCAACTCCAGTTCAATTTTTAAAATTAAATAAAATAAAAAACACACTAGACCAACCTAACCAAATAAGTTCCATTTTTAATCATCGTTTATAAGGAACAAAAGGGGATGGACAAAAATAGGTATTAAAGAATGAAAAAGGAGGATTGTTTATAAAGGGAAATTGGAATGACTTGACCAGAGAAGGTATGTGTCATCTCATGTGCCCCATCTATTATGAGGTATAAAAAAAGGGCCAGACAATGTGGTCCGTTAGATGTGACACCCCCATCAAAAGTTTTAGGTGCATTTTTATGTGATTGTGATTAATTGAGGTAATTTGTTATGAAATCAATAAGAACATGACCTCTTCATCTGCTTTTCAATGAAAAGTCATACAACCCACATGAAACCAATGACCTATGGTTCAGTCTTCTCTTGCCAAAAATGAAGTTAGGGTTACCGACATGTTTTACTTCTTTTTAAAAAAAATGTATATATATTTCATATAACAAATTACATCTTTATAAAAATAAAATGAAATTAAAGTACATTCACTAGTGAATTATATATAAAAAAATTGTTACATAATTCGTTTAATGAAACATATATTTTGATAGCGAAATGAGACTGCACGCAAAATTAGATATAAAATTGTGTGTAATAAAGCCTAATTGTCATGACTCCAAGTGGCCAATAATTCGAAGAGATCCAACCAAAATGTTTTTTTTGAAGGGTAAGAGACCTCTCATGTTAAGAGAACAAAATATAAGAGATTAATTATACAGTTGAACTATATGAGTAACTATATGAGTGATAAAGAAATACCTGAACCTAGGCTTCTTGGAAAAGCTTCAATATTCAATTAAATTAAAAACTCCCTGGTCAAAAGGAAAACTGATGCTTTTCCATTCCATCTGGAATTTTGAAACTAGTCTTTTGTCTTATATGAGATGAAAATAAAGGTCTCACATGTGTATGCTACACTTCTTTAATATCTATGGTGAGCTATTGATTTAAAAAAAATTTGATATGTAAACTTTGGCAAGCCAAAGTTTGTTTAATGAGTGCAATCTCACCTGCCCAGATTTTTTAATCTGAAAGAAATCTCCACTCAAGAGTGTCAGTTTTCCCCCTCTGTTTTTTTTTCTTTTTATTATTGTATTGTATTCTTTAACTACAAAGGTGGTCAATACATATTATTGGTTGTCGAATGCAAACCGATTTCTTTAACTACCACTGATTTTCTTTATGAGAAAAAGATATTCGTATCATTAATTAACAACCGAAATGATTCACCAAGAGTGGTTATTATGAGATTGATTTCAAATCCATGTGACACAAAATATTAAACTGTCATTGTTAATGTTATTCTTACTTTATTATTATTAAGAATTTATAATTATAATAGTTATAAGAATAAGAATAAACTATTATTCTTATTGTTATGTTAGTCTTAAGATTATTATAATGATATCTTCAGAAGTCTACAAATAAACTTAAAACCCCATCATGATCCTTAGAATGATCAACTTCACTACAAGAAATAGGGTTTTTTTTGTTGATAGAAAATCCGTCACTATTGCTATTTCTTTTACCAACAGTCCCCAGTAAAAGATTCATCGCCGGAACCTTCACCGCCAGCCATGGCCGTTGATAATTTTGGTAAACAAATTACTGAAGATTATTATTAATTAATCTCTATCTTTAGCAATGGTACTCATTTATAGCTTTTAAAATGTATTTTTCAACCTTTAGCGACAGCTAACAGCATCACTAATACTCATTTAAGTGTTGTATTTTTTACCTGTACCGACGGGCATCGGCCGTCGCTAATAGTATTCATATACTGTTCTTAATGTATTTGCTTATTTTTTATTAAAATTTTCACCTATATAATTCAGTAAGTCATTCAAGAATTTCATTCACAATCATAATTTAATAATAATAAATTCACTAAAATTTAAATTAAACAACTTTATAATTCAAAATATTACAATGTCCCATCAAAATATATTGAAATTAACAGTGAATGACAGATTGTCACAACGCCTTCAAATTCAAACATAATATCATGCAAGACATGGAAAATGAAACTTTCTTGCAGTTTCCTCACAGCCGACTCTCCATAGAAGTTTTTTTTTCCTCAGCAAATCCTCTGAACCACCTCTTCCTTGCAGTTCTCCTCCCACGTCGACTCTCCATAGAGTTGAGCTTCATCCATATATACAAAAGCATTGCATAGAAGAAAATATGATCAAATCAATGAATTACTTTTAAAACATGAAAAAAATAAAGTATGTTTGGGAGCCCCGCAGTGCTAGTTCGGGGGCAAGGTGGGGGTGAAAGGTGTTGGCATTGGTTCAGGAGTTCGCTTTGTGTGAAAAGGGAGAGAGGGACAATGGTGACTAAATTATAGTGCAAAAAAATAAAAATCTGGTTAATGAGTTACCTGTATTTTTAGTGGCGATCTCCCTCGGTAATTGACTTATCCGCGACAGTCTCAATTGTCAAGGATGTTTAAATTCTTAACATTTTGTTGACAGTTTCTGTAACGCTTGTGGCCATTGTCAAACAAATAGTAATTTCAACCACACTGAATATGGTTATTTGTGACATCATCACCGACGGCCGACTGGGCGCCGCTTAAAGTTAATTTTCTTGTAGTGTTGTCATCTTTTATTATATTTTGTTGACAGTTAAAACTTCAATTTTTTTTCACAATTTATATTTTGAATTTATACTTATTTAATGAAATTCTATTATTTTGCAATTTTTTTATAGGTTGATTTTCAACTCCTAGAAGCTTCATGTATAATATATTGCTATCTCAAGGAATGAATACAACATTGAATGCAATCCTCTGTTGTATATTGTATATTTTGCTTGGAAAGGAAGCATTATATTGAAGAAGGCAAAGACCACAACAAAGGGTCACCCATATAGATTTTATTCTACTTGTTTTTTTCGTTTCACATACGCAACAATGTTTCCAAAGTCTTGCACTACTTCATATAAAATATACATAAATGTCTTTATTCGACCTTTACTTTCTTAGAAAGTTAGATACAAAGCCTAATATCCATTACAGACCTCTAGAGAGGCCAAAATCCAAACAACTATTAACCAAACATCACAACTAAGGTAGGGTTGTTGAGAAACATGGGCCCAACAAAATGTCATTTCATGTCTAAATGTGTTCTTCACTTTTTATTACATAAAAAAAGGCTCCATGGACACCATTTAAGGCTTAAAAAAAAAGAATTACTTCCCCTTCATTTTAACCATGTTTGGCCAATGCTGTATATCTAACAAGCATCTCCCTCAAACACGGCAGCATGCATGTCTTTATGTTTCGAGATAAGGACAACCATAGAAACATTGTTGCATTCAACTTTGTGTGCAAGCAAGCCTCACGTGTTAGAATTTTTTAAAACATATAATTTATATAAAAATATGTATATTAATACAAAAATAAATTGTATATTTCAATAAACTGCATATATTTTCTCATGCAGAATGGGTAAAAAAATTAGGGTTTTTTAGTTTTAAGTCTCCACAAACCATCATATTTAGTGATCGATGCCTCACTTTTTCATATTTAGGTTTTAGTTTCCAGATTTAAAGGATAATTCCTTTTTAGTCCCTATGAGGGACCTATCCATAAATCATTTAATTTTTTTTAGTCTCTGATAGGGACTAAAAATGAATTATCCTTTAAATGTGGAGACTAAAACTCAAATACGAAGAAGTGAGAGATCGATCACTAAATATGATGGTTTGTGGGGACTTAAAAATAAAAAACCTAAAAAATTATTGTTATACTATGAAATATATATTTCATTAACTAAATAAAATTGTATATATATAACTGCATATAAACACTGCATGTGAGATTACTCCTCTCATGAAAACAAATCTCTGATGAGAATACTTTGTTTGTTCATTTGTGCTAAATTTCAACTCTTAAATTTTTAGAGGGTCATATATATACATATAAGGATAGTCATATATACATATAAGGATAGAATTCCCTAGTCAACGCTACTTCTTTTTTCATACCTTTCTCATTTGGTGTCAAATCGTTCAATCCCATCGCCTCTCATAATAAAAACAAAAAGTTCTCATTGTTTGATTTTGAAGGGCCATTTCTCTCTTAAAAAAAGTGAGTAAGAGGGTAAGTCTTTTTAATTAGAAAAAACAGAGAACAAAATATTCTTCCACTCTTTAGAAAGGTACTCAAGTTTTGCTTTTTAGATGTTTTCACCCTCTTTTCTTTCCAAATCTAAGGGTGCGTTTGGTTGCGCGATTGCGCTCTTCGATTACAGGAAGCTGCGCTTGCTCACGCAACCAAACAGTTTTTTCGCAGTTTTAAACCCAGCGATTGCAGCAAATAGTGCCCAAAAGCTGCGATTTTGAAAAACTGAGAAAGTGAGCTTTGCAGAATCAAGTTTGTAATCGCAGATTTAGATGTTTGCAATCGCGCAACCAAACGCACCCTAAGTATTGTCACAGAATCTGTTTGAGATAACTTTTCCATCGTACTTTGGAGAGTTGGCAAAATCGTATGACTTGTATTTAAAAATGTTTAGAAACCTTATACATTTAAAAAAAAAAATTCACCTGTTAAATCCCGTCTTGATAGGTTATGAGATATATTCTTTTTCAATAAGAGATCCTGGATTCAAGCCCTATTGATGTTGATAGGTGAATATTTAACAAAAAAAAAAAAAAAAGAAACAAAAATAAAAACACTTACCTACTTCACCTAGACAAAATTATGGCATGAAACTATGATCTTTATGATATTTTTTAATTTCCCTTTCCTATTTTTTATTTTATTGATGACCGGCGTATTTGAATTTTGTATGCAATGCTTTTTTAAAGAATTAATTTATTATGAGACTGGTGATCATTATTATTAAATTCTTATTACAGATGTATTTTATGAATTTCTTCAAAGTAAACATGGAATACAAACAACTAACAAAACATTTCTTCAAAGCATCCATTAAGAGAAAGGCTCCTTAATGGACACCATTTAAGGCTTAAAAAAAAGAATAACTTCCCCTTCATATTAACCATGTTTGGCCAATGCTGAATGTGCTAACAACCATCTCCCTCAAACATGGCAGTATGTCTTTTATGTTTTGTGATAAGGACAACGGTAGGTGTGCAGGCAGACCTCTCTTGTTTTGAATGTTTTAAAATATATATATATATATATATATATATATATATATATATATATATATAGGGATCCGATTACATGCGGTTTACGGTCGGTGCGGTGCGCGATCACGGGCCGTCGATCACGGGTCCATTGCATCGGACGGTCGGGTGCGATTCACGTCGACCGTTGGATGCGATGGACCCGCGATCGAACGGCCCACGTCGTAAACCGCACCGACCGCACACCGCACGTAATCGCGACTATATATATATATATATATATATATATATATATATATATATATTCGATAATATGCGGTCGGTGTGGTCGTGCGGATTCGACGTGCGTCGTCCGATCGCGGGTCCATCGCATCCAACGGTCGACGTGAATCGCACCTGACCGTCGGATGCGATGGACCTGTGATCGACGGCCCGTGAATCGCGACCGCACGACCGCACGACCGTATAATATCACGACTATATATATATATATATATATATATATATATATATTCGATAATATGCGGTCGGTGCGGTCGTGCGGATTCGATGTGCGTCGTCCGATCGCGGGTCCATCGCATCCAACGGTCGACGTGAATCGCACCCGACCGTCCGATGCGATGGACCCGTGATCGACGGCCCGTGAATCGCGACCGCACGACCGTATAATATCACGACTCATATATATATATATATATTCATAAAAAATTAAATTGCATATTCCAATAAACTACATATATTTTCTCATGCGGAATGGGCAAAAATTATTGTTATATAATGAAACATATATCTCATTAACTAAATAAAACTGTATATATATATAGTAATGATATGGTGCGGTTCGTGCGAACTGCGAATATATATCCCTTATCGAGGTATATGTGTTTATAAAGAAATCATATCAGTTCATTGAAGCATATACCTCACTACGCTATATGCTTTATTTATCGACGCATATATTTCGATAAAGAATGTATATACGTGATTCGCACGGACCGTATATTATTCATTTAACTATATATATATATATAGACACACATTGCATGTGAGATTACTCCTCCCATCAAAACATATCTCAGCCTTTGTTTTTATTTTCTCTATTTTATTTTATATCTTTGTTTTTTTTTGTTATACTCTTTTTAACTAATGCAAAGAAGTAGTCAGTCTACCTATTCATTTTTCAAAATAAAAAATCTCATAGGAATACTTTCTTTGTTCATTTGTGTGCTAAATTTCAACAATTCGAGGGTCATATATACATACAAGAATAGATATTCTAGTCAATTGACTACTTTTTTCATACCTTTCTCATTTGGTGTCAAATCGTTCAATTCCATTCTCTCGTGATAAAACAAAAAGTTCTCATTGTTTGTGTGAGAGCTCTATATTTTGCTAGAACTTTCATATATACTGTTCAAAATTTGGTCTTTTTTGTTTTTGTGATTCAAATTTTGTTTTTTTTTAATTGCCTTTTTTGAAGGGCCATTTCCCTCTTAAAAAAAAGTGGGTAAGAGGGTTTAAGTCTTTTTAATTAGAAAAAACAGAGAACACAATATTCTACTACTTTTTAGAAAGATGGTTAAGTTTTGCTTCTTAGATGTTGTTGTCACCCTCTTTCCAAATCTAAGCATTGCCACAAAATCTGTTTGAGAAAACTTTCCCATCGCACTTTGAGGAGTTGGCAGAATCACATGACTTGTATCTAGAAATGTTTAGAAACCTTATGCATCTAAAGAACAAAGAACTCTTCACCTATTAAATCTCGTCTTGATAGGTTATGAGAAGTATTCTTTTTCAATGAGAGGTCCTGGATTTAAGCCCTACTGATGTTGATATTTTTATTTGATAGGTGAAGATTTAAAAAAAAATAAAAACAATAAGAAAAAAAAACACTTACCTACGTCACCTAGACAAAATTATGGCATGAAACTATGATCTTTATGATATTTCTTAATTTCCCTTTTCTATTTTTTAGTTTATTGTTGACTGGCGTATTTGAATTTTGTATGTAATGCTTTTTAAAAAGAATTAATTGATTATGGAACTGGTGATCGATCATTAATATTAAATTCTTATTACAGATGTATTTTATGAATTTCTTCAAAGTATACATGGAATACAAACAACTAACAAAACAGTGGTCTTTGGACACTTTCATTAAAGGCAAAACTTGCAAGAAACAATGAGTGATAAATGTATAGGGTGGATTCAAAATATCAAAAGCTATAGCTAAAGACCTCACACATCTGTCCCCTATACATTCTTCCTAAGAAGCCAAACAAAGATAAAGCAAACAACCTAGTATTTTATCTCCACTAGCATTAATTTAAGCTATATATATAAACACATTAAACACAATTCATTTAAAGTTGATTTTTTTTTTGATGTGGTCACTTTGGGTTATTGAAAGAAACACTAAAAAGATCACTTGATCTGAGTATTATATGCAAAATAATGAAAAAATATTTCCACTTAATCATCATTGTCTATTTGTTGGCAGCCTCTCTTTTGCATTCTATTGAGGATGAGGTGATTAAGACATACATGATTTCATTGTGGTCGCTGACTATGTTCCCATGACACAACAAGTTTAATTGCGTCTCTTCCATTTATAATATATATTAATTTGGTTAATCATAAATCACTATATATATCTCTCTCTTTAAAAGAGCAATCCATGTTTACAATTTGCCATTTTCAACCTCAACCAACCTGTTGTACCATTCAATAAAAAAAAGGATTACATATGTACTTGAGAAATGCCTGTAGCACAAAAATAAATTGCAAGTGTTAAAAGAAAAGAAAACATATGTGAGATAAATGAGTTAGATTGGGCATTTTTTTAATGCAATTGAGCAATCATTGGTGTGCTGTCCATTAAAAGCAGCTCCTCCCCAACTCTTCTTCTTTCTTCTATCTAAAACAGCAGTAAATGTGAGGCCGACCTTTCCATAAAAGAATGAAAAAGACCACTTAATATAGCAAGTTTGAGCTGCAGATTTAAGATCGGACGGCTACGATTTCTCCTTCACCCAAACCCACATGTGCGGCTCTTGATAGGGTTGGTTGTTTAAAAAAAAATCCAAAAAAAGGGAAAAACCCAAGTAATCACACTTACACTATCCGAAATCCATATAATCCATGAAATACTTATGTAAATTCAAATAACTCATTGATTTAAGCTTTTATTGACAGATGAAGAATTTTTTTCCATATTCGATTTGGTTAACCTGATAGAAAACACAGTATACCAAAACTCTCAATAATGTGTTAAAAAATGCAGAAAACCTTATGTAAATAATGATTTTATTCAAGTAAATATTATAAAATCTTATTCGAAGAGATAAAATCATCATTTATAAAAGATTTTTTTCTATTTTTAATACATCATAGGTGTTTTTTGACATACTGTGTTTTTATCCTGGGTTAACCAAATAGAATATTCATAAATATTTTTCATCTCTTAACGAAAATTTAACTCATATACTATTTAGATTTCACGTGAGCTTTCATGAGATTTACATATTAAAAAAAAAAAGAGTTACGAGTTATATAGATTTCAAATAGTGTACATGGGTTTATATGGATTTTTTCATATAAAAAAAAAAACTTTCAATTAATGTGTGCCGTGTCAGTCAGATGGATCTCAACGGTTCACTGGGACCGATTTAATACACCTTTCCAACGGTTGTGATCATACCATAAAAAGCCAGCAATCCATCAATGTGTATCTCCTGTGTTAGGTTTCCTTTTGTTCGATCACAGTTTATGTACTACTTCTCCACATGATTTGCCATGCAAAACATATTAAATACTAACTATTCTAGCTTCTTTTTTTTTTATCTACAATGATTCCCAGTGAAAGACACTGTCTCACCTGTAGATGTGGGTCTCTCCCATGTTTATATTCTCTTTTTAATTAAATTATCATTAGTTTAGGCAAATGCCGAGGTTTTTGTTCACCATCACATGTGGTGGCGAGCACACTTTTTAATGGACTTGATAAATTAATTGAAAACATATCTAGATTTGAAAATTAATAACCAGTTCGTGATACGCGCCACACATGGCCTGTCACATTAAATTATGAAAAATTAGGCATTCTAGACTGACAAATGGACATGTTTATAATTTTTTATTAATCACACATCCTTTAATTACTTTAAAAAAAGCAACATGATTTCTACATTAATAATACACTCTTTCAAATTGTATGATATTTAAAAAACAATGATGTTCCACTCAGTCTACTTTAAATGATCATATATATACATCTTAAAATGAAAATATGTACAATATGCATTTTAAATTGTAAAATAGATTGAGTGTAATTTGTTTTTATAAAAAACAGAGAATGTCACTATCGTAAGATTTTATATTCCACTAATCACAACTAATCACACCATACGTAGAAAAACTTACACATCAAAACATTGTGAGGAGGAACAACAACAAAGAAGGGGTGGGCAGACATGGAAATGTCATGAGAAGGGAAAAAAATAAAAAGAGAGGAAGATAAAAGAAGGCCACCACCATCACCATCACCACCACCACCCACCATTTGTATTTTTAACAACCCCAACAAGCACTACCTCTCACTTATAAATGGACCCCAACATATGAATAGATGGAATCCATTTTGATGATTTTCCACAGTTAGTTCACCCATGCCAACCTCCTGTTCTTCCTCTTCATCAACCCATCTGACCTCCAAAAACTCATATAGCTCCAAGAACAGCTTCTCTTCATCTGTAATAACAACCGAAGAAGATCGAAGAGGTCCTACCAAGATGAAGCCACAACAAGAGCCAAAGAAGGCCTCAAATGGTGCTCTTGTGAGGGAGATCAAAGTGGTGAGATACAAGGAGTGTAGGAAGAACCATGCGGCGAACATCGGGGGATACGCGGTGGATGGTTGTAGAGAATTCATGGCATCCGGGGAGGAAGGGACGGGCGAGGCGTTGAAGTGTGCCGCCTGTGGTTGTCACCGGAGCTTCCATAAGAGGGAAGTTGAAAACGACGTATTCTGCGATTGCTCCGGGGACTCTACTGATCAGTAGTGATGGATATGTGTTGGTGGTGTTCTTGAATTATTTCATCCCTTGTTGTTTCTTGTTTGTTTAATTAATCCAATCTTCCCTACTATGGGTGTCTTTTTATTTTTTGTTTACATATTTTTAGTATGAATTTGTGTAGGAGTTTGGAAACAAGGGATTGATTTAACTTTGTTTTGATCTGCCTTGTGTGGGTGTTGGGAGTTTGTTAAGGATTATAGGCTGGTTTTGTTCAATCTTTGTAATGTAAAGGTAGATATAATAGTTTTCATTGTAGGATCATCAGATGTAATTCCAATTGTGACTTCCTTTTTCTGTGATACTACTAGTCTCATGAGTTTGCTATGGAATTTTAATTTTGAATGAAATTAAAACAGTCTATTGATTTATTTCTTTCACTTTGTGTTTGTGACATTAGTTAGGTCAATTATTGATATGGGTGGATTGATTTGCTATTATCTAAGCATCTCTTCATACAGAAGACATATAGTTCAGAAATGTCTCTATCTGGTGTATCAGTATCAGATACCAATTCAGAGCATACATGATACATGATGAATCTCTCTATCTGGTGTATCAGTATCAGATTTTATGACTTCATAGATTTCTTGAAATACGTACAGCATCTATAAAGTTGCATAAAAAATTTCATAAGCTTCATCAGTTCTTCATAGATGGATATGTGTCTGTTCATGTATACATGCTTCATCATAAACTTCATCGGTTCTTCATATATGTCAAGCTGCTTGTGAACATAATGAGTTTCACTGCTTTGAGATATACATGATAAAGGCCGAATTGTTATTCCATTCTTCATTGTACACAGAAATTTGGAATTAGGAAAATCTGATGTTACCATAACAGAATTTTAGTACTCTTGAATCCACATAGAATTGATAACTGGAGCTGTTACTCTCTGTCCATTTTACACCAAAGAATAGATCAGAATTGACCCAAGTACTTATACATGCATGGAAAAAATTGATATTAATTCTTGCAATCTCATAAGTGAATTCTTTCTCATGATTCAGCACGAGGTGACAACTATCAATTCCTGTTCTGAACAAAGATTGATTGGATGGTCAAATGATTATTTAATTTCAAAACAAATTTTTTTTGTAGAACATAAACATGTGTGTTAATATGTGCATGCAAATTATTTCGCTTACATAGCAAAAATCATCATATATGCTAATTTTGAGTTACTAATGGTTAAATTAGAGAAATGTTTCAGGCAAAAATAACTTTGAATGCATTAAAGATATAACTAATTCTTGCTCAGACACTTACATTTCCACATATTTCCTATATTGAGCAGCTTGTTGACTTTTTTATGAAGTTACATTATCTTTTTTGTTTTAGTCTTTCATTCACAAACTTACGTTGTGCGATTCAGTTTGAACGGGAGTGCTAGATTACATATGTATTGCATTATTGTGTTACATGTGTAACACTGTCTTGTACTAATATATATAGGGCTTTAGTCCATATCTAATAGAATTATGTCTCAGTATTCACTATCTCTGATTCTAACATAATACATTAAAGATTTTTGGGTTGGAAGAGCTAAAAAGATTCAGTGAGAGTTAATGTGGAACTGGATATATATGTTAAGCTTGCCAACATGGAGAATATAATGATCATTATGTTCAAAAAATAAAGGGAGAGAAGAGAGTGCCAGCAATTGTGTCAGATAGAAGATATATATCCATCCCACATTTTATTATATCAAGAATATATATCCCAATAATCTGCAAGACTGAAATCATTGTTGTTCATCAATGAAGCACACCTACCATGAAAAGGAATTTGGAATTAAAGTTTTCTTATTAGAAAAGGAGTCATATATTTTTCTTTTTTAAAATAATGTATCATTTATGTATTGGATAATGTTAATCACATTCATTGAATTTCTTATAAGTGTATACTTTATAATACACACATTTTAAAAAATAAAGTATATATTTTAATAAATTATTTATATTTATTTATACAAAAAAATATATGTTTCATAACAAAACATGAGACTACATGTAAACTGTAAAGACTGCATGTAAAAGCGACATTTTGTATTATATGTCCATCAACATGTTCTTATGTGATTGTTGGTGTTTCTTGTTAAGTTATTGCAAAGTAATGACAAATTTAATTTTATTTGGGACTGCTATGAGATCCCTTCACATCTGCGTTTGAGGTGGACCTAATTTGAATCCATAACAAAGAGAAAACTAACAAAATGATTTCACTTTCTTATACTATCATCTCTAATACAATGTGAAAAAATTAGTTAATAACTTAAAGGGAGGTTAGTGGGGGGCTAATAAGTTCCATATTAACTAACAAGAATTATGAAAATTAACTAAACAACCCATGTATTAGTTTCATGTGGGCAAGGAGAAAACAAGTAGGTGCATGAAAGGGACTTGAAACAAACTCCACAAAGCTATAGCCAAAAAAAAAAAAAAAACCTTCAGCTACTTTAGTGGCTTTTGAAAGTCATGACAACGTGGCCCATAATTAAAGATTGCAGGCTCCAACTGTAGTCAATGTGAGGTCTTGTTGTCCATGGAGTTTTCATGAAATCTAGGGAGAAGATTTATATGTACATAATTCAGAAATGTAGTTTGAATCCATGCAAACAAAAATAGTTAGTTAAAAGTATTGCATTTGAAATTTGGCACTAATTTGTTATATTTTATAGAGATTTCATCATTCTTGTGCGTG
Organism: Acorus calamus; assembly: GCA_030737845.1. Lineage (NCBI taxonomy): Eukaryota > Viridiplantae > Streptophyta > Magnoliopsida > Acorales > Acoraceae > Acorus > Acorus calamus. Next base: position 6,523,723 of record CM060861.1, on the reverse strand, counting down.
ATGGTTGATTGGGTTTTGGCCTTGAAGAATTTCAAAAGAGAGTTTTATAATATTGTAGTTCCCATGGAGTATAATCATGCAAGTATTATATGTACCAATAGCTCATATTCAAATTATGTATAGATCTTCTTAGATACTGTTTGGATATGATTATGTATGTTTGAATTATGGCAAAATTAAAGTAGGGATTTAAACTATGTTTAACAAAACTATCATATCAAGCACTGATCTTTGAAATATAGTTGCATTATCTCTATGCAGCAATCCAAAAAGATTTTTCCATCCCACTAATCGGTGTCCCATTTAGATCTAGTTTTTGCTCAGGGTGCATTTGGTTGCACGATTGCGCAGCTTCTGCGATTACAGAAAGTTGTTTCTGTAATCATACAATCAAATAGTTTTACCGTAACAACTTCTTGCACACATATTTCAGACGAATAGTGTAAAACTGCGATTTTTAAAAACTAGGGAAGATGAGTTTTCAGTAGAATTAATTTTAAAACTCAGATTCCTATAAAATCAATTTTACAATCGCGCACTAAGCGCATACCTTTAACAAACACACAACCACTACAAAGTGGATCCAAATGGTTCCGTAGTGTAGTGTCACCATCGAATGCTACATTTCGTTCAGTGTCACCATGAATGTTGTTGATGATTGTCACCTGTACAGTGCATTTTTGGTAGGTGACATTTTAGGCTATATTTGACATGCAGTTTTCATCTTCCCATTACTTAATTTTTATATAAAATAATTATTGCATTACACAAATATCAGAACATCTGAAACAAAAAAATTTAAAACATTTAAGATACGCAAAATATATACTAGAAATGTCACTGTATGCAGTTTTAAACTTCGCATTTCTCAAAACCGTCCCATTCCGACGGTCATACTTCCGCCTGCATTAAGGGGTCGTATATGTAATGGAGGCGGTCTGATATTATTGCGACGGTTTGTTGCACGGTTTTAAAACCGCGGCAATAGACTTTCTGAAAAATTGCTAGTCTAGCCTATTTTCAGCTTTTTATAAACCGCCACAGAAAATAATTTGAATACTTTTTACCAACGGTTTTGCAACCGCCACTACATCTTCTTTACCACAACCTACCACATTAAATAATTTAAATCCAACAATAAAATTAGTTTTTAAAATTTTATTTAAAATGCATGAATAACAAAAGCACATTTCATTAATACATAAGACCCAATTTCAAATAATATTGAAAATTAATGCTAAGAAAATAAAAATGCTGTATCTTACAAAGAAAGAAAATGAAAGGAGTCTATCTTAGAAAAAGAAACTACAAATCGTTCATCTACTAACGATTGAAATGTGAAAATAAATATGTTAGACATTGGAACTGAGAAAGTTGATTAATTTATTTTTGCATTTTCGTGTATGCTCCTCATTTATTTGTTGAATCTGTTGTGTGTGGGAGCGCCCATGTCCTTGTTATCTCTCCCCTGCAAAGATTGTGTTGGGTAACTCCACCACCTAATCCAGAACCCTCCCATTATGCTCGACTCCAAATATTATGGCAATACATCAGAATATCTCCACCCTTTTTCTCCCATTTCATCGTCATGACCATCAATTTAGCCTGAAAGTATTCCTAGCATGCATTAAAAATTTGATATGTAGAAAATTTAAAGGTGCATCTCCACTAATTTTTAAAAAGAGCTCACAATGATTCAATAAAGTTTAAGAATAAAATAAAAAGGAAAATAAGAATATCAAAGACACAACCAAAGAAAATAATCATTGTATGAAAAGTTGCATATACATGGTGATGAAAAACTACAATTTATCAACTCATATAGGCTCTATTCTTTTTGGTCGGAATAACCATCCAAATATGTTATATGCCACACCTTGTTGGTTTTTTTTCTCAAAGAAAATATAATAGTATTACCGTCATAAATTACTTGGTAAATTAAGATAGATTTATGAAAATAAGTGTAAGTCTAATAAAATTATATACTCTTCTGCGGACTCATTGTGCAATGAGAATTGATTTTCATCAAATAAAAATCATATAAAAATCATAAAGAGGCACAACAAATAAACTATTACAATATATATTAATAACAAATGCATATAAAGAGGTTGAAAATGTTTACATGTGGATCTATAACTTTTCAAAAAATACAGAAAAAAGTAAAAAGAGCCTTACAGAATAAAAGATCTATACCGATTTAAGGACCAATTAGGACAAGAGACCGACTTTCATGGGTTTAAAAACAAGCGAAGAGGAGAGGAGCGGGTCCAAGAAAACCGGTTGAGAGAAGCCGAATATATTAACGGAAGAAAAATATGGGAGGAAGATGATGAGATCTTGAAAGTGCAACCTGGTTCGGTCTTTGGGGTTTGGTAGGGACAGTGTGGGGGATAAAAAGATGGGTGATTTTTATCAGTTTTGGCACGTTGATTTCCGACTATGATTTTGACGTCTATATATTTTGTGATATGACGCAAATAAATTTTTTAATGCGCCAATTAATCCACCAAATTTAATACTTTATTTATGGACCAATAACGTGAGGTGGTTTTCTAAAACCGCAATAACAAAGAAATATTGAGGATAATTTTTGGGGCCAATATTCCCTCCAAATAATTTCATAAAAAAAAATTCCCTCCTAATATTTACTACACTTTCCGTAGTAATAACATTTATGATGGTTGTTTACTAAAAACGCGGCAATAATATATCTATTATTTTGTCCCCCACAATTAAAGAGCGTTTTGTTGACAACCAACGGAATAATATATATATAGAGGTGTTTTATAAGAACCGCGGCTAATAAAAACGCACCCTTTTTTCTTGTAGTGGATTGCATTAATGACCGTAAACTTTGGATATGATATGAGGGATAGTATTACGTATAACCCTTTCTTCACCTAATCATGTGTTTTAAATTTTTAAGGTAATATACCTCATTGTATGAGATACCTTTTATAATATATATATATATATATATATATATATATATATATATATATATATATATATATATGCTCTATATATTGCATGGATGCACTTTAAGAAAATATAAAAAATTTCTATAGATGCATATACATCGTTAATATGTATATATGCTTCGGTGATTTTCTATCGATACATATGAGGTTGAAATTGAGGTGGAAAAAAAAACTGTATAATAGCACTCATGGATGAGTATATTATATTGGTCCACCATTTGTAGGTTAATCTTAGAGCAATCAATAAAGAGTGGTAATACACTTAATTTGTTTTGATGTCTCATATATTATGATAGCGTATTATATACTTCATTATCATAACGTATGAGATTCTATTATAATATATGAAGTAATAAAAAAAATATTAATATATTTCAATATATATTTTATTTAATATAATAGTCTGTAACGGGTGTAGACTTCAGTTGAGGGCGGGTTTCATACTTGGGCCTCAAGGGCATGATCCATGATTGTTTGAACTCAGGATTCTTATCTGGATTTGGTATCTAAAGATGTTCAAAATGTACCTTGTGAATTTTTGGAGAGAGAGAGAGTACAGGGTAGGTGAGATTTGAAAGTCAGACCAACCAAAAAACCACGTTCTACCTCCCCTTCAACAAAACCGTTGGCCGACCGCTCCCTCCACTTTCCCCATCACACTGGAAATTTACATATACGCCCTTTATGCCAAATAAACGTCATTAAAATTAAATTAAATTAAAATTGGGTTAAAATTAAATTAAAATTTGAGTTTGGTTAACATTAAATTAATTGTTTTTTAAAGAAAAAGATTTGGGTACGATGACTTCTACTGTGATCACACCCAAAAACTAATTAATCTTTTTGTAATACAAATTAATTGTGTTTCTAACAAAAATAGTATAATGTCATATTCTCTTGATCTAAATTTGATAAAAAGAAAAGATTTTAATGAAGGCAAATACACAAATTATCTCTAAATTGGACTAAATCATATGTTTTATTTAACAAATCATGTCTCATCAATCAATTATAAAAATAATTGTGTTTCTCACAAAAAATAGTACAATGTCAGGTTATCTTTTGATTGATTTGAATCATCAAATTGATAAAAGAATAAGATTTTGATGAAGAAAAATACACAAATTATATCTAAATTGGGCTAAATTCAGATGTTTTAAAATAATATAAAAGTAAATCATATGTCTCGGTAGTAAAATAAAATTGCATATAACAAGTGTGTGTACAAAGTGTGCATATTAAAGTTCAAAAAAAAAAAAAAAACACAAATGTGTGTACAAAGTGTATATTTTTGCATCACCAAGGGGTATTTCAATAATTTACATGTCCAAAATGAATAGATTCACTGTATTCCCAATTTAATGATGCAATTTTTAAAAAAACCAATAATCATTACAATAACGAAAATATTAAAACAACAAACTTTAAGTTACTTTGAACCGTTCATCACATACATTCTTAAAAATCATTGTCTCTGGATCTGTATCTACTTTTTTTTACATCACAATCTTAGGCCTCATAATTATGATTCGACGGTTTAGATTTCTTTAAAATCCCTAGATTTGGGTGTAGGTGGGAGAGAGAACTTTTGTTCAACCATTCTTTGGTTGGGGGGTCCTTTTGTTCTTTGCTTTGGCAGACCCATCTGTACTTTCCGACTGTCCATCCAGAAATCCCATTAAAACCTTTGCGAAAGATCAGATCTTTCGCCCTAAATCGGGGTTTATTTTAATTGGGTTTCTCTGAAAGAGGTGGGTTTTCGTTTCTGTTCATCAATGGAGCTCATAAACTCGCCCGAGATATTGAGCATCGCCGTCGCCGTCGTCGCCGTCGGAGCTGCCACGGCCGTTTATTTCTATCTGAACAAGCAACCAAAGGGTATATGATTTTGTTTTTTTTATATTTTGGATCAAGTTTTGATCTTTTTGGATTCCTTGATCTTATATTGCATTTAAATTATTGGGTTTTATTTGTTTCCTTTGTTTGATTTTTTTTTTTGTGATGGGTCATTCATGTTTTGATTTAAGGTGCTAAGAAAAGTTATGTTGAAAAGCCTTCATTACGTTGTGGGTCTTCTTTTTGTAGATGATGCTCTTAAGTATTAAATGTAATTCTGTTCAAACTTGGTTCTTTTTGAAATAAATCTAATGGAACAGTATTTCTGTTGGTTTTATTGCTTTCACCTTAAAAATTGGTTTCTCTTTGATAGGATGTTGTATTTCTGTGATGTATTGATGATGATCAAAATAATGGGTTTCATATGAAAAGGTCTCTGAAGCGAAGGATTATACGTTGTGGGTGTGAAGGTTGTATCTCAATATATTTAGTGAAAATTTCTTAACAGGTTGTTTGGACCCTGAGAACTTCAGAGAGTTCAAACTTGTAGAAAAAAAGCAGCTCAGCCATAACGTGGCGAAGTTCAAATTTGCCCTTCCAGCTCCCACTTCAGTACTCGGTCTCCCAATTGGGCAACACATAAGTTGCAGGTTTAGTTTGTCAACTGTGTTTCTGTTCTCTTGTTTTTGGTATAGATTGTTTATGGAAATTGGGTGATTGATAACATCCCGTTCTGTGGTTAAACAGAGGAAAAGATAGTCTTGGTGAAGAAGTTATCAAGCCTTACACGCCTACCACTTTAGATACCGATGTTGGATATTTTGAACTTGTTATAAAGGTCTGCGACACATTGTTGCTCTCTTTGTAGGATGCCTCTTCATGATGTATATACATAATAATTTGTTTTCTGATGGAACTGTCTGTGTGACTTTCTGCTTGTTGTTCAATAAACACAGACGTTGCATTGTTTTCATATAGATTGATTTTTTATGAGCTTTGTTGTCAAATTGTTTCTTATTTGCAGATGTATCCTCAAGGTAGAATGTCCCACCATTTCCGTGAGATGCATGAAGGTGATTATTTATCTGTCAAGGGACCTAAGGTTTGTATTCTTACCTTTCTTAGATGATAATTTGGAGGTGTCCATGGTCACACTTGTTGTGTCCATTTGATTGTTTTTTTCTTTCTTTACAACCACTTCTGTATGAACTTTGAATTTTCACAATTATGGATTTTTGCAGTACCTTCAAATACTGGTTACTTTGTAGAGTAGATTATTCTGAAAGTTTGAGGGTGGCATTGAAGAATTTTAGGTAATACTAATGGTTAGGCAATTTAACTTGGAACCGGGAAGCCAAGCAAGTTGCTATTGTCGATATTGCTGCCTGAGCAATAACGTCATTGATTTTAGTGCGTGTCATCTGTAGAACACCTTAATTATAGAAGAAATAGATATATCAAGGCCCTAAAATGCATCTCAGTGAAAATAAGGGGAACCAGTATGCTTTCAGTGAGTGGTTCCTAGTTGCAAGAACTATGCTAGGACAATGCATATGTTACAGTTAAAGCCAACAAATTGAAAATTAGGACAACATTGAGCATTGAAAAACATGGTCATGAATTTGCATCTTCCTTTTTCAGACAAGAAAAGTTTATGGGATTTTGAAATGCATTACATGAATAATTTTGTCAGTCAGCAGCCTTTCTCATGATGTATACATAATAGATTAGATGAATCTATCAAGAGTACAAATTTGATTTATCATATGCACTGTAGATTTCACAATCTCCCCTTATGGCAACTTGTTTCATCTTATGTTTTATCAATTAAATATACAAAGCTTTACTTCAGAATTCCGTGTCATCGTTATGGCCAGGCAACTTTTTAGTGTTCATTCTCTACCTTGTTTCTCTAACAAAGTTATATGTGCACCAGAATCTGTTTGACAATTAGTAGCCTTAGTGTGATACACATCTTAAACCTGTCATCTTTATAGAGCTATGACAAATGTCCTATGGTTCATGATGATTGGTATTTCTTTTGGGTAATCTCTAGGGACGTTTTCGGTATACACCTGGCCAAGTAAGAGCATTTGGAATGCTTGCCGGGGGATCTGGCATTACTCCAATGTTTCAGGTAAACAAAACCTTTTATCAATGTCTGATGAACTTGTAAGGTTGAAAGATGTTTAAATTTCTTCTTTTGAATATACTTTAGGTTGCAAGAGCTATATTGGAGGACCCAAAGGACAATACAAAGGTGCATCTTATTTATGCAAATGTGACATATGAAGACATCCTTCTGAAGGTAGTATATCCAGAAGCTATTATTTCTATTGATTTGGATGTAAAGGAAATATGATCATTTATTAGTGTTGCCGTCAATTGTATAAATTTACCTGGATTTTTCTTGAGTGCATAAGCATGTTTAGCATAACCTGTGAGATTCTCATTTCTATATTCCCGCAGGAAGAACTTGACGGCTTAACTAGCAAGTATCCTGACTGTTTCAAGGTCTATTATGTTTTGAACCAGGTAGCTTTTCCTACTGGCTTGTTTTTATATCATCTAATTATAATTATTAACTCCTTGTGGCATTATTTTCCCAATATTATTTGTTTATGCCATCATGAATACTTAATTGTGTCATGGCTCTTTGATCTCATCCCCAGCCTCCTGAAGGATGGAATGGTGGTGTTGGTTTCGTGTCCAAGGAAATGATTCAAGCCCATTGCCCAGCACCCTCTGCTGACATCCAGGTAATTTATATAAGATTATGCTATACGATACACTCCTTTGAAGGCTGAAAACATGTCGCAGTCCTCCCTGAATTTCAATCACATAAACCATTTTGAGAAATCTAACTATGAAGATCATCCTAGCAAGATTTCAAGAGTTTAGGACATTCAAGTAAGCAATACAGTTGGATGGTGAGTAGTAAAAATTTTAAGTTTCACCTCCACTACTATTCAGATTTTTTTTTTCAAAAAAAAAAAAAAAGAAAAAAAAAGAAAAGAAAGAAAAAGAGGACCCCATTTCCAATATCTTTGTTATGACGATCTTAAGATGTTCATGTGGCCGGAATTATAAGAAAACTACCAAATAAAAAGAATTGGGTGGACTATTAATTTCTGGTAGCCTGTTGGACTGCAGCACATTTGTCCATCTTTGTTGCATCAAGTTTGAAAAAACAATCCTCTGTGTTGACTCAAATAAATGTTTGTTTGATTACAACTGTCTTGATGTAAATATCTAACCGATAAGTGTCCTCTACTATAAAGTTATTTGGTTTTTCTTCTTGTGGCATACAAGAAGGAACGACTGTAGAAAGAATTTCTGAGGGATATCCAGATTCACAGATTTAGTTCTGATTCATTCTATTCATATACATCCAACACTACTTGCATCATAACTCTGATTTGATTCTAAATATTGTGATACATTTCATCGCTAGTCACAATCTCTTGAGCTGACCATTAATTTTGATACATTTCAGATTCTGAGATGTGGACCTCCACCCATGAACAAGGCCATGGGAGCTCACCTCGATGACCTCGGATACACAAAAGAGATGCAATTCCAGTTCTAAGTTTTCACACCTGATTTTCTTCTCATATCATTTTTAAAATTGGGTTGTTATTTCCCTCTTCCATGTTGAAGAGGTGAGGGAGTATGTTGAACAATTTGCACTGTGAAACCTTCAATGCATGAGGATGTCATGCTTAGGGGAAAAACCCATAAGGATTCTAAATCCAATTGAAATTTCTGACTGATTGTTATCCTTAAATAATGCCATTTGGGCTGCTCACATAGCCCTTGTGGATCATCTCAGTAGGGGTTACATTTTCACATGAATCAGAGAAGCTAAAAAATGTTTTGCAACTTCACAAATTTGTCACGTGAATTGCTGTATGTTATATGGATGACTTCTTGAGTTTGAATTTGGTTGATTTTGCCTGGACTCATATCTTATAAATGGTGAACATTAATGTTTATGAAGTACAATCTCATAAATGATAAAACGGCAGATCATTCAAGTTTTCAACACCAGTAGGTCATGCTTCATAATTACATGTTCATCACATGATTTAGTTGATTTTGTGAAAAGAGGAATTTTGTTTAATGAATACAGGAATAATAGAAGATTCCAAATAAAAATTTTATGGGTATTCTAAAAAAAAAAAAAGGAGAATGAGAATGAACAAAAAGATTTATGATAATTCCACAAATCTATTTATATAAAATAAAATTATGTGTTTCATTTAACAAGTTATACACCTTGAACGTACATATTTATTCCACCGTAGATTTCATGAACTTGTCTTGCGTTGTAAACCGTTGATGAAGTGGAATCATTTAGATGATAGATCACGGACGGTCCTGATTTGATGGAATCAATGAATCTGTTTATACTTCTCTGGCTGGATAAGCTATACGTCTTCTTCACTTCTGTGGCCTTCTCTTGGCCTCTAAAAACCCTTTCAAAAACCTCAACAACAATGGCGGCCTGGGTTTCTTCTTTCCCTCTCTCTTTCGTCTCTCCTTCTCCTCCTCCGAAGCCTCTCTTCGTTTCCTTCAGAGCCTCTGTTTCTCCTCCCATCAATGGCGTCCCCACAACAAAACCCATCTCTCTTTCGTCCCCCAAACCCATCTTTGTTCGCGGAAGAGAGGACCTTGAGACCGTCAACATCGCCGAAGACGTGACCCAGGTCTCAATTTTACGTTTTACCCTTTTTTTTTCAATCTTTGTTTGAACCGCTGTGTTTATACGATTTTGTAGTCTCTGTGCCGCAAAAGTGGGAGCTTTTGTTGGGGTTTATGTCAATGTCGATATTTCTGAATTGGGTCCCGTTAGTTTTTGATGTACTAATTGTTGTTGTGAACGTCATTGTCTTGTGTTGTCTCTCTTTCAATTCAATATGGTTCACATGATAATTTTGCAGTTAGTGGATGTCGATGAGTACCATAGATTGCTAGAACCTTCATTGGTTTTGTCTATAGTTTTCCAATTTTAGTTGATATGATATGACAAAAATTATTTCTTTGGGTCCTGTTTGGTGGAGGAAAAATAATTATTAAGTAATTGTTGCGTAAAACTCCATTTCAGTTGATTGGAAAAACACCAATGATATATCTCAACAAAGTTGTGGATGGATGTGTGGCGAATATTGCTGCAAAGCTCGAATCCATGGAACCGTGCTGCAGCGTAAAGGACAGGTGGTTTGGTCTCTTGGATCTTGTAGAATTTAATTTTCTAGATCATTTTAGTTGAGGTTGTTGATTGACCATGCAGGATTGGGTATAGTATGATAACTGAAGCTGAAGAAACTGGGGATATATTTCCTGGAAAGGTTGCTATACTTCCTTTCTCGGCTATTGTGTTTCCAAGAAGTTTTACTTCGTATGAACATTTTCTTTATTGTCTTGTAGAGTATCTTAGTAGAACCAACTAGTGGGAATACCGGAGTCGGTATTGCTTTTGTTGCAGCTGCTAAAGGGTACAAGCTTATTGTGACCATGCCCGCATCAATCAATGTTGAGAGGCGTGTTCTTCTTCGTGCACTTGGAGCGGAGATTATTTTAACTGATCCGGCTAAAGGAATTAGAGGGGCTCTTGACAAAGCTGCTGAAATAGTTCGGGAAACTCCAGATGCATACATGTTTCAGCAGTTTGATAATCCAGCTAATACAAAGGTTGTTGCCCCCTATGGACATAGTTTATGCTTTTTCTTGTTTCACATTGATGGTGTTTTGAAATTAAAGGATTTCCTTTTTCCGTATGAGTTTTGTTATATGGTCTCATTAAATAAATTACAGATCCACTTTGAAACTACAGGCCCAGAGATATGGGAGGATACCATGGGTAGCATAGACATATTCATAGCTGCAATTGGAACTGGTGGAACTATAACAGGAACCGGACGTTATCTAAAAACGATGAACAAAGATATTAAGGTATGGTACATCTTGTTTTTGCAATGTAACATGAGACACAACTATTTTGGAATATAGCACCTACATTGTGCAGTTGTATTATTGATATGGGAATTATTTTTATTAATTTTATCAGTTACCCAAATTGGCTTGAAACAAACAATCCCAGTTGTGTTGATACTCATATTGGGTCTGAATCAAATTATACAATTATGGTACATTGGGCAAACCCACTCCTTATAACACACTCCTACACACCCCAATCATCTATATCGGAATCTTAAGGTTGTAGATCTATATAATTGCAACCAAAAAAAGTATCCATGCTTGGGTAATCAACCATCTATAACCTCGGGTCACTTTCTTGACCTCTTGTTCATTTTTTTTTCTTTCAATTTCTTACCTCCGGTTTCACTTTAAATGCAACAAATTGTTACATGATTATGTCAATCTAGGTAATCGGAGTAGAGCCTGCTGAGACTAGCATAATTTCTGGAGACAGTCCAGGTGAAAGAATTTGAGCTTGTCTAATTTTTGCTATTTTTGACATCCGAATATGTTGCTCACTGTTTAGATGAAATATTTGGTGCAGGTTATGTGCCAAGCATTTTGGATGTCAAATTGCTTGATGAGGTTCTGAAGGTAAAAATGCTTTATATTGCATAAATATATCTCTCATCATTACAAAGCACCTATAGGAATTAAGCACTTCCTGGTTCTTAAATTTGGGTCAACGATACCTACCTATTTTCTTTCACTAGTTAAAACGCATTGACATTCTACTCAAATCATTATAAATTATTAATGTTTTTTGCATGTGTAATAAGATGCATATGTTTGTACCTGGACATCCGAACATGCTAGTTTACATGGCTTTTGGTTTTCGAACTTGTAGGTTACGACTGCTGAAGCAGTTGAGATGGCAAGGATACTTGCAGTGAGGGAAGGTTTGCTGGTAAGTCATTACGTTCATCAAATCAGTATTCTTTTCACTATTTTGTTAGTCCTCTTGAAAACTATCTTTTCCTCCCATCTCTTCTCTCCCATGCTGTGAATTGTCATATTTAAAATAAATCTTTTGGTAGAAACAAGTAGTCGCAGTCTCATGAGCTGTATTATTTTGCCATGATTTTTTTTTCTCACTAATTGTGAATTTCAGAGCTGTAATAAGTAGAGATGTATTTAGTTATCGCAGTCTTCAAACAGTAGTTTAATATCTGAAATTTCTAGTTTGATGAATTTTAAAAAATTAATATGCCCAAGTAACTGAACAAGCAAGTAGCAAATGGTTTCACAAGGGGTGTGGCTGAAGAACTGGCTAGTTGCATTATTGCTATTCTCAGTTGCTGATAATTTCGTACACTAGCTCAGCTGGTGAATCATAAAAATATTGCACTTCTATACTACAGGTTGGTATTTCATCAGGAGCTGCTGCTGCTGCCGCCATCACTATTGCTAAAAGATCAGAAAATGCTGGAAAACTGATTGTGGTATATAACTCTCTTTTTTTTTATAAATTTTATCTAGTAAAGTTACTTCTTATTTTTTATGATAAAGGGTTTATATGTTGTAAAAGCAATAGGCTTATCTCATGAGAGGGTTCACCCATAAAATGCAAAAAATGAGCTGAAATATGCTTCACAACTCACAAATTAGATACGTGAATGTCTGCCTGCAGCATAAGATGGTTTCTACGAATTAATTTTTACATTCCATCAACTACGGATCATTGACCCCCTGCATCTGCGAGTGTCTTACCGTCATATTAAATAAAATACAACTTAACAGAACCCATTTATCATGAATGATTGAAGATGAATTTATATAAACTTAAAGCTCATAATTGATTTGCTATGTGAGGCTATTGATAGAATGAATAGATTGATCAAGTTTTGAATAAAAGACATTTTGGTCATGATCAGACCAGCAGGCACTTGTACAATTTGCAGGACCTTTTGAAGATGCTTATTTAAATTGTCTTTGGATTACATGTGAGAAGATGTCATCTGCACACACAGGCAGTAAGATATAACACAAATTTTATTGCTCATCAAATATGATAGATATGAGTGATTGATAATATATAGTATATATTTTGTTAGAACTATAGTTGTGACTTATAAATACATTGTTGCAATAACTCATTCCATAAATCTGGATACAAAAGGTGGTATTCCCAAGCTTCGGCGAAAGATACATCTCTACTGCCCTGTTCCATTCCCTGCACGAGGAAGTATGCAAGATGACCTGGAAATAACAGTTTTTGATCTTTTACCTGCGAAAGCAAACTTATTCAGCGCATGCAAGTGCAGCACCTGCAGAGCTGTAACAGTTTTGGTTCTTTATCTGGAGAAAGAAAGGCTTCTCTGTACAGCATGCAATGCCCAGCCAGCATGGCTAGACTTTTGGGACGCCGTGCACTGCATGTCTGCTGAAAATTTTGATCCCCATCCATGTTAATGTGTGTCTTCTATCTTGATTTTTGTGAATGACAAGTGAATTGAACATCCATTTATATACATGAACTTTTGTTAAGGGGTTCTGACATGCTGATCAGAAATCACACACAAGGGCTCTACATCATTACATGCAAGCTCCAATCTGTTCCCTTCTTGTTTTGATCTACTATACTTCTTTCAGCTTCAATTGACTGACCAGTATAAAATTACCCAGATGCATGCGCCACATTTCTGAACACCCTATTAAGAATCATTAACCAACAGTCACAGATTAGCATTCACAAGATTTAGAAGATTTTCTGAAACCTCCATCATTTCAAGTTATATACAAGTAAAAACCATGCATGCACAACGCCTACATGCCTTTTTTAATTGGATCCCATCACCTTGGAATGGGCTCAGTTGGACAAAATAACATGCAACTATGCTCTTTTGGAAGCAAAGAGAAAACAAAAAAATATAAAAATTAAATTCCAGAGGATTTAGTTATGTACCTCTCGTTTGGAACGGGGATATGATTTATGACAGGGTATATATTTATTCAAGCATAAATGAGTATAAATAAAGATAAAGTAATTTTGTGTTTGATTGTGTTTTGAATTATTTTCGTCGGTAAACGTAAGAATAAATGTTTTGTTGTTTGGGTAAAATGTTAATAAAATATGAATAAAGATTTAAAAAGGTAAAAAAAATAATGATAGTTGATTTGACATGTGATTTTATAAGAGGTGATGACAGTTGATTTGACAGTGAATCCACATATTCTTTGAGTGGAATAATCTAGGATAACTTTAATTGCAGGGGTTGATTGAAATCCATATACCACTTTATACCAGTTTATTCTGACATATTTTATCAGGTGTTATCCGAGACAAACAAACACACTAAAATTCTTATCCGGGTTATCCAGAGGATTATACCCAAAACAAACGGAGGCTTAGGGATCCGAGAGGATGTGTTCGACGCCATTTCTTCAAAAACTGACATCCATGAATCTTAAATACGGAGAAGAGAGAACTTTAATGTGTGAAATTAAGAAAAGAAAAAAAAACTAAAAAAATATTTAATAAATGTGTATTCATTACTCTCTTAACGTGTGGGATCATATAAATCAAATAAAACAAAAAAAACCACCGATGTGAAAGTAAAGGTAAAAAAAGGTATCGTGGGGCTCACAATTTCCAAACAAATTCCAGCTACCTATTTTATTAGACTAGTCATGATGTACGCGCTTTGCGTGAGTTTTATAAGGACCACTTATAAATAAGATGGATACGGAGGCTTATCCGCAAAATGTTCGAGCATGGCTCACGACCATAGCCGATTTTTATAAGGACCTATTCATAAATAAGAAGGATACGGGGGCTTATCCGAAAAATGTCCGAGCATGGCCTAAACTCAGCCGATTTTTATAAGGACCTATCCATGAATAAGATGGATACGGGGGCCTATCCGCAAAACGTCCGAGCATGGCTCACGACCACAGCCGACTTTTATAAGGACCTATTCATAAATAAGACGGATACGGAGGCTTATCTATAAAATGTCCACAAAATGATCGTTTTACCCCGTTGACGAAATTTTATGGCCACCGTCGCGCTTTATATATAGTATATAAGATTCCATGTGGCTTGTTTAAAGAAAAAGCAAAGTACGATCACAACAAACAATAAAGAAGAGCAGAGAATCCGGACCCACAAAATGGGGCACATGTACTGGTAATCCAAAAGGCCAGAGAAAAAAGAGGTGAAAAACTATTGAAAGGAGAAGTGACAGTAGACTGTGACGGAGGCTGGTCATTTAATCCAGTTGTTTTTATTATTGGGAAAGGAAGAGAGAGGAGGGGTTGAAACAGAGGGCGTTGGTGGTTTTGAAGGGGGTATAAAATGGGACGTTGGGGGGTGAAGAAAATGAACAGTTGGTTATTTTGGAGAGGTCAAGTAAAAAGGTTTTGCTAGAGTATAGTGTGAGAGAGAAGGGGGGTTTTTGGTTTATTCAAAGAGAGGAGGAGAAAAGCTTGTTGATGAGAGAGAGAGTGACATTTTGAGTGAGTGAAGGGGACTAGCGACATAGAATGGGAGTGTGAGTGAGGAGAAGTGAGAGAGGGAGGAAGGAGATGAAGTTGATGCAAAAGATTATATACTAGCACAAAACAGGATTTTGTTTTTGTTATCTTTCTTTTTTTTACTTTTATTTATTAGTTAATCTTATTTATATAATTTAGTTAGTGCATGAATCCCAACTCACTTTACATTGCATTTTAAAGGGGTTTACCTTTTGAGGAGGGGTTAATAAAATCGTTGCTAATTCTATCCTCAAACCAACTAATGCGGTGTGTTTCAAGATTCACAGTTAAATTTCATTTTATTTTTCATTTTAGAATAATTACTACACTCTTTGTTTAACTCTAACAAGATTTTAGTCATTTTGTGTGAGATATTTGAGTTTCACCATGTTGCGTGACCAGCCGTGTCAACATGAAGAAATTGCCTCTCGGGAGTTGAAGTTTTCCACAACTCCCGCGAGGTGTCGGACTCGAACGATGACAAACCAAAAACTCATTGTGCCAAGTAGTTTCTCGGAACCGCTCGATGCCATCGAAGTCAGATTTTTCATTCCAACACTAACCACCTAGGCACAAGATGCAATTGTAACCGCAAATCTATAGCTTCTTGATATTGGTATGGTTGTAAGCTCTGCAACACGTCTTCCGCAAGCTTATGCATTTCAACACCCCAGTCATTCCAAATCAAGTTTTGTAAGATATTTCTTACTCCTCATTTTAGTGTCAAAGTTTTCCTTCGGGTTCCGTACATTTTTGAGAAATTTTATCTTCAGTTTTTCTCTCATATTCATCATATTATTTAATTCCGCTAATCCTATAGATTCCATTTCTCTCTCAACCATGAATAGATCCAGTTGACTGGAGACTGGATAATCTATCACACCAGTTGGCATGGAAACAATATTGGTCTCACTCACACCAAGATGACACAAGTTGACGAGTTCAGATGTATTCTTGGGTAATTGTGAAAGGCGAGATTATTCACATTTCAAAATCTGTAGATTGCGAAGATCACCTATCGATTCTGGCAGCCTCAATATCTTAGAAAATCTAAGGTCATGGTAATGCAAATGCTTCAAATTGCCTATTAAAACTACCCCCTTATAATCTTTTAAACATAGAAATCTCATAAATTTCAATTTTAGGTAAAAAAAAATAAAATAAATTTAACACACGAGTAGTCACTGGTTGTCCACAAAAAATAGAGAAAAAGAGACCTTAAGTTATCAGCTACGGGTAAACATCAATTTGTTCGATCGTATCATGAAAAATGAGAGACATATATCAAGCATCCTTGAAAGTATTGCATGGTCAATTCACTACATAGTTTTCATCTCCTGATATAAATTGCCCTAAACCATGGATGAGATCATACATTACAAATAACCTTCTCAGCACTTTTGGCAAAAATTATTTTGATAGCTATTTGTTGAAATATTGTTTACTCATGTCATCCATCCGCTTCCCATCTTCAGATTGGATGATATTCAAACTCATCCATTGTTGAATCAAGTTATCATTCTCGAATATGTCATTTGGAAAGGCGATGCAGTATCTGAAACATGACTTCAGATGACTGGGCAAATGAAAATAACTCAACCGAAAAGTGAGAAAGCAAAATTTTCCATCCTTTCGATTGAGTTATTTTCATTTACCTGACCATTTGAAGCTGTGTTTCAATGAATGCACTGCCTTTCCAAAGGGCTATATATTCGAGAAGGATAACTTGATTCAACAATTGATGGGTTTGAATCTCATCTAATGTGAAGATGGGAAGCGGATGGAAGACACGGGTGAATAGTATTTAAATGAATTTCTATCAAAGTCTTTTTGCTAAAGGTGAAAAAATCAGAAAGGTCATTTGTAATGCATAATCTCATCCATAGTTTAGGGCAATCTATTTCCGGTGATGAAAACTATGTAGTGAACTAGCCATGAAATGCTTTTGAAGACGCTTGGTATGTCTCTCATTTTTCATGATAAGATCGAAAAAATTGATTGTTTACCGTAGTTGATAATTTAAGATCTCTTTTGCCTTGTTTTTTGTAGACAATCATTGACTACTCGAGTGTTAAATTTTTTACGTAAAATTGAAATTTCTGAGAGTTCTATGTTTGAAAGATTACAAGAGGGTAGAAGTGCCTGATTAAATAGACAATTTGATGCACCTGTGTTACCTTGACATCATATTTTATAAGATATTAAGGTTGCTAGAATCAACATGTGACCTTTGCAATCTACATACATTGAAATTGGAACAGTCCTGCCTTTCACAATCACCCAAGCGTACATCTGTACTCGTCACTTGGGTCATCTTGGTGTGAGTGGTACCGATATTGCTTTCATGCCAACTAGTGTGATAGTATTATCCAATCTCCATTCACTGAATCCATTCGTGGTTGGGAGACAAGTGGAATATGCAAGGTTGGCGGAGTTAAAGGATATGGTGATCTGAGAGGAAAACTGAAGATAAAATTAATTTCTCAAAAATGTACAAAACCCAGAGGATAGCTTTGAAGGCTAAAATGAAGAGTAAGAAATATCTTATAAAACTTGATTTAGAATGGGTAGGGGCATTTAAATGCATAAGTCGTGTTGTAGATCTCACAAACGCATACCAATATCAATGAGCTACAGATTTGCAGTTACAATTGCATCTTGTTCCCCATTTGGTTAGGTGATAACTATTACTCCAATATAGTAAAAATATCGCTCCTTTGTTTTAGAAAGTGGGGAAATGAATTTTGGAATTCTTTTGGACTGGACAAACTAGGGGGAAATTTTATACAATTGAAGAGGGAGTTAGAGGGCAAGATGTTCTTGATAGTTTTCGATGGTGCTTGGGAATATCATGTAATGGAATATTGGGATACGATATTTCTGCCACTGTCGAGTGGCGCAAGAGGAAGCAAAATTTTATTCACAACTCAGGAAGAAAACACGACAAAGAATTTGGAGTGTGCATGTCTTTCGCTTGGGTCCCTTATCTGATAAAGAATGTTGGAAGGTATTCAGTAGTTGTGCATTTAACGGCAAAGGATATCCTAGGCTTGTAGCCATTGAAATTTTTTTTTATCAAAGGCACTTAGAGGCATTTTATGCTCAACAACCAATGCATGTGAGTGGGATCAAACATTGGATGGCAATCTATTTGACTTGGATGAAGTCAGAAAGCAGATTTTTCCATTCTTTCGGTTGAGTAATTTTTATTTGCCCGACCATCTGAAATCATGTTTCAGATAATGCATCACATTTCCAAAGGGCTAATATATTCGAGAACGATAACGAAGTGGATGGAAGACACATGTGAACAATAACAAGTTGATATCAAAGTCATTTTTTGCTAAAAGTGAAGAAAAAAAAAGGTCATTTGTAATGCATGATCTCATCCATGGTCTAGGGCAATATATTTCTGGAGATAAAAACTGTGTAGTGGACTAGCCAAAAAATTATTCTGAAGATGCTCAGCATATGTCTCATTTTTCATGATAAGATAGAATAAATTGATTGCTTACCCACAATTGATAACTTAAGGTCTCTTTTGCTATGCTTTTTGTGGACAACCAGTGACTACTCACATGTCGAAAACATTTACCTAAAATTTAAATTTTTGATAGTTCTATGTTTGAAAAATTACAAGAGATTAGATGTGCCCGATTCATTAGGCAATTTGAAGCACCTGCGTTACCCTGATATTGGTATTGGTATGCGGTTGTAAGCTCTACAACATTTCCTCTAGCTCATGCATTTCAATGCCCCTATCCATTCCAAATATTTTTTACTCTTCATCCACTCCATTGAGATGTACTTTTTTAGGGATGGGTTTGGAAAGTGAAAAAGAGAAAGACTGAAAAAGAGTGGTGGCAGAGGAGGACAACAGTCTTGGTAGGTGGATTTGGCAATGGTGGAGGTTGGTTGGAAGAAGGCAGAGGAGGAAGAAGGAGAGAGAGTGATATGGAGGGCAGTTGTTGGAGAGTGAGCATAGGGGGAGGATGGATGGTGGCGGAGAACACGGACCGTCAACTGCTATATCACAAATTATGTTATACTATCAATGTATATGTATATTATTTGGGCGCTATTACACCTAGATCTATTTTCAGTTCCAATTCCAGTTTTATATGTGTCGATAGAAAATTAACGACGCATATGCTCATGTTAACAAGATGTATGTTTCGAAAGAATTTTTTTCACATTTTCTATTAATGCATCCATGCAACTCATTAGAGTATATACTTCATTTTTTATAAAAGTATAGATGAGGTATACTATTTTTAAAAAATTCAAAACACATATAAACAGAATTTGATGTTGGAAATAGAGCTTGATGTAACATTATCCATATTATTTTCTTTTCTAGTCTTGATACACTTAGTCCATTTTGTAGTCTCGTAATGCATTATCATAATATAAATGGTTCTATCATAGTGTATATAATAAAAGAAATTTTAATTTTTTAAACAAATATATACACATATATAATATCGTGTTTCAATATTTATTTTTTCTCGTTTAATAATATATATTTTAATAAGAGATAGTATAAATTTTTTTTTAAAAAAAGGTGGACTACTGCTTTTTAATGTTTGGGCCTCTACATTAATAATCTGGATAATGTTACATCCAACCCCATTTTCAGCCTCAATTCCAGTCTACAAGTATTTTGAGTTTTTTTAAAATGGTATATATCATCTAATGGGGGGTACATGCTTTTATGAAAAATGAAGTATATGTTCAATGAATTGCATGGATGCATTTATAAAAAATGTACAAAAATTCTTTTGAAGCACATGCCTTGTTAACGTGAGCGTATGTGTTGATAGAAATTTATCGACACATGTAGAGCTGTAATTTAGGCTGGAGATGGATCTGGGTGTAACAACGTCCTAAAAATCCCGCTCCAGCCCACATATCCATCCAAAAAGCCCATACTTTCTGCGAACTTATACTTCACTCAACACATCATCATCTGTACAAAGGATAATGTTACGTACAGTCTCATTTCCAGCCCCAATTCTAATCTACACGTGTTTTAAATTTTTTAAAAATAGTATACATTATATAATGAAGTATATACTTTTACAAAAAAAGAAACATGTACTCCAATTAATTACATTGATGTATTTATAAAAATTATGAAATTTTTTTATGGAAGTATATACCTTGTTAACGTGAGCATATGCTTCGATGACTTTGTATCGACGCATATATAACTAAAACTGAATTGGAAAAAGAACTAGGTGTGACAACACTCAAAGTATAATGTTCCACAGTCCCGATTTCTAAATTAAATGACATTATTTATATAAAAATGTATAAAAAATATAGATTTGATAAAGTGATGAATTATGTTAGAAATTTGTTCCATTTTGATCCTATAAGAAAAGTTGGATTTTCTATATTTTGGATGCGAATATGATCTGTCGCAAACCAATGAAGGTGTAGGGCATGTTTGGGTGTCGAGTGCAACATTCTTCCCTTCCTATTCATCATGTTTATCAAGAAATATATCATGTATTCCATTAAAAGTAAAATTATGGTATGTAATCAACTTATATTGAAAATATAATTAATCACATCATGTTATATGATTTTTCCAATATTTAAGCAAGTGCCATGTAAAGTCCTTTCATGTTTGGGTAGTGGGTTAGGTAGCATTTGGGTATGGGCTATGGGCGCAGCGTTAGGTAGCCTATGCACCAATGGGTTGGATAACCTTGGTTGGGTCATTAACTAAAACAAAAACAGAGAAAAATCTATATAACCCCCTGACTTTTCTTAAAATTTATATAACCCTCTGAAAGCATCCATATAAATTTAAATAGTCATTTGAGTTAAATTTTCGTTGATAGATGATGTATATATTCTGTGAATATTCCATTTGGTTAACCTTAACTAAAAACACAGTATATTAAAAACCCCTATAATATATTTAAAATGTAATTTTTTTTATATAAATGTCGATTTTAACATTCTAAATAGAATATAAAACCATATTCATAGGGGTAAAATTATCATTTACAAAAGATTTATACACTTGTAATACATTGTAGAGGGTTTTTGGTGTACTATATTTTCGATCAGGGTTAATTAAACAGAATATTCATCACCTGTCAATGAAAATTTAATTCAAGAGGTTATTTGGATTTACATAAATATTTTCAAGGGGTTACATGGAATTTAGGACAAGTCAATGGGTTATATGGATTTTTTTCCAAAAAAAGGGGCTCAAATACTCAGTCCATTTTGCAGTACATTTATACTATGATAGCATAACATATATTGCGTAATCATTGTATATAAAATTTTATTATATTGTACGCATTTAAAAAAAATTTCATTTTTTTGAAGTGAAAAATATATACAATTATATCTCAGTATATATTTCATTTCATATAATTATATGTACTTCAATAGAAAGTGTCTGATTAAAAAAAAAAACATTGTGGAAAATAAATGGGGCTGCAACGGGGGTTAGACATATCATTTTCCCCAAAAAAATCACATTAGTTCAATTGGGTCAATAGGATAGGACCATGGTAGACTCAAATCTGACCCGTTTTCAAGATTGGATCATTTGGATTGGGTTCATATCAGATCTGAATATTTTAAGTTGAGTATTTCACGTATTTTATCGGATCAGATATGAACCGACCCATTTTCAGGCCTAGGTAAAACAATCAAAACCATGGTTTTGGTTTGGGAACGAACCAGTTTAAGAAAATTGTTCCGCAGTAACATCATATAACAAAGATAAGATCGGCGGGTGAGGCGCGCACTTTCTTCATTCACGTGCACCGAAATTGGAATTACCCGCCGAGTTTTGGCGGTTTCTTTCCGCCTGAAATTTTGAAACCAAAACTTCAAATTTCAAAATTCAATTTCAAACACCTCTCTATCGATCTCTCTCTCTCTCTCTATCGATCTCTTTCTCTCTCTCTCTATCAAAATCCAAAGCTGTGAGAAATCGCGACGACGAGGGAGATAAAGGCCTCTCAATCTCTCAAAAATCATGGCATCGTTTGTGGTGGTACGTCTGCTTTTCTCTGTTCAAACCTCTTCGTTCTTGACCTAATTTAATTAGGGTTTCATTGAAAAGTTCCCCCCTTTTTTTCAGATCTGATTCTAATTAATCTCTCCCGCTATCGTTTCATTTTGGAAAAGATCATATCTTTACCCCCAAACATTCGATTTTAATCGATTTCCTGAACAAATCTTGAAGAATTCTCGATTGGGTTCATCACAAGATTTTCAATTTGATGCTTCAAGACAGAATAAACAAAAAAAAGGATGGTCTTTGTATGCCCCAAAACCATCCTGAGAAACATAGCTAGTAAGCCATGGTGAGAGAGTACCGAGTCGATTCGTTCTACGCCAAGCTTCGTGAATCCGCCTCCGCCTCCCCGTCATCGCCTTTACTGATATTCCCCTCCGCATCCGATGTCGACTCTCTCTGCGCTCTCAAGATCATAACCCAAGTCCTCTCCTCCGATTCCATCCGCTACTCCTGCTACCCGGTCTCTTCGTTCGGCGAGGTCTCCAAGTTCGTGGACTCGAGTCTCCTCCGGTCATCCGATCAGTTTCTCACGCTCCTCCTCGTCAATTGGGGGTGCCACCGTGACCTCCGGAAGACTCTCAACCTTGGCCCCGCCGTCAAAGTCTTTGTGGTTGATAGCCACCGCCCGATCCATCTCCGCAACCTCAGTGACAGCAATGATCAGGTGGTTGTGCTTTACACCCGCGATGACGAACACCAAGCTGACCTGGCTTATGACTTTGATGTTTCTGCTCTGGCCAATGCGTCTGATTTGAATGCTAGTGATGAAATCAATGATGAGACTGATAGCGAAGAAGATGACAGTGATGGAGAGGATGATATTGGCAGTGCGCGGAAGCGTAGGAGGGTTTCGGAGGAATCCGAGTCGGATCCAATTAAGCTCTTTGGGAAGCTGAAGAGGGAGTATTATAAATTGGGCACCTTTCACGGGAAGCCATCGGGATGTCTAATGTTTGATCTCTCTCATTCTCTCCGGAAGAACACGAGCGAGTTGCTCTGGTTGGCTTGTGTGTCACTGACCGATCAGTTCGTGCATGAGAGGGTGACGAATGAGAGGTACCAGGCAGGGGTCATGGAACTTGAGCAGCACGTCAACAGTTTGGGCAATCTTGATTCGGTAGCCTCAATCACATTTCAAGACGGCACAAAAATTGAGGCGCCTGTGTCTACTAGGATCTCGTATGAGGATGAGCCGCGGTTGATGCTGTTGAGAGAGTGGAATCTGTTTGATTCGATGCTCTGCTCATCGTACATTGCAACGAAGCTAAAGACTTGGAGCGATAATGGGTTGAAGAAGCTGAAGCTCCTGCTCGCACGGATGGGTTTCCCGCTCGCCGACTGCCAGAAGAAGTTTCAGTACATGAGCATCGAAGTCCAGCAGAAGATGAAGGATGAGTTTGAGAGGTTCCTGCCTGAATATGGTTTGACAGAGTTTTATTACCGGAGCTTCCTTCGAGTCCAAGGTTATGTCTCGAAGGTTTCGGCAGCTGATGTGGTTTATGGGGCTACTGCATTGCTTGAATCATCACTAGAAAGAAAGGGTTCGTCTATAGCTGAACAGTTTTGGGTTGCCTATTCAGCATTGTCCACCGGGAACCTTGATCAGTTACGTAAAGGCATGCAAAATGCGATTGAGGTACAGAGAGCCATATTGAGGCAGGGGAGCTCAGCTATTACGAAAAGCGGGTTTATCAGAAGTGGAAGAAAATTTAGATGGGTTAAGCTCGAAGATCCAGTGGACACGGAAATGCTGGGTTATCCACAAGCTTTGACAAAATTCAGTTATTTCTTGATGGATGCTTTGCGTGAAAGGGGGGCCAAGATGAAGCCTTTGATCTGTGCTTGCTTGGCAAAGGAGCCTGAAAAGGTTTTGATTGTTGGGATTTGCGGGAAGCCACGGCTTGGTGCAGTTCGGGGGAATTCATTTGGGATGGCATTTAGGGCTGCAGCCGAGGAGATTGGGGCCGAGTTCTTCCATGAATTATTTGAGTCTTCATGGATTGTTCTGGATACTGTTGCGGTGAATTCTTTTATGATCAGATTAACTGAGAAGCTATGATCTTACTTGTTATTGTTTGTAACAGGTGAGATGAGTGAATGGAAATCCCTAATATGACACCGTTGTATGGATTTTACTTGCAGCCTTTCTTCCATTTCCAATTGTACCTGATTATAATGAAAAAAGAGCTATATTCTATCTGTTATATTGTATATTTGATATGCATTACTATCATGATTTTCAGCTCCTAATTGATGCTGCTATGCAGGTGCCACTTCTTATTCCCCAAATCAATCAAGTCATCGTGTTCCTCTTCTTTTAGAATTGTGGTTAGTTTTTATCAGCAGGTGTTAGTCCTGGTGAATAAAGGGGATCACCTCAAGAGTTCCTGCAAAGAGGTTCACACTACATTCTGTTGGAGAAATCTGTAAGTAGCAGAAATTATTCTCCACTTAAATTAGAGGTTCTATTTGAATTTGAAATTATGGCCTGCTACGGCCATGACATGTAGCTTGAGTAGCACATTCAGATTAGAGTCAGTGATCCTAGTATCTTCAACATCATGGTACTTTTATTTTCCTTTTGTAGATCAAGAAAAATGTTGTGACAATTCTTGTCTTGAGAGCCAATTTCTTTCTCTTGGGGTTTGCCTAAATTTTAAAACTTTCTCATTAACTTTCATGGATTTGTTAAGGAAGGCTGGACAAAGTTGAATTTTCTGTTCCACCTTGGGCCATTAGAACTTGGGCCAATACAGGGTGCCTAGAGATCTAATTTGGACATATAACACATCCACATTTGATTTCTGCACATTGCCTTTGAGCCAGTTAGGTTCATTATTCACATTGAATGTGATAAAGAGAATTAATTCATTCGGACTGGAGAAAGAATGTCATAATAGACGTGGATGCAGAATGCAAACTAAATCTTGATTTTCCACTATAGTTTTTTTTGCTTGGTAAAGGTCCACATTCATCAGTATTTTGGTAGCTTAACATCTGTATTCTAGATTGGTGGGTTAGTTACTACATTCTGCATCAACTTCAGTGAACAGAATTGCAGCCTATGAAGCACCGACATGTGACACGCGGCGACATGGCAATTTTTGAAAAAATAGGATACGGGTGTGGTTAGGACACGGCAACAAATGAATATATATATATATATATATATATATATATATATATCATTATTTTATATAAACAAACACATTTTATTTAATTCACTATTTATAACTAATTGTATAAACTAATAAATTACTGTTTTTATAAATCACTGTTTTAAACCAATAAATCATTATTTTTATAAATTATTGTTTTGAACTAATAAATCATTATTTTTTTAATCTTAACAAAGAGATTTTGTTTAAATGAGTTGTTCTAGGCTATTTTAAATGAGTTGAATATTTGTAGGCTATGTTTGAGTTTTCATTTTCTTTTCTTTTTTTACTTTTGGGCTGAAACTGGCTGGGCCGTGTCTCAGCCGTGTTCTAGGCGTGTCCAGACAAAATGAAGGTAGACACGGTTGGAGTCATGTCCAGGCCGTGTCTGTGTTCGACGCGTGTTTGACACGGGTACGGGGCCCCCAGTAGATTGCATCCCAAAGGCTGTTGTTGATGTGAACAAATGGTGAAATTCTACAATGTTAACCTGAAAATTTGACATCTATCATGAGTTAAACATCATTTCTTCATAACCACACATGTTAAGCAGAATATTACATTAGAGGTGAATGTTTCTCCTATGTAATGTGATATAGATCATGCTAGAAATCTGCCTGGAGTGAAGTTTCTCTAAATCTATTTTGTTTGCTTCATAATTATCTATTTCTATTAGGATAGTTATTAATTCGTTCTTTATCAGGTTGTTATTTTGTTCATAGATTTTAGCTATTCAATTCTAGAAAAGAGTTTATTTAAAGACTCTATTTTTTAATCAAGACAGAATAATTTAACCCGGAAATAGGAGGTTGTCTCTCTCGAAGAAGTCAAGTCTTGCAGTGGTAAACATTTCATCTCTACATTCCATTCTTGATAACAATAGAAGCCAGACTATCTTTTTGGATTGACATAAACAGTTTGAAGGAAAGATTTAGCTCAACTTAGCTGATCTAACATTAAGTGATCCTAACAATCATACTAATCCGCCCAGCACAGTAACTCAGGGTTGATCAGGGAGATAAAACCATGGAAGATCAGTGTCAAACCAATTGCCATCAAATGAAACTGATTGACATAGAAAAAACAATGAAACTATGTGGTCCCAGATCTCAATGTCCTGGGCATTTCATTCTTTAATCGTTTGTTTTTCTCACCGGAGAACATTTAAGGCACCTTCTGGACTTATGTATCATACAGCCTTTAGAGGAAGAGCAGTGGAGATTTATTTGATTCTGAGTTGTTATGGTCCCCCCATGCTTTCTAACAGGAATTAGCATAGTACAATAACTAAGCATTAGCATAGATTGATTGAAATGCATAGAGGAAACTAATATTCACTAGTATATCTTAATGCGGTAGAATATGTTTCACATTTTGTTTTATCGACTCAGATTGGATCAAAACCAATCGAGTATAAGTAGCATTTCACCAACTCTGTAGACCGTTCTACAGATATATCAGATGATTACAATGTATCTAAGCATTGTGTTATATTTATAACCATTCTTTCTTTAAATTTCCCAGGTTGTATACTTCCAACTGAGGGTCTACATATTTCTTTTTCAATATAGTTCATAACACATTCCCATTGACTTAATGATAATAACTCATCAAGTGCCTGACTTACATACAATTGCTTCATGAGTGCAAGCCGGTATTGTATTGTTAAAATCAAGTACTTTGGATGGCAGCCAACATGGCCACGAATGCCGCTTGGGCTATTTGGCCTTTACCATTGATAATGTGGTATCTTTCGTGTGTTTTTATTTGTTAAAATGTAGATGACAAGGGTGGAAATCAATCCTAAGATGAGTTTTGGCTGTTCCATTGGTGAGGCAGCACAACTGTGTTTCTTTTGCTCCCCTGAATATATTAGATTGCCCAATTGCAGACAAAGCAATGACTGCCTCAACAACTGGGAATGGAGTTAGGTGGGAAGATGAAGAGGAGAGTTATCATTGCATTGACCAGAGATTGAAAAGATGGTTAAATTAAACTAGAGATTTGGATTCATTAGTGATTAAACCATGAATCAATACCTGAGGTACTTGTCTTCTCATTATGACATGCTTTATCAACTATTTCGAGAAACACAAAGAAGTATTATTAAAAATGGGGAGGCTCTTAGGGCTTGTTCATTCTCGGATATGGAAGGAATGTGGAGGTGGTTTCAGGATCGTCAGAAGCAAGGTGATAAAAGCAATCGAGCGAAATTTCAATGGATGGTTCCTCATGCTACGTGTTGGTCTATTTGGCTAGCGCGTAACAAATGTATCTTCATGCATAAAAGAATATATTGGGAAAACACTTGGATGGTGATCTCTTCAATGCTATCGGATTGAGTCAAATTCATTTTAGAGAAGCCTTTGCCGGGATCTATTTTGGGAGATGTTTGGGGAAGGGGATAATACATTATTGGCTTTCATATAATTCGTTGTATTTTTCTTTTGTTAATTAATTTGTAAGGAGATCCCTCGTCTCTTTTTTTGGGGGGCTTTTTGAAATAAGATTCTCCTATATTATCCTAAAAAAAAAATCAAATTTTGAAATGGATTCTGTTGATATATGCATGAAGATTCTCCAACTATCAATTTATCCTTTCTGAATATCTATCTGCTGCTGGTAAAAGATGAAGTTTATATTTGCAATTACTATTAACAAACATGGTCCAAAACTTCTCATATTTGTGGTGGGATGTTCATGTTTGATATTATTGAGAAAGAACGCTTTATCGAATCATTTGATTGAAGTCAACAACCATTCATAAAAACTACAGGACAATGCTCTGCCTCAGAATCTCAATGAGGAAACGTGGCTCATCCATAATCCCATTTTTGTGCATATGTGACATTAATCGGTGAACTTTTAAATAGGTAATGTAGAACATCAGCTTTCTGTTTTGATGTCATTTTGAAGGATATTTGTTTTTTTTTTTTGTAATAATAAGTAGAGACAACAATGAGGGAGTAGGAAACGTTTCAGTAAATGAGACCATAACTTGTTACGTCTTAGTCACAGACTCACAGCTAGCAACTCTTCAATGAGGTAACAGTGAGGCCCCGACACCTGCACTTATACTAATATGTTTTTGAATGAGTATGTGGTTGCATGTGAATCTCTGGTTTGATGTTTAAATAATCTTATACTTCTTTTGGAACTAATAGTTAAACTCATTCTGTTTCTGCAAAATGAATTTTTAGATTATCAATTCTAAATGGGCGTTGTTCAATTTTAACTTTTGGTTTTGGATTTTGGTTTTTTTGTGTTTAAAACCAACAAAAAAAACTTTTACGGAAAAGCTGGTTGAAATTCTTTTTAAAAATTGGTTCCGAACAGGGCCTTAGACCAATTAATTTACTCTGAACCATATGAGGAGGGAGGCATTACTCCATCATATCTTCATCAGCTGGGCTTTTGATGATTCAGGACTCTGGACGCATTGATGTGGCAAAATGAACACCATGTGATACTCTCATCAATGCGCGTTCAGTACGTCGTAATTCTAAACACAGTAAGCAATTTTTATGAGATATACAGCAGAAGTATATTCAGTATGAGCAGAAACATGTTCTCCAGATGGTATATATTGTTGTTAGTGTTTCTCTCTACAAAAACTGACTGAGAATATTGTGTTTACTTGGTAAAGAATTTTCCCTTCATGTCATGAATGTTTGTCAGTCACTGTTGTCAATTATGTTTGACATTGATGTACATTGATTTTCTGAATTCACCAGGTCCCTTCCCCATTGAAGATTTCTTCCCCATGAATGAAATGAAAGATATGGCAAGCTTTTACTACCACTGATTGCCCCACATGACTTATCTTTGGTGTTACTAAAATGCAATGTTTATAACTTTTTTTTTTTTTTACCTTGATGAGCCAGTAAAAACTAAGTCTGGAGAAAATGCATTGAGAGGGCCAATTAGGGTTGTCACTGAAGGTGTTGCGTGGCGACACGAACGCGTGACACGTGCACCACTATATCAATTAATCTGAACCAAGTTGGTCTCACTTGCCTCTCTTTTTCGTTTGCATCTCCATTGGTTATACTGTGGTCCAACACCCTATCTTTTCATGCTCAAAGGAGGAGGCTATTCATGAGGATCATGACCATATAAACTTTGGGTTTATCCTCTGTGACAACCCATGCCAATGTTAGGTGGCTTTGATAGTTATGTGTGTGGGTTGGCTGACATAACTTTGGTTGGGTCTTTTTTTTTTCCTTTCTTTTCACTTGTGTGCCTTCTTAAGTTTTGATGGATTTTCCAGAAACCTAGGGTTTAGTTTCAGAGGTCAAGATGTTGCAATCATAGGGTCTCTCACACGCCTGTGTGTCTGTTTGTATGTGAACACATGGTTGTTTGCATCAAGAAAAAGGGAGAAACAGAGCACATAGAGATACTATCATAAATCAGAAGCCTTGTCCTGTCAATTCAAGGTCTACCACTTTATGGATCCAACTAATGTCCCCAGTCCTTGACACCAAAAAAAAAAAAAAAAAAAAAAAAAACCCAGTCCTAAAAAATCAAACTAGAAGTTGAAGGTAAAAATAATAGGGTGAACAGGTTATTGAAAATTGAAATTCATCATGATATAATAAGAATATTGATTATTAATTAATAAAAATAAAAATAATACAGAAATTTAGACAAATAGTGCTTGATAATTTTCAAATCTTTATATAGCATCATCCTATGGTCCTTTTTAACAAATCAATTCAAATAACCAGTAGTAGTACTTTACAGGAGCATTATA
Source organism: Acorus calamus (assembly GCA_030737845.1). Taxonomy (NCBI): domain Eukaryota; kingdom Viridiplantae; phylum Streptophyta; class Magnoliopsida; order Acorales; family Acoraceae; genus Acorus; species Acorus calamus. Next base: position 6,493,474 of record CM060861.1, on the reverse strand, counting down.
GTATTTCATGATAAGAGTTCAAAAACAAAACATGAACACACAAACCCTCATAACCCTAGAATTAGTTCCCACTGAACTACTCACCACCTTTAATTAATTTGGAGAGAAGTTTCCTTTGTCACTTTTTTTTTCACAAAAAGAAGAAATAAATGAATCAGAGGAGGAAGCCATACACAAAACCTTTAATTGATTCATCTCAAAATAGACCATTTTCCTTTTAAGGTTCCATTAAAAATATAACAAGAGAATGAAGTTTTACAGCACAAATGTTCAGGGTTTACCAATGTATAGGATAGACTTTATGTTCGAGTCGTGGTCGTTACTTATTTACCTGTTTGTCAATAATTTTTCGAATAGAATTTTTCATGGACCGAAGCAAACAGGCGGAAGTAGTTTTCTCAGCTTGACCGTAAGGTCAGTCACGAGGGATCCCTCCGACATCTTTAAAAAAAAAGAAAAATTGAGCATTCACATAACTATCATGCATTCAAGTTCAAAACCATTTTTTTTATCTAATAAAACATATAATATCTTAGCGAAACGAAATTACATATAGAGTTGCATATAAAAACGGGATCGAGATAAATCCAACGTGCGTTGAACAATTAGATTGTGCAACATATTTATAGCCGTTTAATCATATCATCTCAAAATAGATAAAATTAAGAAGCATCCTAAAAAAGAAATGATAAGAATTTAATTGAATCATATTTTAATTTTCAAATCTAATAGAATATCTTAATCATAATTTAGATGATATAATTAGATCTAACCCAATCCCTATAGAAACTACGTGTGACAGCACAACCCATTATATGGTCAAAAGATCACATGTGCTCCTCTCCCGCAAAATCTACCCCATAAATAAAAATAATAATATTACATGCACAAGCAGAATCAGCAGAATCAGAAGTTTTAATTTCCTCATATGGGTGCAGGAATTGCGTGACAAAAAAAATCATTTCTTTGTGTGGCTATCATTCCTCTCCACAGTCACAACCCACACAAAATACACACACAAAAGGCAGAGTTAACATGTTCATGTGTGTGTGTATTTTATTGAGGGGAGGGATCTCTTTTAGCTTTGAATTGCATGGCCACCAGAGATCTGACCCACACCACAAAGGCATGCAATGTTAATTGTGAGAGCTGGAGGTTGGCCATTTTGTACTTAAAAGGCATGGACCCCCCCCCCCCCCCCCCAATTGAAAGGCTTTGCCACATTAAATGCTAGCCTTCACTATCATTTGTAATGTATATGCTGTCAGACTGATGTCAAGAAAGGTCATATTGGTTTCCGGACCCCCCACAAAGGAGAAGTCTGACCCACATATTCGGCCATGGATACAGGCGGCGCGCCACCTCTTCCTAGACCATTGGAGGAAATCTTGCATTTCATCTTAGACGAGATCCAGTCAGTATTAACTTCTATCAGATCTGATTAGTAACCAAAATGAAACTGAATTAGTGACAGAAATCATATAAAACTATAACAACTTCAATGTCACGAGTCTTTGATAAATGGTTTGTGAAATCCAATTCTGGCTAGATCTCAAATTTTCTTTTCTTTTTTTTGGTAAATGGTGTTTTGTTACACTTTTTAAATCATATTCTCTTAAAATGAGTATGGGTAAAATTCACGGACAATGAATAAGATACCTTTGTCAACATGTGAAGTGGTGACTTGATATTCTCATCTCATTTTATTTCACAATCGTTTTTTTTTTTTCATGTTTCAGACCATATGATCGATTAATTGTTCTTCAAACAGAGATTGTTTCAAACATTCTTTGGTTTATGATTTTTTTTTGTCCCTTTTTCATCTTTGAAAGTTATAATAACAGTTTAAGATGTATAGGTTTTGATTTCTTTTTCTCAATGTAGATAAACATGGCAAAAAAGTACAAGTATACTATTAGACTTTAATTTATTGAGTTCTTGACAAACAACCAAACAGCCTCAACAAATACAATTGCATCTAAATTAAATTTATACAATATTGTAATCACTTCCCACTAAAGCCAACCACAACAAGAAGGTTTTCCAAGAAAGACATACCATGAACAAAGGATAAAAACCAACTGAATCAAGTAATGCAGCCTAAAAACAACATTATTCATATAAAAGAACACTACATATCTTACACTTGATCAAGAGATATCCCTACTTTCCTTAGCTAATAATCATATTGTAACATACTAGTCCATCATGAAAACCTTATGAAAACATGCAACATTATTCTCCTTTGCCTATGCTTTAGCTATAGAACTCAAACCATTTAAAACAATGGATTTGAGAAGCAATCAGTGTCCAACTCCATCATCTCCTCCCCATGTCCGGCCGACTCATCTAAGAGCCACTTCTCGAGCAACGAAAGCGGGCGGTGGTGGTGGTGGTCCTCCGCCCTCGGCTTCCCCTCCTCCACCATGGATTGACAACCATGGAAGACCGTTGAATCGGTTGAAGACTTCTCCCATGCAATGCCACTCATGTTGTCATATGATAACAACGACTCAAGCTCTTCGTTGGAGATAACGCCACCACCGGAACTAACATTGAAGAGGTTGTTGGTGGTGGTGGTCGTGTTGGTGGTGGAGGGAATGTTGAGTTGGGTGTGTTTTTCCTGGGAAGTTTTGAGGATTGGCTTTGGAGAGGACCTCATCCAGCCTTCCAAAAGCCTTGATATGTTCTCTGTGCTTGATGCATAGGTGGAGGAACCAGCATTCATGTCAGGCTTCATAGGTTCATAGCTGGGCTGATCAATGGTGGTCTGGAGCCTCTTCATCTTCTTCTTCAAGTGAGTGTTCCAGTAGTTCTTGATATCATTGTCAGTTCTCTGGGGAAGATAAGAAGCTATGGCTGCCCATCTGTACAAGAAAATAATTAAGAAGAAAAATGTTACACTTAGTCATTCTGACGCATGATATAATTTTATCATGATAGCTAGAGTATATACTGTCAGGGGTTTTATATCTGCAGATGTGTTTGAGTATATGAGTATATCAGGAAGACAGCAAGAGAACTCGCATAATTGAATCTAATCCGTATACCTCCCTCATGTCACCAATAATGTGATACGTTATACAGTGATCCATTCCTTAACATTAAAATCTATATTCAGTATATCATCCAAAAAATTGAAATACCTGTTGCCCAACATGGCTTGGAGATGGATGATCATCCCTTCCTCATGTTGGGTGAAGTTTCCTCGCTTGATCCCCGGTCTGAGGTAGTTTGTCCATCGCAATCGACAGCTTTTACTGCACCTCATCAATCCTACACAAAATCATATGTATAACATGCACGATCATATGAAAATGTACTAGTGATCCATGGATGAAAAAAACATGACCCAATTTGGAATTCGTTGAGATTTCGATCGAATTCGAATGGTTTACCAGTGTTGGTGGGCACGGATCGCCAGTTCCCAGGGCCATTTTGTTGTATGTAAGAAACCAAGATGATGTCTTCTTCAGGAGTCCATGGACCTTTCTTGATACCTACCTTATCACAACATGGTGGCCTCCCCATGTCTTCCAACTTGCAAAACCTCTCTCTCTTTCTCCCTCTCTAAAATATCTCTCAAAACACACAAAAAGAACTCTCTCTCTCTCTCTCTCTATCTATCTCTATCTTCACATACAACTGTTTCACAAGTGTGTTTATATATGTGTGTGAAGTCTTGAAGGAATTAAAGCAAAGTGAAGTCTTGGTTTCATTTCTATCTTTTGCTTTGTTTTTTTTATGAAGTTAGATTTTTTTTGTTTAAAACACAACCAAAGTCAGCTCTGTCTGATGACTTGCTCTTACTTTGATTAAATTTTTTTTCCTTTTTGTGGGTCACATGGATCAGCAGTTCCTCCCTTAGAAAAGTATGGAAAACTGCTCATTAACTTCAGCTTTACATAGTGTGAATGTGGTTTTCCTTTGAGCTGTCAAAAGTCTTCTAGCAAATTTTGGCCTCCAATTCTTATCATGGCCACTAGTGTTGAATTCTTTTTTTAATTTGATTTTGTTCTGTTTTTTTTTGTAACTTTGAAGTGGACATTGGTGGATTTTTTGGAGCCTGGTTTTTGTGTCAGTGAAATTAGGTTTAAAAATAGGAGTTGACACAAATTGTTAAACTAGAGAAAAATATTGATGCTATATAAGTTTAGAAAACATGGAAGTTGGATAAAGTTTACCATGTCTTTTCTTGAAATATAATAAGTTTTGAAGGGCATAATTTTTGTGTATTGGCTTAAACCTAATTTCAATATTATAAGAATAACATAATTCTATTACCCTGGTACACAAAATTTGTGACTGATTACTGATTTTATGTACCCAGGGTTTTCATCGTTCCTGGTCTAAAATAATTTTTTAAAGTGGTATAGGTTGTTTCAAATGGACATGACAAATATTCAAAACCTAATTGTTTATAATGACATTCACCACATACTATTAGTCTATGAGAATAAATTAATGAAAAGAGACAGAGAACCAAAAGTTTGAGACAATATGCATTCTTTTGTGGTTAGGTTGCACTGCAATATCTTGTTCAAACAAAAACCCTCATAATCTTTGGATTGATTGTTTCGATTGGATAAGACAGATATCCAAAACTAATTGATTAATAAAAGACAAATGATCTATATTTTGAGACAATATGCATTCTTTCATAATAATATCAAGTCCAAACAAATTGAAAAAAACCCTAGTAAGATCACATAAATGGAAGAATCAAGGGATCTTGGCCAGTAATGTCAGATCATCCTTGATGGGCAGACAGTGAATTGAAGTCACTGGTTGTTGTTTTATGAAATTATTATTAACCAACAGAAGATTTGATGAAACGTATCAAAGCACGTGCATTGTTTGATGAGATGGAGAAAATATGGAAAGGACAGAAGGTGACCCTAATTTATTGTTGTGTTTACAATGCAATAAATAATAAATTGACTAGGATGTTGATCCATAACCTCCCATTGATTAAGCCAAAAAAAAAAAAATTTGCATGAGAGCTTAAAGATTAGGATAATGTCCTCATAGATTCCACATGTTTGATTTTTTTATTTTAAAATATATATTTCATACATCTATATAAAAAAGAAAAAAAAAAGTATGCATATAGAGTTAGAAATAGGAGCCACGTTTAACAACGTGGTAAAAATTATTATTATTTTGAAGTAACTTGTGGTCCTGTTTTTCTTCTTATTGATGGCTATGTTTGCAAATACTATTTTTCATAACTTGGTGTCATTGCCAATTAATCAATTTAAATGAAACAAACAACACATAATACACTAGTTGTGATATATGTTGCTAACAGAATCAATCATTTTCAGTAGCCTCTATAGGTCGAACTGCATGCATATTTGGTCCCAAAGCTATTTGTTGTGACTGCTTTCGTGCATCGTTTCATATGTTTTTTTTTTCAAATGAAAAAAAATATACTTTTGATTCATCTATGAATATTATTAATGCATGCATGCATATTTCAAAATTCAAATGGATGTAATCAAGAAATGGCATATGAATGCGACTTTAAAAGGGTCATTTTGATGGTATATATGCGTTCATTTACATAACTGAAAAGTGAAACAAAATTTCCATACACAAGAAAATTGTAGAAGAGATGTTGACATGATCAGTTCTACTGGATTAATATAAGAAGTCAACCATGGAATTTTTTTATATCAAACTTGTAAATCAATGATAAACTCAATTTCATTACAACATATAAAGGGAATAAGTGGGCCCGATAAAAATGTTAAGCTCAATATTTTTTATAGTCCATTTTTTATACCTCACGTATGTTTAAATTTTATAAAATATACAAGGAATTATTTTTATTAAAAAATAAATAATATACATATTTGTATAAATTGAATTAATATATTTTTATGTTATTTAAAATAAAAATATATATTGATAAAATATAATATATACTACATTAATGACGTAAAGGGTTACCACACTCCTATAAATCCCTCAATAACAATATTTACATCCAACTACTATAAATAAATGTATTTAAACCACATAATGGTCTAAAAACGTACATGGGTACAATGTGCACGAGAATGATGAATACAATGCCCCTGTCACTGGTACAATTGAAATAATAAAAAGTTTCTGACATTATAACACATGCTTTTGAAGATATATAGACCATAGTCTATATATAGACCATAGTCTATAGAGAGAGAGAGAGAGGGGTAAACGTGGACTCCACCGATGCGTTTTGTTTAAAGAGTACGGTAGGAATTGGATAATAAATGTAAGTCTTTATTAAAATTGAGATAGACAAATAAATTTTTAAAAACTCATAACAACTCACACATCTATCATGTTAACGTCGGTCAATCCTAACCCAATCTACTTTAACCGTAACTTATACCATAAAATGATTAACTTATCTTCAATTTTTTTTATCCTTTTCAATGAGTATCTTTGTGAAAATGAAGAAATATAAAAATCTTATATTAGTACGTGATTTGGTATCTACATAGACTAATTTATCTTATGATTGTTTATGAGGACTAAAGTGTCTATACAATTATATGGTAATAGAATATTTTGATAATTCCTGTTAAATTTGGATAAAAATTTAACTAATTGATGATAATTTGATTTTTATAAGTTTTTAAATACTTATATGGCTGCCTCAATTTTGAGAAAGATTTACATGGGATTACCATTATTTGCAAAGATATAGATGTCATTAACTACAATGCATATAATCCATCCTTCAACAAACTTTTCAGATAAATCAATTTTCCTAAGGGAAAACAATAATGCATTTAGTCCTATCAGTCTCCAATCCAGTGCTACAGCCTTAGGGTTTATTTGTCGTGGTGAAGAAATTTAGATAAAAATAAATCATTTTTTTTTACCAATTTAATTTGTATACTTTTCTTTACACCCTATAAAAAGAAAAGAAAAAAACTATCAATTTTATAAGACAAAGTAGTAAAAAACAAATGATAATTTTTTTTATTTGATACAAATACCATATTTTTTTTAGTGAGACCCACTGTCATTTTTCATCCCATGCATATTTGTAGAATGTAGATTGATGAATTTGATCAATTGATTGAATTCCATTAATTAAATTTGAGTGTCATTTAATTTTAATTTTATAATTTTTAGTTCCCTTGGGCTAGGAGTACAGCTGTACAGGAACAAGAAAATAAATATGGATTTTTACCTTAAAAGGGAAAAATTCAAATAACCCCCTGAAAATTACCAAAAATCATATAACCCCCTGATTTTTCCTGAAGTTTATATAACCCATTGAAAACACTTATATAAATCAAATTATAATATGTTAAAAAAACTTATATAAATGATTATTTTATCCTTCTGAATAAATTATTAAACCATATCTGAATAGATAAAATCATCATTTTTACATTTTTAACATGTTGTAGGAGGTTTTTGCTATATTATGTTTTTACCTACGGTTAAACAAATAAAATATTTACATAATATTTCTTATTTGTTGATGAAAATTTTAACTCAAGGAAGCTATTTAGATTTATATATGTGTTTTTTTTAGAGATTATATGAATTTTATAAAATGTCAAGGGTTATATGGATTTTTAACCGTTCAGGGGGTTGGTTGTATAGATTTTACCTTAAAAAACATAACCGAGTTTCATAAAAAAAAAACCGAGAACCTCGGGGGAAATAAGTGACGTGGCTATTTCTTAGACGTCAACGTTTTGAGATAATCACCGAACACGTGTACATGTGAACCGTCTATATTTTATTCCCGTTCGCCGACTCAAAAAAAAAAAAATACAAACACGTGTGAATATATAGCAGCCACACTGTGCTGTTACAGTGCTTCGCGGATGATTTTACTCTTAAAATGTCCCTCACGCAGTGATACCTGTCAATGGCTCAATCCGGACGCCGACCCAATAAAAGAGGTAAAAAAACTCGACCCAATAAAAATGTAAAAAACTCGATTTAAAAGACTCGAGACTCGATATGGACTCGACTTGAATGACCCAACTATTAAAACGGGATCATATAGACCTCACAGCCCCAGTCTAAAATACAAATCGTTTTTTTATAGTGTTGTTACTGGGACGGCGCCACATTGGTGTTTGTGGGGGTCAATTGACCAAATTCAAAATTTAAAAAACATTAAATATTATCCCTATATTAAACCCATCCAAAAAAATTAAAAACATTACCCCATCCAAAACTCCACTTTAAAAAAATGTGGACTGGCTAGGGTGGGGTCCATCAATATTTTTTAAACAAACCTATTGACCATCCTCACATTAACCCAAGATTGAAAGGATACTGTTACGTACAGCCATGTTTTCAGCTCCAATTTTAGTCTACACATGTTTTGAATTTTAAAAATAATATATCTCATCTAATGAGGTATATGCTTTCATAAAAATGAAGCATGTGCTTTAATGAATTGCATGGATGGATTTATAAAAAAATGTTAAAAAAATCTATTGCCGCATTAGTTTTGTTAAATTTCTATTGACACATGTAGGATTGGAATTGAGACTGGAATTGTTCTGATTTTTCTAAACAATAAAAAACAAATGAAGATTAAATATCGGATTTGCTTCAGTTATTTGTGAAGATTTATCTTTGTTACGGATTAACTTGTCGTGGTCATGATAAATCTGATGACTCAACTAATGAAAGGAATTTTTTTAGAGCTTTTTCAGTTTTTGGCTGATCATAATGAATCTATCAATAAAGTTTTGTTGTAGAATACTTTAAAAATAACAAGTTGTGTTATTATGATATTTAAAAGAACATTATAAATATAGCTATAATTGAAACTATTATTGTTATCATCAAAGGCTCTGCAAATATGAATTCTCACTAAGGACAATTATAAAAGTTTATGTATTAGAAATCTTTGATCTCCATTCTTTGATGATTATTTTTAATGTCAATGGTTCAATTTTCAAAATAAAATTTTGTGTTTTTGATAAATATATAACAAGTGTAGATTTATTAAAAATTTTGTAGTATTTAGTTTTTCAAATGACTCCATCTCTTAAAAATCCTTAAAAATCCTGGAACTGCCACTGGTTTTTACTTGTTACACGATTCTTATTCCAGCTCTAATTCTAGTCTCATATGCGTTCATAGAAAATTATAAGAGAATATACTCACTTTAGCAAGGTATATGTTTTAATTAAAAAAATTATTTTTTTTATAAATGAATACGTGCAATTCATTAGAGTATATGTTTTATTTTTATTTATTTATTTTTTATATAAAGAAGACTATTTTTAAAAAATTTAAAACATGAGACCGGATGTAACATTATGGTCTATATGCCATGACCCAACCATAGTCTACCCACCTAAGTACCCAGGCCCAAAGTTCCAAAGCCCAAAGCCCATTAAATCCACATATAACTAGTCAGTACTTACAGGTCACTCTTATTAAACGACAAAAAAAAACCCTAAGCCCATCTTTGGTTGGGAATTGAGGATAAAATAAATGGGGATAAAGTAAAATGATGATAAAATGAGTGTTTGAAAAACTAAAAATAAATGAGAATATGTGTCAGAGTGTGTTTGTGCACAAAGTTGGAGGAAAAATGAAAGAAAGTGAAAGAATTTGGGTCAAAGGAAAAGTGGTAGAAAGTAAAAAAATTTCCCTTTGACCAACTTTCAAGGTGTGAAAAAAATTTTCATCACTTTCTCTCAATTTCTCACCTATGGGGAAAGGAAAAGTTTTTTCCACTTTTTTAATAAGAGAAAATAGGAGAGGGAAAGTGATGGAAATTTTTTTCTTTTCCTTGTTTGACACAAATGCTAGCTTTTTGAATGGTCAAAGGAAAAAATTTTACTTTCTCTCATTTTCGTTCACTTTCCATCATGCACAAACACACCCTAACTAATATGAAGTTGTATAACTATTTCTGCTACCTCGTAAAATTACATTATTCTAAGTTATTCAACCTATTTAAATATGTGAGCCTCACAATCAATTAAATCAATTAAATTATAATAGATCACAGGCTCATAGGTCAAATCATTTTTTTATTTTTTATAAATCCTTATGCACACCTTATTCACACCTTATTCACAATTTATTCATAGTCAATTAAACAACAAAAATTTTATTAGTATATTTCTCAACGAGAATAATTAAAACTACAACCAAACAAAAAATTATTTATTCTTTATCTAAACTAAAATAGTCATAAACTTCAGAATAACTTAATTCTCTCCAAATAAGGCTAAGTAAGACATTTCATTTTCACTCCCCTCTCCCCAACGCCACCACCCGTTTGTATGTGCAGTTCCACTTCAAACTTTTCTAAAATCTAATCCATTTTTAAAAAACATTGTTTCAAAAAAGACACGAAAAGTTCATGTATCAGATGCCAGAAAAAAACCACATTCACGGCATTTGTGAAAAACTATTTGGATCTACGTTTGACGTTTGAATAGCTGAATCCACTCAAAGAGGTTGTATTAGATGGTCCCAACAATAACCTTAAGATTGTTACAGCAATAATTTTCTACTTGACCATTCTCTCCAAAATTTTGTACGAAGAACTTGGAGGAAGAAACACTAAATAATGTGTTTTGATACTTGATACTCATAAAAATTGGAAGCTTTTCACATGAAAATCAAATATTCATCAGTAGCGTCATATACAATATGTCAGGGAAATATGTTTACTTGAACAATTTGTAGCTCAAGCACTCTTATCTGGTTGTGGCGCCGTCTCAAGTGTTGTTTAAAATTTCTGTCAACTTTTGAATTCTTCCCCAAAAAAATTTCAAATTCGACAATGATTCTATCATACAATCACAAAAAATCATAATGAAAAAACAATCACCTGGACACACTTTTGACAATGTAATAACCTTTCTCTAGGTCATACACTGTCTTCAACCGTGGTTTATGCCATCTCGATACATAGAAAGCAGCAAGGATTACCAGGAAGAGAAATGCGAACAACGACAAGTATATGACGGCATCATTTCCAACAATGTCGCCCAGGTTGTCCAGTTCTACTTCAGGTTCTGCCACCGTTTGCAATATAAATGCTCCTAAAGTCCAATCCAGGGGTACACTTCCCTCTGGATTTGCAAATCCGATCCTGCAATTAATCATGTTTAAACATAGTCTTGTTGAGATATTAGAGATATCCTATAAGATAAAGTAATTTTCAGTATACAATGGTAATATCAGAAGAAGGAAGAAAAAAACGTTCTGGAATTCTATTTATGTTAAATGTCATGAAATGCTTTAACATGGATGGCAGGAGGACATACCTTTTAGCATCCATAGGGATTCCCAGACCATTATGTAATAATGCCACCATATACACAGAGGAGAAACAGTATCTCAATAAATCAGCCTCATCTATTCCATCATGTGTCTTTTTCAATTTATCCCAATCATCTTCACAGTATTGCTGTGCAGCAGATTCCAAATCTGACAAAGAAGCCTTCTGGACCAGACCAAACAGCTATGACAGGGATAGAAGAAGACAGCAATTAAGTTTAAAGAGAACCACAGAAGTAATAGGTGACAAATTTAAAATATATTTTTACGATATTGCTGTGGATCTCACTTGTTATCAGAGATAAAAAAAATAAAAATGACGATGAAAGGATATGTTTTATACAGACCTCTGATGTATAGAAGAAACTATCTACAGAAAGAGCTTTTCCTTGATACTCTGGTAAGAAAGAAGAGATTATATTACAGGGTGGCCGTGTGCATGTATCTGCATAGATAATTGAAGAAACCACTGTTAGAGAATTAAGTGATGCTTCAGCGTTCTCAGAAAGTAGAACATCACATCATAGTCATCAACATTGTATTTCTTGTTCAAGAACAAGGGAGACAGTGAAATATAAATTTTAACACGCCCTCATATTTAAATTGATATGCTATGAAAACTGCAAAGAAATAATTGCAAAGTTAACAAAATGATAAAAAAACTAAAAGGTTCACAACTCATAACAGGAAGTGGATCGGTAAGCATTATTACTTTGCCCTTTCTGTAGCAATGCCAAGACTTCAGATCTACAAGCAGAAAAGTTGCCCACCAAGGGTTTCTTGCCAGTTGCATCCAACTCAATAGATTGGGTAGAAATTCCATCATACCCCTTTGGAATGCAAGGATTCCCTTTGATTCCTTCACTAGAACTTGAAGCTGCACATTTAGCGAAAAAGCTGTATTAATATCATAATTTGTAGTTGTTCGTGTGACAAGTGATTGACTGGAAGAAAATAAAATACTAGGTAAGAATATATTTGCACACAGCACATATTTTTATTGTCATTCAACAGATTCAGATACAACTTTCAGCGGTTTGCTCTGAGAAGAAATTTCAATAAGTTTGAAGGTAAGCAAATGTAATGAAGAGAATAACAACGACTGTCATTCTCGAGCCTGAAGTGAGATTGCAATGGGTTTTGAAACACAGAAGATCACAATGTATCTAATTTGCAGGATTCCAGGCCATAACAATTGATTTATAATCAAATAGTCATACATTCACCAAGTGTTATTAATCAAAAGAAGATGCACAGAACTTCTATAGCAGGTTTGCTAGATTCACTATTTTAAGTCTCTTCACATGTATTGGGCTGCATTGAGGATCTGATGATGGGCATTAATTTGTTTTCATGCACTAAATAGAGATAAGTTTCCTATATGTCCAACTAATGAACTAGCAATTAGAGTGGATAGATTCATTCTCTGTTCTGTTCAGTGCTCTGTCGTCATCCCATCACCAGCAGTTCTTGAATCAAATGGTTATCCAGATTTTTTTATGTTGCAATATAGAAATGCAAACTATGATAACTTTGACGGGAGTCAGAAATTTTTCATTGGTGCTTACCAATTAGCTAGAGGTTAGAGACCAATAAAAAAAAATACAATTCATAGAGCAGGCCAGCAATATAGGACAGGCTTACACTAAGATGGGGAATTCATCTAACATACTAAAAATGAGGCTTACACATCACGTCTCGAGATTCTTGTAGCTCGCCAAACAGATCCCAGGCAGCCTCCTGACTAAGATGATGCATATCAAGGGTATGAAGATTATATTCAACTCCAGCAAATCTGAGCAACTGAGAAGACTTGATAAAGGATGGATTCCTAGGCACAAATGTAACCTGCACATAAGAGATTGCAAGAGTCCAATAGCATATTTGGTTGGCATGCTCATCATTATGTGGAAAAAATAAGAGACAAAATTGAAATCGCATAATTCTTATCCAGCTAAGAGGGAGCTAATTAGGCTAAAAAAACTATAGCACGTACCAAACTGAAACTTTTTTGTTAGGGTCCATGGACATAATAATGAAACAAATAACAATTTTCATGCATAAAACAATAAACATTTAACAAAAATTCATGGTTTGGTCATTCAAAAGAAACAGAGTCCGAAATTAAAATAGAGAATTTCATCCACCAGTTTGCCATTTGGAGGTTCCATAAAATCCAATTGGCCCCAGTTATCACATTTTGTTATGATTCCTCAGTTGAAAGGAATACAGGTTAAACAAAATGTTAGAAAAATTCAAGACTATGAAGTATCAATCAACAAATAATTTGGTGTTGTTGAAAGCAACATTAACTTATTGCAGAACACATTAACTGGAATGTGTACAAGCCAGAAGGTATATCATTAGACCACCACAATAATCCATAATGACAAACATAGCCTACTGTTTGCCAATGTTATTTTCTTTACTTTTCTTTTCTTGAAAATTCCAATTTTATTGAACTGGAAATTCCAAGAGGTTACATAGAAGCAAAAAGGCTTTTGTCCAGAAGTTTGAAGTTAATTTATAGGTATAATGTGACAAACTTTCCTATGTTTTCTCATCAATTTGCTCAGTTGAATTCTACTCATGTTGCGGGAATGGATGATATAGATGACTATGATATACATGAACTGAGTTACGCAAACGGCAATCCCTACATATATACTTCAGCTAAAAGATATCAAAGTGCATCATGTTACATACACATGGGCTTCTGCAGAGATTGTATGACAAAAAAGCACAGAAGAGGGGAAAAAACTTGAAAACCCTAGCAGCAATAAGAAGCAAGGAACAGAACCTGTGAAGAAGCCCCACCGAGTTCAAATATCCCCATGGTTTCCTCAGGTTCACTGCCCAAGGTCCCAAGAGCATAATTGGTAGCCACCCAAGCATATAGCCCTTTCTCTTGACCTGCCCCAAAATCACACCCAAAAGTACTTCTATAATAATGCTACACCACAATTTCATGGTGAAACTAAAAGCTAGTGAGGTTTTCCCAATACATCAAAAATGGAAACAATGTTCTAAAAGCAAAATAGCATTGTGGAGATAAATAGATTGAGTGAAGACTTAAGAGGCTAAGATAATCATTTTTATTTCATAATAATAGAAATTATATTTCCAAATAATTGTTTTTTTAAGATTAAATTCTACACACACATCAGATGATACACAATGTCAAACTCCATGGGAGTAAGGTAATACTACCAGATCTAGTGAAACACAAATAATGTTGAATACAATTAAACAACATATATTAAAAACTAATCACATGACTGGAATTGCTTCTAGAATCTTCAGAGCAATGGATGGAGGATTCATAAAAAAACAAATAAGCACAAAATCATGACAGCTAATCTGAGAATAGCCCATAAAAGACAAAAGTTTAGAACTCCACGTAGAGGAGAAGTGTGATCAACTCAAAGGAATTCATATTGTAATGAACATGACTTTAGAAATATAAATTACCCAGTCATTCTAATGAGCACTATAAATTGATAGCAAGCTAAAATTCCCAAATCAACCAAACTCACACAGTCACACTCCACAAACAAATAACAAGAAACATTAGTCTCCCGCTAATAAGTGCCCTAACAGAATTAGAGCAACTCTATAGTCCACTCATTCCATAAATGGCAGACTTTCTTAGTATTAACTAATAACACATTATGAAATCATACATACGGATCTCATCCAACATTACTTTATTCAATCCTTCACCAAGTATAGCTAATCAATGAACACTAGAAGAAACTAACCCGTTATAATAGACGCCCATTCGTCCCTGAACATGAACCCCGAAGACCTCAAAACGCGCCGACAAGACTCCAAGATCGCTCCTTTCGCATCGGATCCCCCATTCATTTCCGTTCCCATCCTCGCCAACAACCTCACCTTGGTGTCCTTCCACTCCGCCTTCGGCACCCAATCCCTCGCAAACTCAATCAGACCCTCCATCGACCCCCCGGCACTCTCAGGGTCCTCCGCAAACGCCGTCAACCCTGGCCGCGACTGGAGGGACCTCGACCCCTTCCCGTCGAGCTGAACGATCGGGATCCGCCCCTCATTGAGGAACTCGAACACGTGGACCCTCGAAGACCCCGGACCGGCGTCGATGACGACGCCGTACCCGTTCTGTCTCGGCTCACCGAACCGCGACGAGCGGTGGACGCCGCGAGCGATCGCGACGAGGTAGAGGAGGAAGGGGAGGATCAGGAGTCCGACGGCCAGGATCCACCACCGCTCGCGGGAGGGGGGAGGGATCGACGGCGGCCGGGAAGTGAAGGCGTGCATGCGCGGGTGGAGCTGGGTCCGGTGAGGGGGGATGTAAGCCGGGGAAACCCTAGATTGGAGGGTCGTGAAATCCATGGAGAAGGGGAGGGAGAGACGAACATGGAATCCGATGCGAGAGTCTTTGAATGCGTGGGTTCTTCTTCTGCTACTGTTATTGATGGATCTTCAAATGAAGAATAAAAAAAAAGTTGAACTTGTTCGATGTAGAGGTGATAGCGGAGGATGACCGACACGTCAGCTCTTGGAAAGGACACATCTATTGGACGGACGTGATTTAGTGTTGCATCTCAAATATCGTCCACTCAATGAATTTTGGAAAGAATCATGTTTGGGTGGCTCTGCCCCCTCAAAATTATTACAAGAAAGCCCTTGACCATCATATTTTTATAACTTAATTTATAAGTCCTTCATATATTAACCTCATATTTAAACAATAAGTAAGTCCCTCATTTAAAATATGTGTTAGATTTAAATCACTCTAATTATAATATGATTGTAATATATATATTACATCCCCTTCATATTAATGTTTTTTTCTTCTTTCAGCAAGGCATTCACACCAATGTTTTACATTGAATATTTATTTATATAGAGTATGTAATTCATTATATTGTGAAATATGTGATATTAAATTTTTTTTAAACTCAAATCCCTAAAAATTATCGAATAGAATTCATGGAAATAATATTCAACACCAAAAAAAAAAAGTTTTCATGCATAAAAGATCAATTTGGCACAACAAAAAAAAAATCATCCGCATATAAAAATGGATTTTTTATTAATATTTTGTCAATCAAACATATATTTCTTTATTATATTATGATGAAAATTGAAATACACAATTATAAAAATATTTACATTGACCATATACTATATAAAAAAATTTGAAATCTACATTTATATATATTTATTCAATTTCAATTGGAGCATATATTGATGTTCAGAATTGATGTCACATTGATGTCCAAATATAATTCGTCTCTTTTATAAATAAATATATAAATAAATTTATATGAGATGGGGTATGCTTATTAAAATAATTTTAACGAAAGATTTTATCAAAAAATTAGGTGAGCTTATTTATTGGGGGGGGGGTGTACTCATTAAGAAGATCTAAATGGATCTTTAACAATAAAATCTAGTTAAGAGTGGCTTACTTACAATTTTAAGAGGCTCAAATAGAGCCACCCATCATGTTTACTCTTTCCATACACTGTGTTTTTTTATTTTTAAGTCTCCATATAATAAACTATTTAGTAATCGATATCTCACTTCTTCATATTAGTTCATATATTTAAAAGATGCATTCATTTTTAGTCTCTCACAGGGACTAATAAGAAAACTAAACAATTTAATTATAAGCCTCTTCCATGGACTAATAAGTAACATGCCCTAAATCTAGAGACTTTAACTATAATACAAAGAAGTGAATGATTGATCACTAAATCACATATTTTATGAGAACTAAAAAATAAAAATCCTTTTGATTTTAGAAGGAAAATGTTAGAGGTGGTAGTATTGTGTGTCAGTCTTACTGTAAAAAAGTACAGTAGTTAAAAAGTAAAAAAAATGTTTTTGGGGTGACTTTTAAATTTAGAAGTCCATTTTGAAGGGTGATTGAAACAAACTATCTTCCACATTTCAAATTTGGAGATGTTTTAATAAGATATATATTTTAATTAAAAGTGTTTATAACTGTATTTCGAATTGAATGAATTTATTTCTAACCAATGTAAAAAAAATTATGGAAGTATATATCACACTGGATGGCTAGCGAGATATATAAAAGTGCATTTGAGGTTGTAAATAAGGGCAAGGAGATGAGACGCGGACAGGGGCGGCTTCACCCTTTCAAGAGTGGGGTCAAATGACCCCATTAAGTTAAAAAAAATAAAAAACTAGCTCACTTATCTTGTTTAATTCAAATTTGATCAATTATAGTTTTGTTTTAAAAAGAAACAATGATACATCTATTTTTTTAAAAGAAAACAAATCAGCCCATTAATTTAAAAACAAATTGGCTTAGATTCCAGACTATTATCCATTAAAAACCTTTGTACCCATTGCTCTATTAGAAAAAATAAAAATGTGGGACCTTAAAATACCATATTAAAAAAAATGACAACCTTGAAACCCTTTATCAGCTGATTCGTTGATCACCCACACACGGGCTGATGCGCCAATCACTGACGGATGGACGGATGCGCCCATTATTGTTGGTCATACTCCCCATCTCCTCATTCTATTGTGTTTTCAGATATTTAATCATGGATTTTTAGAATTAAAATGAATTTGTGATCTTGTTAGAAAGTTGGTGGAGACAAAGAATGTTACGCCCCGAGAACATACCAATCACACAAAAACTGACAAGGATCGAATAAGGTAACAAGGCTACATGGAAGCGATAGCCAATAAAAAAAAATGCGGAAGTATAAAGTATAAATAAGTCTGTAAATCAAAAACATTATTACAGACCTGAATACACAAACACTGTCCTGTGAGAGTCCAAGTCTAGTCCAATACAGCCATATGTGCAACACGCACGATTACTAATACATATACAAGAAAATAGGATTGCTGACAGCCTCGCACTCGCCAACTGAAAGATGGGACACTCCACGCACGAACCACGCCAGATAGATGCTCTAGCTCCACGCCAACCCAATCCCTGGTGAAAAAAATAACACACGAGGGGTGAGCTACAAGCTCAGTGAGTGGCAAGGATCCAAGCTCTATAATAATCATATGATATTAGTTCATCATCTTTGTTTTTCTTTCTAAGAAAAAAAATATGGGATGAAACTCAACATATATAAATGTCACGTGAAGGCGCGATCTCACCTCACCCTAACCCTCGACCCGTAGGGGGGAATCTCTTAGAACTCTTGGAGAGGAACCAAACGGTTAACCATAATGAATATCATTATTAGATAACATAGTACCTTAAGTCTAATCGCAATGCCTCACACCATTCAGCAGATGTATTATACTTTGGGCATTCCCAATATAAATGTCACGCGACAACGTGACCCAAACTTACCCTAACCCTCACCTCTAGGGGGTGAAATGGGACTATTGAAATCAGAAGCCAACTCGCTAACTCCTTTAACCTTCCGGTAGCCCTCTCCCGGGTAGCCCTCTTCCTAGCAACCATCCATGGTAGGTCCGATGCCAAAACAGTGTTAAAATACACCTTGGGCATCCTACGATGTGGAGGCATAGTCCAGGATAGCTTCAACACCGGGTAGCTTCAACGCGGATACGAGGTAGGGGAGAAGCATTCAACGCTCGGAAACTTCGACGCACGACGATGCGGGAGGAAGCACTCCAACCTCGTCCCCATCTTCACCCCTAGGGTGACATGGGACTATTAGAAAGGAAATCAACCCGCTAACTCCCTTAACCTTCCGGTAGCCCTCTCCCGGGTAGCCCTCTTCCTGACGGCCTTCCAAGATAGGTACGAAGCCACAAGGTATCGAAATACACATTGGGCCTCCTATGATGTAGGAGCAGAATCCAGGATAGCTCCAACGCCGGGTAGCTTCAACGCGGATACGAGGTAAGGGAGAAGCATTCCATGCTCACAATACGATCCTCAAGGATCAACTATAATCATCTAGCAAATAACAATGCTAATGAATTCTCTTGAATTGCTATACAGATGCATCACTCGGACGTGAGGAAAAACAGTTAAGTTCTCACACTTAACAATACGATGGCAAGACCCTAAAGATGGGTCATCCACACGCCTATTACAGATAGACCAAACATACTATCATAGATATCGGTTAACGAATACAATAAATGAATTCTTCTGAATTCTTATATGAGAGCATCGCATGGATGCAGGGTAGATAACCTGCTACATTTGCATAGTAAAATAAAATATGATCCTAACCATGGATCGCACATATGTCTATCACAGTTATGCCTGACTAATTAAACACACACACAATTATTACAAAAGAAACTCTATCATAAAAGAGGTATATGGACCACATGTCCAAATAACCTGTGATTAAACCATATATATACACATATATGCACACTTTATACAATCCAACAAGAAGAATTCTGTCATAAAAGAGATATATGGACCACATGTCCAAATAACCTGTGATTAAACCATGTGCATTCACATATACACATATACGAGTTCAATTAATTGAATATACAAGCAAAAATACAGTTCACTCTAGGCTTCCAAACCTCTCACATAGAACTAATGAATAGAATGGAAGTCAAACAACACAAGTCATAGACTAGCCTGCATTCCACAAGACAGTAATAAATGAAGCATACGAATCAATTAGTGATCAATAGTGCTAAGTATGACTACGCATCGAGATAATATCACATATAAACTAAATATACAGGTTAACTAGCACAATATCGATTTAGTATAGCAATACTCTTTTAGAAATAAAGATTGAATATAGTTATAAGGCCCCAGGGACACGCGATGCATGACTACATGCATCGAGCGCTTCCCAAAAGGGGTGGATCGAACCACTCACTAGTACTTGGATCGCCTCGCGTCCGGTCTACGAGATCTGCAAGAACAACCAATGATGCTCCATTAAATATAAATCATCTCGACACATATACAAGCCTTTTTCATGAAGACATCAACTCCTGGTATTGCCCACACCATGCATAATAACTCTTTGACACATATTTATACAAGATTAGACCATCTACTACAACCAGCCCCAAACATTAGTCTCCACAGCACAAAATACACATCCAAAAATACTGAAATAAATCACACACATTCTATGATATGTTAGGATCATATTCCATGAAGACATAATAACTTGATAAGATCCCTAAATGCCCGAAATAAATTATTTTCCGAAACTGGTTAATTTCTGCGCGAATCCGGACAGACCATGAACATTAGGCTATATCTTTCAATACAGGTAACCAAATGACACCAAATTTGATATATAGCATCTAGACACATAGATGATCATATGAAATGAAGACAGAAGCCTCAAAATATGCCTCCAAATACCTCAAACACAAGGATCTTAAAGAGACAGAAAATCTGCCTTACAACATAAAACCACCCCATTCATGCATTAATGCAACCATCTCATGTGCAGTAGCAATTACACATTACACTCTTCCAACAGCACCAAAATTCAATAATACACACTCATACAAGCATAAACACAAACACATACAAGGCACAAAGGGGAAGTGAATATACCTTGGGAAGAAGAGGAGATGGTGCACATAAGGAGTTCCACCACCATCACCACAAACAACCACCATCACACATGCCACATAGCACAGCCACAACCACCACCAAATCAGCCATCTCACATACACCCTTCATAGATGCATAAAACCAAACACATGGGGGGGGGGCTGATTTAGAGAGGGAGAGAAACAACAACAACAACCAACAATAAACACAAGCTCACACACCTTTCTCTCTTCCACTTCTTCTTGTTGTTGCATAAACACAAGCACCTCATCTTCACCACCATCCCTAGCTGACCCAACACAAAGAGGGATCAAAGAGAGAGCTTGAAAGATAGAGATCAAGCAAACACAAGGCTCCTTCCCTTGATTTTCCTCTTCACCTTGATCTCCTTCAACTTCCTCTCCTCCTTTACACACACAAAGGGGGGAAAAAGAGAGACCAAATAGAGGGAGAGAGAGCTCTATGAGAGGGTGAGAGAGGGCTGAAGTCGTAACATATAGAGGGGATTTAATGGGCAAGGTCGGACTGAATGTCCGAGCTGTCCTCGGACTAAAACCTCTGTACAGCCTTCACTTAAAAGGCCATAACTTCCTCAATACAGCTCGGAATTGCATGATTCCAGTGGCATTGGAAA
This sequence comes from Acorus calamus, assembly GCA_030737845.1. Taxonomy (NCBI): domain Eukaryota; kingdom Viridiplantae; phylum Streptophyta; class Magnoliopsida; order Acorales; family Acoraceae; genus Acorus; species Acorus calamus. The sequence goes on along the minus strand of CM060861.1, from coordinate 6,472,046 downwards.
GCTAAGAAGATTATCTACAGCTTTCATGTTTACACCCAGATCAAATAACCTCTTCAGCTATTTCGAAATCTAGGCTAAACATCATACAGGGCTGCTGCCTGGATTTCATATCCCCAGGGTATAATTGGAAAAACACCCATAACTTTTGATACATGAATCCAGTTGATCTAATTCCACTTTTGTATGAAAGCTAACTTAATACTGAACATCTCATGATAAAACTAGATTTTTACTACTTCATCTTGGTCATTAACAAAATTAAATCCAAATACCAATCGAAACTGCATAATTTCTAAAAGACCTCAAAATGCTACAAAAACTTCCATGTAAGCCCAAGTGAACACCAGAACCACAAATATGCAATTTGATTTGAAACTGAATGCCCGAACTATTAAAATAAATAAAACGCGATATTTGACCTTTAAAAGTGACACAGTCTTAACAAAGAAACCCCTCATATATACATTAATCTATTTGTTTTTTCTAGAATGAAAATCATCAATAGCTGAATGATTGTTTGGTCACATACATTGAAAAAGACATGTTCGATAATGTTGATAATGAAATTATCATACAATAATTTCAAAATATAAAATTTTATCGAAGACAATTATAAAAGTTTATATATTGTAAATCTTTGATGGCTTATTTTTTATTAATATAAGTTGTTACATTTTCAAAAGAAAAATTTATATTTTTTATATCTATATGATAACAGTTGATCTTTTAAAAAATTTATGAAATTTATTATTTTGAATGACCCCACTGATAAAAATTCCTGGAGCCGCCACTGGACGCGGAGAGATGGATGGCTTGACAACGACGGTTTCGCAACTCATCGTGCCAGTATGGGCATGTTTCTGACTAGCCTGCAAGAATGTGGATGATGCATCGCATTGGTAAGGGAGGTCTCGTTCTACAACGGTCGCCTGTTGGTTCACAATGTGTGAGGGGAACCGACGGAACTCCCTCGGGCTAGAATTCTCATCTACTCGAAAGTCGTCCTTGGGGCAAGTCTTCTCGCGTCGATTTTTTCTTTTCTTTATTTTGACTATTGGTATCCAGGGTCGACTCAATATATTATGAGACCTAAAACGATTAAATGATATTAATTTAAATATTAAATTATTAGATTTTTACTTAAAAAACATTCTTTTAGTTTTTTGGGATACAAAATTATTAATTAAGTTTCTATATGCAGGTTTTTATTTGATTCAAATAAAAGAAGACCTTGTTTCTTGTTGTCTACACCACATAATTTTTTTTTCGTTTACAGCAAACAGGAAGTCCAAAGAGATTTTTTTATATAAAAAAGAAATAGAGTGAGAAGAATGTTTTTTTTTTAAATACATAATAAATAGATTGAAAAGAATAAAAGAAAAGAGTGTGAAAAACAATAATGACACTTTTTAAAGCCTTGTCATATTCTCAATTTTTTTGGATTCAAAAAGGCATTTAAATCCTATTGGTCATGTAAAAAGTTTTTTGCTATTTTTTAGGTATCATAAAATGTTGTCAATTTTTTATTGATTATTTTTTAACCATATTAAAATGACTATTAATTGTTTTAAAAAATAAATATTTTTTTATAATGTGTTAAGTTATTATTGATCAATTTCTGGATGTACTTATAAATAAATAAAAATTTAGGAGTCTCTGTACAATTCGGGGCCTTTGACAATTGCCTAAATTGTCTAACAAAAGAGCCGGCCCTGCTGGTATCCTTCTCCCACACCCCTCCCCCACCCCTTTCCTTTCAGAATTTGTAATTCGATATTCTGTAATAAAATCGGATAGTAAATTACTACATTTCTTATAAATAAAAAATTTATTAAAAGACGTAAAATCCCACTCGAAAAATAAAAGAAGCGAAACATTGAGCCCCAGACCTACTTAGGTGCAAATTTAGCTAAAGAGCCCAAAAATCGCTATTGAAAATGCTTGATATCCATATTAGACTGCTTTTAGACAGTGGATTTTACAAGGAATATGCAATTTAATTATAAGTCATTGAATATAAGCAGAGTTCAGGCGTATTAGAGGTTATTGGAGGATGATCATACTAGAGGTTGTCTTTCCATGCATGTGAATAGTCTTTAAGGGCTGGTTTGACAATTAGATGAGTAGTGAGATAAAGGATAATTATGAGAATAAATAAATGAAAGGATAGTTTATTCCGTTTAATATAAAAAATAATTGGGATAAGCTGTGGACAGTTATCCAAATTTTGAAATAATTACCTCAAAATTGAGATAACATTTACCTTTATTTTTTTTCATTTTTGACAAATACAAATATGAATAAATTGATGAATTTTTTATTATCTAAAATTAAAACAACTTATCCTTAAAATCTTAACCCTTTGTTAAAATAAACATGGTTAAGGTGAACCCCTAACACTTTTTATAAGCACTTTTGTAAGTCACCTTTTGTTATATATTGCCTTCATTTGAAGGCTTGTTAAACCTTTAAAAAAAAAAAAAACTCATTGAATATAAATAATCCTGTAACATGTTTTTGAATTGACCCGTGCAAGTGAAAGAAAAAAAAATTGCTTGTAATTTATTTGTTTATTTTATTTTATTTAGGAATTCGTTAACTAATGTATGATGTGGCATGCTACTTCATGAGTTAAAATTTTGCGCAAGTTTGTGAATTAGATAGGTCGAGCTTCCTATCAGTGTATGAAAATTAAACATTTTCTACATAAAAAATAGTATATATAAGTATACACTTTACTTTTTATAATAATATGCATTTAAAAAAAAAACACACACACAAACACATATATATATATTAAAATAAATAGCGAGGGCTGTGGACAGGTTGAGATAGAGATAAACGTATCATTTTTCTTTTAATTTTTATATAATTATAAGAGAGTCCGTATAATTCATTCACCGGATTATATACTTTATTTTAATAAAAATACATATTTTATTATTTAGGTCGTTAAAAAAATAAGTGCAGGTGAAGAGAACACTATTCCTAGAGGTGTCCCTAGAAAAGTACGGCACGTTAAGGGTGTGTTTGTGCACAAAGTTGAAGGGAAAATGAAAGAAAGTAAAAGAATTTGAATCAAAAGGAAAGTGGTGAAAAGTAAAAAAATTTCTTTTTGGCCAACTTTCAAAGTGTTTGTACATGTGGTGGAAAAAAATTTCATCACTTTCTCTCAATTTCTCACCTATGGAGAAAGGAAAAGTTTTTCTCACTTTTTCTAATAAGACAAAATAGGAGAGGGAAAGTGATGAAAATTTTTTTTTTCTTCTTATTTGGCACAAATGCTAGTTTTTTGAATGGTCAAAGAGAAAAATTTTACTTTCCCTTTTTTTTCTTTACTTTCCATCATGCACAAACACACCATAAAAAACAGGCATGACACGGCACGGCACGACACGAAACAACACGTTAAGTTTTATGGGCCGTGCCGGACACGAGCCGTTTTTGACATAGCACGTTAATAAGCACGACACGATAGACACAGTATGACATGACAATTCACAGTATACGGAGTATATAATATGTTGAATAAATGTCTCATCTCATTGTTTTATCAAGTATATATAATGTTTTTGTGTGTGTATATGTATATGTAATACATTTATATGATTTTTGTGTGTATAATATTATGAAAAATAAAATTTAGAATTAAAAAAATTAAAAAATCTATTTTTAAAAAATATCATGGGCGGCCGCTAGGCCCGTGGGTGACCCGTTGGCCCGGCGGGCCAGGCATGGCACGGCCCATTTTACACTTCTAACTATCCCCAACATTCCTCTGTATCATGTATTTGTGTAACACGGTGGAAGTAAATGCCCATCTCAGCCATTGTTTTCAAAATGGACGGTTCTTGATGAAAAAAAATCCAAACAATGCTCCCTTTTTATAGGTCTCTATCTTTAGTCCAAAGACAAAGGCTGCCGTTCACTTGCGCGAAAGCGCAAACACAAGGGAGAGGTGACTCTGTTTGGAAACACATATTGAAAAGTAGATTTTAGAATAAAGTTGTTTTTTAAGATGATTTTAGACCTTGACTTTTTTATAATGTTTTTTTTTTTTAAATTTAGGAATCAATATTTGAAAGGGGTTTAAGTTGCTTTTCAATTTAAAAAATCGATTCCGACCGAAAATCACAGTTTCTGAGCTTTTTAATACACGGATTTCGATAGAGAAATTAAAAAGAATCCAGTTTTTTATTCCACTGAAATCTAACCCGTTTGACTGCATGATTTTAAGATTTTAGCTTTTTAAAAAGTAAAATCATCCCAAATCATGCGTCCGAACGGACCCGTAGTAACTATTAAGGCCTCTCCTTTCTTCTTGGCTTCTTCACAGTTCACACTATCAGTGGCAGATCTCTTCAGCGCCCACTTCGTTAGAAAACATGTAAGTTTCCTCCTTCTCACACCCATCCGCGTCTCTTCTTTCACAGCTTGCGATGTTTGGGTTCGTCCCCAAAAACATAGTTCAGTTTGTGAGACGGAGAGTTGTGATTGAAACCCACTCGTGTTTCCTCTTACCTCGAGAACTCTTGTGGGTTGTCCTCCGAAACAGCCCTCAGAATTTCCAAGTGGTTCCACCTCAAAACGACAGACAACCCAGATTCAATTCTTCTGTTTTTAAAAGAACAGGGTTTTACTGGTACCCAGATCGCCAAAATGATCTCCTTCCGCCCGGATCTTCTGAAGTCCAATCCGGACAAAACCCTGAAGCCAAAGCTGGACTTCCTCCGTGACGTCGGATTCTCGACCCCTGACCTCACATTGGTCCTCTCAAAGAACCCCTGCATCTTGACCAGTAGCTTAGGCAACCAAATAGTACCCGCCTATGGTTTCCTAAAGAGTATTCTTGGCATTGACAAGGTCATCATCTCGACTGCAAAGCGTGCGCCGTGGCTTCTCCACACGGACCTCCACAAAAGGATGGGCTCAAAAATTGAGTTTTTACAAGACCACGGAGTGCCCGATTCCATAATCTCTGCCATGATCAAACATCAACCTAGGTGTTTTCTTAATGTTCGCCTTGATCGACTTACCGAGGTTTTAGTGAAACTTGAGGCAATGGACTTCAGACCTTCAACTTCATCGTTCTATATGGCCATTAGCACCTTACTGAGCTTAAATGAATCACTTTGGGAGGAGAAATGTGAGTTGTATAGAAGCTTTGGTTGGTCTGAGGATGATATTCTTTCAGCTTTCAAAAGAGGCCTCAGATTATGGAATTATCAAAGGATAAAATGAGGAGGATGATGGATTTCTTTTTGAAAGAACCCGAATTGGGGCTACCGGTCGTTGTCAATTGGCCGCATCTTTTGGCCCATAGCTTGGAGAAGATTATCATTCCGAGATGGTCAGTCATCCGTGTCCTGACGTCACATGGAATTCTGAACAAAGATGTGAATCTGTATACGATCTGCAAATTGAAGGTGGAGAAATTCTTAGAGAGATATGTGATCAAGTACCAGGAGAAGGTTCCTCAAGTGTTGCAGGCCTATCAAGGGAAGACAGTCTGTGAGGACTGAGACATGGAGGCCAGATCTTGTTTGTCAGGAGTGAGACATTTTAGATGATATGTTTGCCAAATCCGCTAAGCAGTTGCATTCCCTTCTGCTTTGGTGTCAGTATTTTTCTTGCAGTTACTTCTTTCAATTCAAGACACTTTAAAAAATACTTGTGTTTTCAATATGTTGAGTGATTGTGGTCATCAAAGAGATTTCTTTGCCTTTTTTTCGCTGGAGTACAGTCCAAGCAGTCATCAAAGAGATTCCTTTGCCTTTTTTTCACTGGAGTTCAGTCCAAGCACACATTAGGAACTTGCCTCGAGCAATAAATATATATAGAGTTTCATAGATGATATCCCAAAACGAAATCACAATGTGCACATGTATTGAAATAGAATCATACCATTGACATGATCTATTCTATGCATAAGTATTGTGTCAATAGTATGTCTGGGACAGGGCTATATAATGGCCTGAGTAATTTGAATTTTGGAAATAATGGTATTGATATGGAAACTATAATTTATTCAATATACATATCCATCTGTCTATATATTCGAAGAAGATAATTTGTTGCATCCCAAAATGTTTGGATGGTGTGGCTAAAACCTGTGCTTGAGATACAGAAACGTCTACTATTTCAAGTATGCACACTCACAGTCGTGCATGAAACACCAAAAGTTCTATATTTGATGAATAAGAAAATGGTGTGTCCATTGAACACATAAAACACAAGCCAGCATTGTCCTTGTTTTGTAGGGCTAATTTAGACTATATACAGAGCAATCCTGTTGAAGCAATATTTTTTACAGTTCTTTGAAATTGTTGCAATGTCTTCTGTGATTGCTTACATGATGCTCATTTGCAGAACTTCCACATCTCCAAATGAGAGAGACATGAAAATCCAAAGGCCAGTAAGCAATTGCATTCTCCAGTCGGAAATTGTCCTCTTATGTTATTTCTCATTATAGTAATCAGATAAGCATCTTAAGGAACTCGCCTCAAGTAGTAGTATAGTATTCCACAGATCATAATGCATAAATTTCACAGCCATTCCATTGATATGTCCATGCTTCTCCTACAATCTCCTAGAAGTCCAGCACAGTTTTTTTTTTCTTGTCTCTTTAGCTTGAGTTACAATATAAGAAACTCCCTCTTCTCATGTATGTGGGTACAAAAAAAAAAAAAAAAAAAAAAAACACCGCTAGAATTCGATTCTCCCTGGCTTAGCTCATCTACATGGTTTGTGAGATATTCTTTAGTGTCCAAAATTTTTTATCAATAAGTTCCTCTGGAAGTATTTTGTGGTGTATATGTATTTCTTCTAATGAATGTTGATGTTTTTATGGAGAATATAACAAGTTGAAGCTGTGCTCACATGAAAGATGAACCTGATATTAGCTGGTGTCGCATGTTATATACTTGAAGATGTTTTTATCAATAAGTCATTCTTGATATGGAGCACATGCATCATTCATTATTTTGTATATCTCGGCTTTTCTTGCGTTTGGTTGCGCATTGCAAAATTAATTATGTAGAAATCTGAGTTTTAAAATTGATTATGTATGAAGCTTACCCCCTTCATAGTTTTTGAAAATCACAGCTTTTGAACATTATTTGTTTGAAATCTATCTATAGGAAGCTGTTATAATAAAAAAAATTGATTGTACGATTATAGAGGCAGTTTTATACAAATAAAAAAATTGTTCATTCGTGCAACCAAATGTTGCCTCCTTCGTAGGTTTTGACCGTTTGTACGATCAAATCAAATCAACCATTGGTTTTGAAATCAAAGAGTTTAAGATGACTAATTTCATAATTGGTCTGTTGGCTAGCACCGTAGGTTTACTCTATTGGTGTGTATTTGATTCCCCCTCGATTTACCCAGGCGTATGTAGGGAAACTTCTGAGTAAGTCGGTGCGGACACCCGGATGAGTAATCATTGCCTTAAAGGGATTGAGATACCTCCGATATAAAATAAAAAAAAAGTTCTGATGCACACAAATTGTATACAAGATTCAAATTTTATTTTATTTAAAATCTCATGAACAAAGATGTGAGTGATATGAGTGATGTGAGTGATTCAATAGAGTTATAGAGATGGACACATCATTTTTGTTTTAATTTTTATATAATTGTGAGAGTCCATGTAATTCATTCACTGAAATATATATATTTTATTTTTATGAAAATACATATTTTATTATTTAAAATATTAAATAATATATGTTATTTATGTTATTTTATCCCCAACATTTTCCTTGTCTATGTCATGTAGTGGTGTAACACGTGTGGTAGTAAATACCCATCTCAGCCATTGTTTTCAAAATGAACGGTTCTTGATGAAAAAGTGCAAACATTGCTCCCTCTCATTTACAGGTCCTCCAGGGGCTGCTGTTCACATACACAAACACACAAACATAAGGGAGACGTAAAAAGGCCTCTCCTTTCTTCTTCCTCTTCATATACACAAACTCTCAAGAGATTCCTCTCATCAGTAGCAGATCTCTTCAGCGCCCACTTCGTTAGAAAACCCGTAAGTTTCCTCCTTCTCACACCCACCTGCGTCTCTTCTTTCAGTTCTTTCACAGCTTGCGATGTTTGGGTTCGTCCCCAAAAAACTAGTTCAGTTTGTGAGTCGGAGAGTTTTGATTGAAATCCACTCGTGTTTCTTCCAAAACCCATGTCTCAAATCGATCTCCACCGCCCTAGAAGGGGATGAAACACCCAAAGCAACGGACTTTACGGCCTCTTACCTCGAGAACTCTTGTGGGTTGTCCACTGATTCAGCCCTCAGAGTTTCCAAATGGTTCCACCTCAAAACGACAGAAAACCCTGATTCAGTTCTTTTGTTTTTTAAAAAGCATGGTTTTACCAACACCGAGATCGCCAAAATGATTTCCGTCCGCCCGGATCTTCTGAATTTCAATCCCGACAGAACTCTGAAGCCAAAGATGGACTTCTTCCGCAGCAGCGGATTCTCGATCCCGGACCTCATATTTGTCCTCTCAAAGAATCCCTGCATCTTGGCCAGTAGCTTAGACAACCTGATAGTGCCCGCCTATGGTTTCCTAAAGAATATTCTTGGCACTGACGAGGTCATCATCTCCACTGCAAAGCGTGCGCCGTGGCTTCTCCACAAGGACCTCCACAAAAGGATGGGCTCAAAAATTGAGTTTTTACAGGACCACGGAGTGCCCGATTCCATAATCTCTGCCATAATCAAATATCAACCCAGGTGCTTTCTTAATGTTCACCTTGATCGATTCACAGAGGCTTTAGTGAAACTTATGGCAATGGACTTCAAACCTTCAAGTTCATTGTTCTATATGGCCTTTGGCACCTTAATGAGAATAGGTGAATCATTATGGGAGGAGAAATTTGAGTTGTATATAAGCTTTGGTTGGTCTGAGGATGACATTCTTTCAGTTTTCAAGAAGAAGCCTCAGATTATGGAATTATCAAAGGATAAAATGAGGAGGATGATGGATTTCTTTTTGAAAGAAACCGGATTGGGGCTACCCGTCGTTGTCAATTGTCCGCATCTTTTGACATATAGCTTGGAGAAGAGGATCATTCCGAGATGGTCAGTCATCCGTGTCCTGACATCACATGGAATTCTGAACAAAGATGTGAATTTGCCTACGATTTGCAAATTGAAGGAGGAGAAATTCTTAGAGAGATATGTGATGAAGTACCAGGAGAAGGTTCCTCAAGTGTTGCAGGCCTACCAAGGCAAGACGGTCATCGGGGATTGAGACATGGAGGCTGGATCTTCTTTGTCAGGAGTGAGACATTTTAGATGATATTTGCCAAATCCGCTAAGCAGTTGCATTCCCTTCTGCTTTGGTGTCAGTATTTTTCTTGCAGTTACTTCTTTCAATTCAAGACACTGTTTATAAAACTCTTGTTTTCAATATGTTGAGTGATTGTAGTCATCAGAGAGATTCATTTGCCTTCTTTTATCTGGAGTTCAGTCCAAGCATACATTAGGAACTTCTCTCGAGCAGTATTTAAATATAGAGTTTCACAGATCATATCCCAAAACGAAAACACAATGTGCACGTGTTGAAATAGAAATCATACCACTGACATAATCCGTTCCATGCATTTATATAGTGTCAACAGTATATCAGGTGCTGATTAAAAGTTCGTCAATTTAATTGTCTGGCGCAAGGATATATAATGGCCTGGGTAAACTGAAGTTTGGAAATAATGGTATGTGTGAGGAATTATAATTAAGTCAATATACATATCCATCTGTTTATGTATTTCCAGGAAGATCATTTGTTGCATCTCAAAATGTTCGGATGGTATGGCTAAAACCTGTGCCTGAGATATAGAAATGTCTACTATTTCTAGTATGCACTCACAGTTGTGCACAAAACTCCAAAAAAGTTCCATATTTGATGAATAAGAAAATGGAGTGTTCATTGAACACATAAAACACAAGCCCACATTGTCTTTGTTTTGTAGGGCTAATTTAGAGTATATACATAGCAATCCTGTTCAAGCAATATTTTTTACACTTCTTTGAAATTGTTGCAATGTCTACATGATGCTCATTTGCATAACTTCTATATCTCCAAATGAGTGACACATGAAGATCCAAAGATCGGTAAGCAATTGCATTCTCCAGTCGCTAATTATCCTTGTATGTTATTTCTCATTATAGCCATCAGTTAAAGCATCCTAACGAACTCGCCTCTAGTATTGGATTCCACATAACATAATGCATAAAGGCCACGGCCATTCCCTTGATATATCATTCTACTGCTATAGGATTCCATGGCACAGAACATAATGCATAAATACCACAGCCATTCCCTTGATATGCCCATTTTTTTATTTTATTTTATTGTATAAATTGAGGGCACAAGAGCACAGGAAATTCAGTTATTCTGGTTTCTTTTAGCTTGAGTTACAGTATAAGAAATCCCTCTTTTTGTGTATGTAGGTTTACAAGTATTTACACACACAAAAAAAAAAAAAACACACACACACACACACACACAAAATCTCATGTACATGGTTTGTGAGATATTCTTTACTTTCCAAAACTACTTATCTATATGTTCCTCTGGAAGTATTTTGTGGTGTGTTATGTATTTCTTCTAATGAATGTTGATGTTTTTATGGAGAATTTAACTAGTTGGAGTTGTGCTTACATGAAAGATGAACCTGATGATATTGGCTGGTGTTGCATGCTATATGTTTAAAGACAAGGTATACGTGATACCATTGGTTTTGAAATCAAATCAACCATTGATTTTGAAATCTGACGGTTGAAGATGACCAATGTCACAACAGGTCTGATGCATAAAAATTGTATACTAGGATAATATTGATCAGGGCGCACTAATACCTTAATCTGTTTTGCAATCTCACCTACATTTTTTATTTTATTTAAGACAAAGCTCATTAACTAAGATATGAAGTGGCCTGCCACTTCATGAGTTCAAAATTTCTGCCACTTAGATTTGTGAATCAGATAGGGTCTGATAAGTATCGGTCCCGAATCAAGTTTTTTTTTTTTTTGAATAAGGTAGACTCAATTCATCAATCACTTTTCATTAGTAAATAGATTAGTAGCACGGTCTAAATAGGGGGTAAATGGATAAGAGAGCTAAAACCAAAATACAATAAAACTAAAAATATGGTAGAGATCGCAGAGATAGATAGGGCATCTACCCTCCCTGATGGCCTACACTGACCCCCCCCCCCCCCCCCCCCAACCCCAACCAGGTCCCGAATCAAGTTAACTATCCAATTTTAATTTAAATGTTGATACACTTTGCGGTGCATCTATATGTTGTATTATTGCAATATGCATTGTGATAGCATAGTTTGTGTATAAAAATTGAATCTTTTTTAAAAACATTTACTAATATATTTCAGTGTTTTTTTTTTCATATAATAATATGTATTTTTATGTACTAGTGTATATTTTAAAAAAATGGTAAGAGCTGTGAAAATGATTGATTTGTACACAAAACTGAATATATCATTTTTTTAAAAAAAATTATACAATTGCAATAGAGCCTAGAGTATATATATATATATATATATATATATATATATATTTTTTTTAGAAAAACACGTTTTGAAACGTTCATAAAAGAATCAAAGCAGGAGAACTCTATTTCATGCATTTGTGTAATTCACAAGTAAAAGCCCATTTTAGCCATTGTTTTCAACACGGACGGTTCTTGATGAATAGAGTCCAAACATTACTCGCTTTCATAGGTCCTCTGTCCCCCTCTCGTAGTGTTCAAAAACAAAGGCTGCCTGCCCTTCACATACACAAAAACACAAACACAAGGGAGACATTAAGGGTGCGTTTGGTTGAGCGATTGCGTTGCGATTGCGATTACAGGAAGCTGCGTTTGTAATTGCGCAACTAAACAGTTTTGTAATCGCAGTTTTAAACCCAGCGATTGCAAGCAAATAGTGCCCAAAAGCTGCGATTTCAAAAAACTGAAAAAGTGAGCTTCCTGCAGAATCAGGTTTGCAATCGCAGATTCCTGCATAATCAATTTTGCAATCGCGCAACCAAACGCACCCTAAAAAAGGACTCTCCTTTCTTCCTCTTCTTCTTCATAATTCACACTCTCAAGAGATTTTTCTCATCAGTGGCGGCAGATCTCTTCAGCGCCCACTTCGTTAGAAAACCGTAAGTTTTTCTTCTTCTCACACACATCCGCGTCTCTTCTTTCAGTTCTTTTACAGCTTGCGATGTTTGGGTTCGTCCCCAAAAACCTAGTTCAGTTTGTGAGTCGGAGAGTTTTGATTGAAACCCACTCGTCTTTCTTTCAAAACCCATGTCTCAAATCGATCTCCACCACCCCAAAAGGGAAGGAAACATCAAAGCATCGGACTTTACGGCCTCTTACCTCGAGAACTCCTGTGGGTTGTCCACTAATTCAGCCCTCAGAGTTTCCAAATGGTTCCAACTTAAAACCACAGAAAACCCAGATTCAGTTCTTTTGTTTTTAAAAAATCATGGTTTTACCAATACCCATATCACCAAAATGTTATCTTCCCGCCCATATCTTCTGAATTTAAATCCAGAGAGAAATCTGAAGCCGAAGATGGACTTTTTCCATAGCATTGGTTTTTCGATCCCTGACCTCGTATTGGTCCTCTCAAAGAACCCCTGCATCTTGGCCAGTAGCTTAGACAACCTGATAGTGCCCGCCTATGGTTTCCTAAAGAACATTCTTGGCACTGGCAATTTTGTCATCTCGACTGCAAAGCGTGCGCCGTGGCTTCTCCACAAGGACCTCCACAAGATAATGGGTCCAAAAATTGAGTTGTTACATGACCATGGAGTTCCCAATTCCAGAATCTCCACCATGATCAGACAGCAACCCAGGCGTTTTCTTATTGTTCACCTTGATCGATTTACTAGGGATTTAGTGAAACTTAAGGCAATGGACTTCGGACCTTCAACTTCATCGTTCTATATGGCCTTTTGGCACCATACTGAGCATGAGTGAATCGCATTGGGAGGAGAAATTGGAGTTGTTTAGAAGCTTTGGTTGGTCTGAGGCTGATGTGCTCTCAGCTTTTAAGAAGCAGCCTATCATTATGCGAATATCAAAGGATAAAATAAGAAGGGTGATGGATTTCTTGTTGAAGGAGCTGGGGTTGAGGCTATCCATCATATCTTGTTACCCGTATCTACTAGTTTATAGCTTGGAGAAGACGATCATTCCAAGAAGTTCAGTCATTCGTGTCCTGACATCACATGGAATTCTGAACAAAGATGTGAATTTTATTTCGATTTTCCATTTAAGTGAGAAGAAATTCTTAGAGAAATATGTGATCAAGTACCAGGAGATGGTTCCTCAAGTGTCACAGGCCTACCAGGGGAAGACAGTCTTTGGAGATTGAGACATGGAGTCCAGATCATGTTCGTCAGGAGTGAGACATTTTAGATGATATATTTGCCAAATCCAGTAAGCAGTTGCATTCTCCTCTGCTATGTTGTTAGTATTTTTCTTGCAGTCACTTCTTTCAATTCAAGACACTGTTTAAAGAAACTTGTGTTTTCCATTGTTGTGTGATTGTAGTCATCAAAGTGATTCCTTTGCCTTTTTTTCACTGGAGTTCAGACCAAGCATATGTTAAGAACTTGCCTCGTGCAAAAGTGAAGTATAGCGTTTCATAGATCATATACCAAAATGAAATCACAATGTATACACGTGTTGAAATAGAAGCATTCCAATGACATAATCCATTCTTTGCATATATATATTGCGTCAATTGTATACCAGGTGTTGATTTGAAGTTCATCATTTTAATTGGCTGGTGCAAGGATATATAATGGCCTGAGTAATCTGAATTTTGGAATTAATGATATACTAGAGTAAACTAATTAAGTCAATATACAATCCATCTGTTTATGTAATTCCAAGAAGTTAATTTGTTGCATCTCAAAAAGTTTGGATGGTATGGCTAAAACCTGTGCCTGATACAGAAATGTCTACTGTTTCAAGTATGCACGCTCCGAGTCATGCATGAAACTCCAATAGTACTATTTTTCATGAATATGTAAATGGGGTAGTGTTCATTGAAGACATAAAACACGAGCCTGCATTGTCTTTGTTTTGTAGGGCTAATTTAGGCTATATACAAAGCAATCCTGTTCACAGTTCTTTGAAATTATTGCAATGTCTTGGTGATTGCCTACATGATGCTTATTTGCATAACTTTTATATCTCCAAATGAGTGAGACATGAAGATCCAATGACTGGTAAGCAATTGAATTCTCCAATCGCTAATTGTCCTCACATGTTATTTCTCTTGATAGTCATCAGATAAGGCATCGTAAGGAAGTCTCCCTCAAGTAATAATATAGGGTTCCACAAAACATAATGCATAAATTCCATAGTCATTCCATTGATATATCCATTCTACTACTACAATCTGCTAGAAGTCCAGCCCTTTTTTTGGGTATAAATTGATGGCCTGAGAGCACAGGGAATGCAATTATTCTGATCTCTTTAGCTTTAGTTACGGTGTAAGAAATTCCATTTTCTTGTGTATGTATGTATACAAGTATCTACAAAAAAATTCCATCAGAATTCGAATCCCCCTTGCTGACCTCTTGTACATGGTTTGTGAAATATTCTTTATTGTCACTAATTTTTTTTTATCAGTTTGTTCCTCTGGAAGTATTTTGTGGTGTATATGTATTTCTTCTAATGAATGTTGAGGTTTTTATGGAGAATGTGACAAGTTGAAGTTGTGTTCTCATGAAAGATGGACTTGATATTAGCTGGTGTTGCATGCAATATATTTGAAGAGTTATACTTCATAAGGGCTTATGCATCATTCATTATTTTGTAAATCTCAGCTTGTTCTAATGCTAATTGTAAAGATGACTAATGTCACAACGTTCTAATTGTAAGCAGTCGCATTCTCCTCTGCTATGTTGTTAGTATTTCTTCATTTTGAATAAATGTACTTACTCTTGTTTAATTTGGAGAACCAAAGAATTTCAGATACCTGTCTCTCAAGTGTTGTTTAACATCTTCTTCCTAAATTCATGGGTATGATCAGAGATTTATCTTTTCCTTTGCTAAGCTACAGAACAAGCAATAATTGGCTGGACTCCCAGATGGACTTCTTTCTGAGATACCTCCCATGTATCCATTTCACCCACTGACTTTCTTGCAACTATATCCCATAGGCGAACTTCCTGAGCAGCTGTGTTCCAGTCATCCACGCTTTTTATACCCAGATCACCACCTGAGTGTATGGAATGCTTTTCGGATCAATGGGATCACATTACATAAATTAAGGGTCTTCAACAGGCCCGAAAGCCCGGCCCGCCCGGCCCGGGCCCGTTTTCATGGCGGGGCCGGGCTTGGGCCTAGGGATGCAACTTGGGCGGGTTGAACCCGACCCAACCCGACTCGTGAGCGGGTTCGGGTTGGAGTTTTTTGGCGTCGGGTTCAACCCGACCCGAACCCGAACCAACCCGAACCCAATTCAGGTTGGGTTCGGGTTGGGGGGTTCAACCCGTGGGCTCAACCCGAACCCGACCCCCCAGGTTAACAAATGTTATACTGCCATAACAACATACCTATATCTAAAACCCTAAATTCCTAAAACATAATAAACAATTACACAAATTAGAGTATCACTATGTTTGTTGTGTTTGGGTTAATTATTATAGATATTCACTTTTAATTATTTGTATATAAGGTTTAATTAATAATTAATTAGAGTTTGTTTTGTTGTTTATTAAATATTTTGTATGATATTTTAGGTGGTAAACCCGACCCGACCCGACCCGAACCCAATCCAAACCCGGCCGAATCCGACTTGAGCCCGAATTCAACCCGAACCCGACCCAAACCCGACCCGAACCCGCAGGTTGAGATCGGGTTCGGGTTCGGGTTGAACCCTTCGGGTTGAGGTCGGGTTCGGGTTGGACTCTCTGCAATGCGGGTTAATGTCGAACCCGACCCGAACCCAACCCAACCCGCCCGAGTTGCACCCCTACTTGGGCCTGGTTCTGAGGCCCGGGCCCGGCCGTAGGCCCGCCCGAACCTGGCCCGTTCGGGCTAGCCCGTAGGTCCGTTGGGGGGCAATCCAATAAATTAGTAACGTGTAATTTTTATTTGAATTATGGTTGAGTTATACAAATTATTAACATTTATGTAGGTGTCAACCTATTTAGGTACATGTAGTTATTCATTTTTTAAGTAATTATTTCATTTAATATTTTTATTTTGAAAATTCAATAGATATAAATATTTTTTCAACACTATACTTTAAATTTTGTGTTATTTTAATATCATATACAAATAAACAATGTAAAATAAAAAAATAAAATGTTTTGAATTTGGGCCCGAACCCAGGCCGGTGGGCAGGGCATGGGCCCTGTTTTTTGCCACGGCCCGGTCCGGCCCGGGCCCGTCGGCCAAGCAAGCCCGCGGGCCTAGGCCCAGGGCCGGACTTGTGCCCTGTTTCAACGGGCCGGGCCGTTGCCGACCCCTAACATAAATTTTGCTAGGTGTTCAGCACTTCTTTTTTTTTGTACATGGCCTTATATGTGGATGAAGGATATGTACTTTGATTTAGGAGTTCTGGTTGAGTTTGATGAGGAATGCCTCTGTTGTAGTACAGAGTTTTGTGGTGTTAAGCTGTAATCGATTCTCACTTCACACCAGATAAAATATGAAAAACTCTTGTTTTTTTTCCCTTCTTCCTTCAGAACTTTTGCTCATCATATAGTACATGCATTTCTTATTTTATCAATATGTGTGGCTTGGTTTTCTCCATATGTCTTGAATTTGAATCTCCTTGGCTTTCCCTGCTGTACGTGGTCTGCGAGCTATTCTTTCTCGCCATCCAAATAAAACTTATCAATACGTTCCTCCAGAAGTATTTTGTGGTGTTTATGCACTTCTAATGAATGACATGTTTTATGGAGAAGTTGAAGCAGTGCTCTCATGAAAGATGGACCTGATATAAGCAGGAGGTACATCCTCTATAACTTGAAAAAGGTGAATGCATCATTCGTTATTTTGTGCTCCCAGGTTTTTCTAATTCTATATGACTTAAAAAGGGTGAATGAATGTCTGAGGTGCTGACTGCTGCCTGAGATAAAGTTTGATTTGAAGCGTGGCAACTCAGTTGATGGAGAGGAACACACTACTGGGAGACACTATTACATCATTACAGGCTACGTGAATTTTTTATTTTTTTTCGCTTGGTAAATTTTGTATTTTTGTGAAAAGAAAATGTACAGGTGTCAAAAAAAGGAAAAAAAAAATGATGAACAAAAAGAAGCAAGGGTCACCAAAACAAAGACCCATTGCATTTACACCATATTACAATGCATATTATAGAAAATCATTTGTTGTTCCTTAGAGTGACCTTCCCCTTTTTGTTCTCTTGCAATATCTTTTGGAGCTCTCCATAAAATACTGAAGGTTCATGGATATTGCTCCCCATAGGGGATTGATAGGCTGCAGGGTGATCTGTGGCCCGATTTCCTTCACGAAAGACATGGGTTGCCTTCCATTCAGTTAAGGTGGTTGTCAATGTAGCAGAAGAGTGTAAATCTCTGAAAGCATTCCACGGGATGTTATCTCTTTCATGTATCCAAGCAATTACTATTGTGGAGTCAGATTTCATCTACACCTGAGTGGCATTTAGAGTAGAACAAAAGCCCAATTCCTCCACAAGTCTTTTAAGTTTAAGGAGATTAATTGAGGCTACTCTAACTCTAACTGACAAGGCTTTAAGGCGGTCCCGTTGCTATCTCTTACTAGAGCACCATATGCAAAACGATCGTCTAAACGCGATCCATCTGAGTTTACCTTTATCCAACCCAGGCTCAAGTGGTGTCCAGGTTATGCCTTGTTCAGTCCCCTAATTTTCAACCACATGGAAGTGAAAGAGGGTTCAGTCCCCTGATTTTCAACCACATGGAAGTGAAAGAGGGTTTTCATTTTCATTTGTGACTGAAGTGATAATATCAGTGAAAGTCTTGTCGATGAAAGTGGCCCTTGTGAAAGAGAGAATACGATGGACCATAAAGGCTTTAGAGCATCTAATGCTTCAAAAAAGTCTATCATTTCTTTCAAGCCATAGTCCCGACTCTCCCTCCCTTTCTCTCTCCCTCTCCATTTTCCTTTCTTTCTCTTTCCGTTTCTACTCCACCTCAGCTCGCCACCTCTCCAATCACCGCCGTCTCCGCCACCACCCTCTTCCACCCCCCTTTTTTATTTCCCACTCCCTTTTTTTAGTTTTGTTTTGGGGAACACTCCCTCTCTCATTTTGTTAATCCCACCACCCAAAAAATAGTGTATCTCAGTGTATACTTCATTTTTTATAATATTATTTATTTCAATTGATAGATGTATATTTAAAAAAATAAGGGTTGCAAAAAGATGAAAATATCATTTTTCTTTTAATTTTTATAAAATCGTGAGAGTCCATCTAGTCTAGGGCTGCAACTCGGGCAGGTTGGGGTCAACCCGAACCCAACCTGAAATACAAACTACTCAACCCTAACCCGACCCAATCCGATTTCTAACCCGGATTGCTCTAACCCGAACCCAACCCGTAATTAAATAAATCAACCCGACCCAACCCGACCAACCTTCATCGACCTCCTCACGGCCTTCATCGACATCTTCGTGGCCGCCACCACAGCCCTCACCGCCCTCCGCAGCCCCTCCGCCTCCACCACCCAAATCTCAAAAACCCTAAGCCCTCACAACAGTAGTCGATCCACTTCAAACACCAATTCAAGAAAGGAAAAACCAGAATCGTTTTGGAAAAAAAATCCAAACCTTGCAAGGATGAGCACGGGATAGGCAGACGCGGAAGGGAAGATCTGGAGAAGAGCATATCCTGCGACAAGCACCACTGCGAGGCCCTTGCAGAGGCGGGTGATCCCGGTGAAGAAGCTATTGCCCTACGAGGGTGATAGCACTGTCAAGGATGTCTCTGTCACGGTATAAACTTATCCAGATCGCGAACAAGATCCGATCAAAGTCGATTGTTTGAGCCACAAAAATGAAGATCAGAATTTAAGAAAAGGGGAAACGGCATCGCCTCCATCACCCTCCCGTACTCCGCCGTCGGCCTCGCGATCTCGAACTGCCCCGCGAAGTCCAGATCCACAACGTACCTCCTCGAATCACCACCGCCCCAACCGGTCCGGCGATCACGTCGATGAACTCGTGATTCCCCGGACAGAGAACTCATCGACGACCACCTCCACCTTCTTCGAGAGGCGGATCCGAAACAAATCACCACCATCTAGATCTAGCAGATCGCGGAGCATCACCGCCGGAGAAGGAAGGGATGGCCGCCGATCGACTGAGGCCTCATCGTCCGATCCGTCACAAATCTGATCAGGAGGGGAAAAAGAGACTACGTCGCAGGGGGAGGAGTCGTCTTCGTCAAAGCCATGGAGAAGGAGGAGGTCCGAGGGAGAGAGGGGAGGGAGAGAGGGACTAACGGCTAGGGTTATGTGTGGGTAGGGTTTTTTAATTTTTGGACGGTCCAGATTAGATAGCTTAAGATTGAACGGTCACGATGTTCCGGGTTCGGGTTGGGTCTGGTTGTGAGTGATGCCAACCCGAACCCAACCCGATTTGTTGACTCAACCCGAACCCGATTTTTACAACCCAACCCATGTAAAAATCGGGTTCAACCCAACCCAAGTTGCAGCCTAATCTAGACCATTCATTGTAATGAAACGTATACTTTACTTTTATAAAAATACATATTTTATTATTTAAAACATTAAAAAAAATCATGTAAAGAGTAGTAGAATACACTATCCCCAACATTTTGCTTGTTTATATCATGTATTTGTGTAACTCACACGTGTGGAAATAAATTCCCATCTCAGCCATTGTTTCCAAAATGGATGGTTCTTGATGGAAAAAAATTCCAAAAACAGTCTGCCGTTCACATACACAAAAACACAAACAGAAGGGAGACCTAAAAAAGGCCTAGCCTTTCTTCTTGGCTTCTTCACAGTTCACACTATCAGTAGCAGATCTCTTCAGCGCCCACTTCGTTAGAAAACATGTAAGTTTCCTCCTTCTCACACCCATCCGCGTCTCTTCTTTCACAGCTTGCGATGTTTGGGTTCGTCCCCAAAAACCTAGTTCAGTTTGTGAGACGGAGAGTTGTGATTGAAGCCCACTCGTGTTTCTTCCAAAACCCATGTCTCAAATCGATCTCCACCGCCCCAGAAGGGGTTGAAACACCCAAAGCATCGGACTTTACGGTCTCTTACCTCGAGAACTCTTGTGGGTTGTCCTCCGAAACAGCCCTCAGAATTTCCAAGTGGTTCCACCTCAAAACGACAGACAACCCAGATTCAATTCTTCTGTTTTTAAAAGAACAGGGTTTTACTGGTACCCAGATCGCCAAAATGATCTCCTTCCGCCCGGATCTTCTGAAGTCCAATCCGGACAAAACCCTGAAGCCAAAGCTGTACTTCCTCCGTGACGTCGGATTCTCGACCCCTGACCTCACATTGGTCCTCTCAAAGAACCCCACCATCTTGGTCTGTAGCTTAGACAACCAGATAGTGCCAGCCTATGGTTTTCTAAAGGGTTTTCTTGGCACTGGAGAGGTCGTTGTCTCGACCACCAAGCGTGCACCGTGGCTTCTCCACTATGACCTCCACAAAACGATAGGTCCCAAAATTGGGGCGTTACAGGACCACGGAGTACCCGATTCTAGTATCTCTGCCATGATCAAACAGCAACCCAGGCATTTTATTAATGTGAACCCTGATCGATTCACAGAAGCTTTAACAAAAGTTAAGGAAATGGACTTCAAACCTTCAAGCTCGTTTTTCTACTTGGCTCTTCAAGCTATATTGAGCACAAGTGAATCGAATTGGGAGGAGAAATTTGAGTTGTATAGAAGCTTTGGTTGGTCTGAGGATGATATGCTCTCTGTTTTCAAGAGGCAGCCTCATATTATGGAACTATCAAAAGATAAAATAAGGAAGAAGATGGATTTCTTTTCAAAGGAACCAAGATTGGGGCTATCTGTCGTTTCCAATTGCCCAAATCTATTGCTGCTTGGCTTGGAGAAGACAATCATTCCGAGATGGTCAGTCATCCGTGTCCTGATGTCACATGGAATTCTGAACAAAGATGTGAACTTTTACACGATTTTCCGTTTGAAGGAGAAGGCATTCTTAAAGAAATACATGATCAAGTACCAGGAGAAGGTTCCTCAAGTGTTGGAGGCCTACCAAGGGAAGACAGTAATTGGGAGTTGAGACATTTGAGCATAGAACTTGTTTGCTGGAATGAGAAATTGTAGTTGATTCTTTGCCAACAACTCTGGTGAGCAATTGCATTCTCCTCTGATTTGCAGTCTGTATTTGTTTTGCAGTCACCTCTTTCAATTCAACTTTTAAAAACTCGTATATTTTAGTACATTGCGTTGTCGTATTCATCAGATAAATTCTTTTCCTTTTTTCACTGGAATACAGTTTAAGCATACATTAGCAGCTTGCCAACTTACCTCAAGCACCAGTGAAGCATGGAATATCTCGGATGTTTTTTCTGGGTAAGTTATGCAAATGTACACAACATTTTTACAGATCTTCTCAACACAATGAGGCAAAACAAATAAAGACAGCAAAGTGAGTACCAAAAGTAGGATGAAGTGGGGGGGGGAGGATTTTTGCAGATCTGCCATCAGGAGTGCTTAGAACTTGTGAGCTCTGCCAGACCCAATCAGACCAATGGGCAATTTGATTTTTCATTCTTACCCCCAAATTCCATTGAGCTAATGATCCGCCAGATGACATTGTTTCACTTGGCCACCTTCTAGGTTTAACCCACTTTTCATTTTGAATAAATTTACTTACTGTTGTTTCATTTGGATAAGCAAAGAATTTCAGATACCTGTCTCCCAAGTGTTGTTTAACGTCTTCTTCCTCAATTCATAGGTATGATCACCCTTGTGATGGTATGGGGCTCCTCTAGGGACACTGGTTAGTCGAATCCTCTTCTACTCCAGCGCTCTCCCTACAGGAAGCCCTCCTATTTTTTATGTTTTATCTCTATTTTGTTTTTCGCAAGTGTTAGTTTTGTAGCCCTTGCTTTGGCACTCCCTTTCTATCTAATACAAAGGCGAATGCCAACCTTCTCATTCAAAAAAAAAATATTCATAGGTATGATCAGAGATTTATCTTTTCCTTTGCCAAGCTAGAGAACAAGCAGTAATTGGCTGAACTCCCAGATGGACTTCTTCCTATGATATCTCCCTTGTATCCATTACACCCAGACTTTCGTGTACCTATATCCATAGGTGAACTTCCTGAGCAGAGTGTTCCATTCATCCACGCTGTATATACCCAGACCACCACCTGAGATAGGTAGAGTCACCTGAGCCAAAGTTTACATGATGCATGGAATGCTTTTCGGTTCATATTGCATAAATGGAATCACGTTATTTAAATTTTTGCTAGGTGTTCAGCATTTTTTTTTGTTTGGTACATAACTGAGGGCCTTAGAGCAAAGGAACTTCAGTTAGGGGTGTTGTTCTCTTTAGCTTGATTTACTGCATAAGAAATTCCCTCTTCTCAAACTTCACCACCCTCCTAAGTTTCCTGGATGTTGCTACAAAGCTTTCTCAAGATGTGTGATGGATTAACCCGATCTATGTACTTCAATTGGTTCTGGTTGAGTTTGATGAGGAATGCCCCTGTTGTAGTACATAGTTGCGTGGATGGTTACAATTCATGAAAGTTTAACGAGTTCAGTGGTGTTAATTTGTGGTGAAATCTCACTTCACACTGTTGGATATATCCAGATAAAACATGAAATCCCGACTCATTTTTTTCCTATAGAACTTCTGCTTGTCTGGCATGGTTTTCTCCATAGGTCTTGAATTCGAAAATCCTCGGCTTACCTGCTGTACGTGGTCTGTGAGCTATTCTTTCTCGCCATCCAAAGAAAACTTATCAATATCAATATGTTCCTTTAGAAGTATTTAGAATGTCGATGTTTTTATGGAGAATGTAACACGCCGAAGTTGTGCTCTCATGAAAGATGGAGCTGATAGAATCAGGTGGTGCATCCTATATGATTTGAAAAAGGTGAGTGCATTATTCATTATGTTGTGGTTCCCAGGTTTTTCTAACCCTATATGACTTGAAAAAGGTGAATGCATGTTTGATGTGCCTAAGATAAAGTTTGATTTGAAGCATGGTAATTCAGTTACTGGAGAAGAACACTCTATTGGGAGACACTATTATATCATGCCAGGTTATTTGAAATTTTTCAAAAAAAAAAAAAAAAGTACCAAAATCAGTTTATGCATATCTGCATTATTTGCTACTTTGCTAACCTGATGAACAAAGGTGGAACAGAGTTCTGGAGTTTCTAGCAAAATCAGTTATCCTTTGTTACAACACAATATCAATAAAGTTAACAGTAGTCTGATATTTTCAATAGTCTGTATTATTGAGAAGTATAACTCCCATCTCATGGACTCGTGGGTTATCCTTTGATTGAACACTCAAATTCCAAACCGATCAACCCCAGTTGCGGAATAACTCAATAATAAGAGGGAATAAGAAATCAAAACTGTTTGTTTTATAAAAATAAACTCTAGTTGTATCTGGATAAGTTACATGAAGCCCTAATAACTATTATTATTATTTTATTTTTTGGGGGGAGGGGGGGGGGGCGACATTTTTGGGCACGCATTTCTCATACAATACATATTCCCGAACGCAAACAATTTACACATAATAGAATTGTCATTTAAAAAGTGATATTTTGTGTAATTTAAATTTGTAGGTTATAAATTATATAACTTATAGATTATAACTATTTTTATAAGTAGTAGATATGTTTGTTGTAACAATTTAAAAGCAGTGAAATAGTAAAATATAAAAACGTATATCATTAGTAAAAAAAAAATATTAAAGACAGTAGTGTTCAAAAAAAAAAAAACATTTTATAAGTTCTAATCTCCAAAATACCTCTTTCATGGCTGATGAATTATGACTTTTTAAAGCTGTTAGCATAATAAGATTCAATAAGTTTAAATAAACATATAACAACTATTTATTTTAAACAAAAAGTATAATCTCATGTTTATAAGCTTTAACAAACATTTATAATCTTTCTTGTTACGTTTTGTTTAATGAGAATATAAAAAAACAAACAAATCTCTCTCTCTCTCTAACAACGGGTCGACCCGGACCGGACCGGATCCGATAAAATGCATAAATACTCGATCCAATAGATCCAATAATCAAAATGAGTCAGGTTGGGGTCCACCCGACCCTATCATATGGACTCGATTGACTCAACCCAAATATTATATGATTTTTTTAATTTATGATCCAACCTAACACTCATGCTTTAACCAAACATTTATAATTAAATATTAAATAATCATTTAAAATTTTAAACATTTGTAATATTTTTACAACCTTTTGACTTCACGTAAAAATATAATAATTCAACCTGTATTCCAAATGTTTCTTTTTAAAATATTTAAAATTTAAAATAGTGAAGAACTATTTATATTAAAATATATTCTATTAAAAAGTAAAAAAAATGAATTCACTATATGTCGTTAAGAAATTCTTCAACTTCTTTTTGTTAGCATGAGCTTTTTAATAAATCGACCCGACCCGATCTGATCTGAGACCCGATATAGATCCGACAGTCAAACGGATTGGGTCCGGGTACCTGACCCGTTGACGTTGACAGGCCTAATTATTTGCATATACAAAAACACAAGACACTTGGAGGACAAAAAAAAGGTCTCTCCTTTTCATCTTCTTCTTCTTCACAGGTCACACTCTGAAGCTGAAGAGATTTTTTTTCAGTGGCTCATTCATCTCTTCAGCCCCCATTTCATTCAAACTTCAAAACAGTAAGTTTTCCTCTTCTTTCCCTTTCTGCAACCGCGATGTTTCGTTTCGTCCGTAAAAAACTAATCCAAATCGTGAGTCGGAGAGATTCAATCGAAACCCACTTGTGTTTCTTCCAAAACCCATGTCTCAAATTTATCTCCACCACGAAAGCATCGGACTATACGATCTCCTACCTTGTGAACTCTTGTGGGTTGTCCCCCGATTCAGCCCTCAAAGCTTCCAAAAGGGTAGAACTCAAAACCACAGAAAACCCAGATTCAGTTCTTTCATTCTTCAAAAACTATGGTTTCACCAGTACCCAGATAGCCAAAATGATCTCCTGCTACCCCCAACTTCTGTCATCCAATCTAGACAAGACTATAAAGCCAAAGATGGACTTCCTCCGTGACGTCGGATTCTCGACCCCCGACCTCATATTCCTCCTCTCAAAGAACCCCTACATCTTCGCCCGTAGCTTAGACAACCGGATAGTGCCCGCCTATGGTTTTCTAAAGGGCATTCTTGGCACTGACGAGGCTGTCATCTTGACCGTCAAACGTGCGCAGTGGCTTCTCAGCAAGGACCTCCACAATTTGATGGGCTCAAAAATTGGGTTGTTACAGGACCATGGTGTGCCCAATTCCAGAATCTCCGCATTTATCAAACGGAAACCCAGGTGTTTTCTTGGGGTTCACCTTGATCGATTTACTGAGGCTTTAACAAAAGTTAAGGCAATGGGCTTCGAACCTTCAAGTTCGTTCTTTGATGTGGCCATTGGCACCATAACAGGCATAAGTGAATCGCATTGGGAAGAGAAATTTGAGTTGTATAGAAGCTTTGGTTGGTCTGAGGATGATATCCTCTCAGCTTTCAAGAAGCAGCCTCAGATTATGAACCTATCAAAAGATAAATTGAGGAAGATGATGGATTTCTTTTCAAAGGAACTAGGATTGGGGCTATCTGTCGTTTCCCATTACCCGAATCTATTGCTGCTTAGCTTGGAGAAGACGGTCATTCCAAGATGGTCAGTTATCCGTGTCCTGATGTCACATGGAATTCTAAACAAAGATGTGAATTTTTACTCGATTTGTCATTTGAAGGAGAAGGAATTTTTAGAGAAATACGTGATCAAGTACCAGGAGAAGATTCCTCAAGTGTTGGAGGCCTACCAAGGGAGGACGGTCATTGGGGGTTGAGACATTTGAACGTAGAACTTATTCGTCGGAATGAGAAATTTTAGTTGATTCTTTGCCAACAACACTGATGAGCAATTGCATTTCTCCTCTGATTTGCAGTCTGTATTTGTTTTGCAGTCACCTCTTTCAATTCAAGACTGTTTTAAAAACTCATATATTTTAGTACATTGTGTTGTCGTATTCATCAGATAAATTCCTTTCCTTTTTCTCACTGAAATACAGTTTAAACGCAGATTATCAACTTACCTCAAGCACTAGTAAAGACGTGAAGTATGGAATTTCTTGATGGATTTTTTTTTAAAGGGTCAAAATTGTATTGAGTTATATGCAAATGTACAAAACATTTCTACAGATCTGCTTACACAATGAGGCAAAACAAATAAAGACAGCAATGTGAGTACTGAGTAGTGAGTACCATAAGTTAGATGAAGTGGGGGAGGGATGATTTTTGCAAATCTGCCATCCAAAGGCAGGAGAGAGAAGTGCTTAGACACTTGAGAGCTCTGCCAGATCCAATTAGACCAATGAGCAATTTGATTTTTCTTTCTAACTGCATGCTTGTCTGATTGATAACACTCCATAAAAACTGGGTTTCAGATCAAATCATCCTCTCCTTTACCCCCAACCTCCATTGAGTTAATGATCGGCCAGATGACATTGTTTCACTTGTCCAGCTTCTAGGTTTAACCCACTTTTCATTTTGATTAAATTTATTTACTGTTGTTTCATTTGGAGTACTATAGAAATTCAGATACCTGTCTCCCAAGTGTTGACGCCCTTTTCCTCGATTCGCGGGGTCTGATCAGAGATTATTTTTCCTTTGCCAAGCTACAGAACAAGCGGTAATTGGCTGAACCTCCCAGATGGACTTCTTTCCAATCCTAAGATACCTCCCATGTATCAATTTCACCCGCACAATTTATTGTAGCTATATTCCATAGGAGAACTTCCATAGCACCTGTGTTCCAGTCAGCCACCCTTTTTATACCCAGACCACCACCTGAGATATGCAGAGTTACCTGAGCCAAGTTTACGTGATGTCGTAATGTAAGGAATTTCGGATCATATTGCATAAATGGAATCACATTATGTAAATTTTGCTAGGTGTTCAGCACAATTCTTTTTTTGTGTGGTACATAATTGAGGGCCTGATATGTAAATGAAGGAGATGTACTTTGATTAGGAGTTCTGGTTGAGTTTGATGAGTAATGCCTCTGTTGTACTACAGAGTTGTGTGGTGTTAAGTTGTAATCAATTCTTGTTTCACACTTTTTTTTCTTTCACAACTTTTTCTCATCTTATAGTACATGCATTTCTTACTAATCAATATGTATGACTTGGTTTTATCCATATGTCTCAAATTTGAATGCCCCCGGCTTACCTGCTATATGTGGTCTGTGAGCTATTCTTTCTCATCATCCAAATAAAACTTATCAACATGATCCTCCAAAAGTATTTTGTGGTATATATGTACTTCTAATGAATGGAGATGTAACAAGCTGAAGTTGTGCTCTCATGAAAGATGGACCTGATATTAGCAGTGCATCCCGTATGACATGAAAAATGGTGAATGCATCATTCATTATTTTATGGTTCCCAGGTTTTTCTAATCCTATGACTTGAAAAAGGTGAATGCATGTCTGATATGCTGCCTACCTGCCTGAGATAAAGTTTGATATGAAGCATGGTAACTCTTGGAAAAGAACACTCAATTGGGAATGGGAGACACTGTTATATCATTCCAGGCTAGCTACTTGAACATTTTGGGAAAAAATAAACAAATCAAAATCAGTTTATTGCATTGCATCATTTGCTACTCTGTTTGACCTTATGAACACCAGGAGGAACAGAAGTACCCTCTGATTTTTCGGAATTTTTTTTTAACCTCTGTAGCTTTATTCAATTGTTTTCTTACCCCTGCTTTTCTAAATCTCATAAGTATATTTCATATAAGACAAGGAAAAGTCACATCCCCTTTTATTCTCTTCTTCTTTCCCAAATTAGATTCCCTTTTATTCTTTTCTCCCAAACTAGCCGAAGCACTTCCCAAACAACCCGTTTTTTTTCTTCTTTCTCAGGAGAGCATTGAAAATCTTACCGCAAATCCATTGCCGACACCGAGATCATTCACACGGTTGCTGTTCGTCGTCCGCTATTCACATTCCTGCTCACCGATTTGCCGTTCACCTCATCGCTCTTCACGCCGTCGCCGACCCATCACATTTGGATCGTTTCGTTGGGTCACAATCAACAAACGTGTAAGGATCAATTGCCCAGCCAGTTATCAGTGGACTTTGAAGTGTGGGTGAGAAATAATTATTGTTTAGGGTATCTATGTAATTCGTTCAACTATAATGGTATGTTATTTAATTTTACTGTGTTTCTTTCTGGAAGGTTTGAAACAGGATGATATTTTATCATGTATTCTGTATGCTCATTCTAAATTCTAACAACCCCTCATGTATTAGTTACTCTTTTTAGATAATGAGTTACAAAAATTCTAACATCAAGTTACAAAACATTATATATTAGTTACAAAAATTTTGTATAGTAGTTACATAAATATATATTGAAACTGGACTGTACGTTTTTTTCATGTGTTATGTATGCCAATTCTAAGTTATAACATTCTCATATATTTTTCCTCAAAAAAAAAATATCCCCTTATATATTAGTTACAGAAAATTTACATATGCTTTACAGAAACTATAAAATCAAGTTACAGAAACACTAACATCAAATTACAGAAAATTTATGTATTAGTTATAGACAAGGGCGGAGCCACATGGGAAAGAGTGGGGCAGCTACCCAACTGCCCCAATGGCCCTATTCATAATTTTAATCCAATTAATCAAATGACATATACATTTTGGTTTACTGTAATTTTTTTTGTTTGATGGATTAAATTATTAGTTATCAAAATCAATGGCTTTAAGATAATTAAGAGGGCTAACATTTAACTTTATATATTAGTTACATAAATATATATATATATATATTGACACAGAACGGTATGTTATTTCATGTGTTATATGTCAATTTTAAGTTCTAACATCCCCTTATATGTTAGTTACATAATATATATATATATATATATATATATATATATATATATATGACTCGTGATTACGTGCGGTTGTGCGGTCGGTGCGGATTCGACGTGCGTTGTCCGATCGCAGGTCCATCGCATCGGACGACGCACGTCGAATCCGCACGACCGCATGCTATCACTCGACTATATATATATATATATATATATATATATATATATATATATATATATATATATATATATATATATATGGAAGTGATTATGTGCGGTCGGTGCGTCCGCGATCACGGGCCGTCGATCACGGGGTCCATCGCATCGGACGGTCGGGTGCGAATCACGTCGACCGTTGGATGCGATGGACCCGCGATCGGACGGCCCACGATCGCGACCGCACGACCGCATATTATCATCCGCGTGTATATATATATATATATATATATATATATATATATATATATATATATATATATATATATATATAAGCTACAGGAACTCTAACATCAAGTTACATAAATTCTAAAATCAAATTACAATTCTTTTTATATATTAGTTACTTAAATATATGTCCAAGTTATAGTAGGTATCATAAATATTTACATAAACAATAACGAAACATAGAAATATAATTGATACATACAGATATGATTGACATATTAACAAATATTTAATATTCATCTACAGATAACATTCGATTGAGTGGAAGAAAGTTAAACAGAAAGATGGTTTAACACAAAGATGGTTAAATATACATTCTCATATTGTCTTTACAATAGATTGAAGAACTGAAAGTCTTGTGGACAAAAAGAGATACATCAAATGTTTGAATTACGACGCTCTACCCCAATCCTAATAAAATCACGGGGTGTTTTCCCCTTTATTCTCTTCATGTCCTACTGGAGAAATCAAACTTAGTGAAAAGACTTCAAATTAAGCGTCATAATGAAGTATCTATCGCATGCATAGATGCAAACACAATTTAACATATTTTTAACGGATACAATTGTATTACTGATAACAATAAGGATTTTAGAACTTAGAATTGGCATACATGGTTTTTTTGGTATCAACAAGGGGCTCCGCCAAGGGGATCCTTTGTCACCACTTCTCTTCGTGATTGTGGCGAATGTGTTCAGTAGAATGATGAGGAGGGCAGTAGAGAGCGGATGGGTGAAAGGCCTAGCTTGTCGGGATGGTGGTTCGGTTGTTTCGCATGTCCAATATGCGGATGACACAATGGTTTTGAGTGAAGCGAGTGTGGACGCAATCCGCGGGGTGAAATTCGTATGTCGTTGTTTTGAATTGGTGTCGGGGCTACAGGTGAACTTCCTCAAGAGCTCTCTTGCGGGGATTCACGTGGAGGACTCGGTCCTATCTCGGCTAGCGCGTATCCGTTCGTGTGAGATAAAGCAATTTCCTATGGTGCATCTTGGGCTTCCGTTACATGTGTCTCGTCTCCGGAAGAGTGATTGGGAGCCACTGGTGGGCAGGTTTGAGAGGAGGCTAGAGGGTTGGAAGAGCTCATTCTTAAGTATGGGGGGTCGACTAACATTGATTCAAGCGGTTTTGTCGAACCTTCCCATTTATTATCTTTCAGTGTTTAAAATTCCCAAAGGGGTTCTTAGCAGACTAGAGGGTATAAGAAGACGTTTTCTGTGGAGCGGGGCAAAGGAAGTGAGGAGGAAGATCCCATTAGTGAAATGGGACGTGGTCTGTGCTAGCAAGAAGAAGGGAGGTGCGGGTGTTCTAAATCTAGAAGTCATGAATCGTGCACTCTTGATGAAATGGTTGTGGAGGTGGATCAAATACCCTGACCTATTGTGGTGTAAGATCGTGCGGGAGAGTTATGGATGCGGTGCACTATCAAGAAGTTGTTTTCCACGGGTGACACGTAAAACGTCTTGGATTTGGAAAGGCATCTTGGCGGAAATGGAGCAATTTTCTTTAGGATTGTCATGGAGTCTAGGAGCAGGGGAGGATATTTGATTTTGGCATGATATCTGGATTGGTGATATTCCATTAAAGGATCGGTTCCCAACTATTTATCACATTTCAAGGCTCAAACAAGGGGCAGCGAGCTTATTTTGGAGGAGCGGAGTTGAGTTTGAGCATTGGGTTGTCAAGGTGGTGAGAGGGATGCTTGCATCCGAAAGGGAAGAGTATGAGGAGCTGTTGGAGGTGCTTCAGCTGAGTCGGGTAGTTCCGGGGAACAGTGATGATGCGGTTTGGAAAGTGGTGAGCGGGTCGGGCTTCACGGTGAAGTCAGGTTACGATTGGTTAAGGAGGGATCAGCCAGTTTTAGCGGTCACGACGGCAAAGCAAAGGGAAGTGTGGGGATGCAAGGCTCCTCCCAAGGTTAAGATTTTTTTATGGATTTTATACCAAAAGAAAATTCTAACCAGATGCAGATTGGCTAAATGGGTTTCGGGGTTGGAGGTGTTATGTGCTCTTTGCGGGGAGGAGGAGGAGTCGGCTGACCACCTATTTACTTCATGTCGCTTGGTGAGGTGGGCATGGGAGCGGATGAAGATGGCTTCGGGGATGATGTGGATTTCAGGGACTTGGAGGGCATGTGGGCTGCCAGTAAGAGGATGAAGAGGGTGGGGGATCGGTCGGTGAAAGCTAAAATATCACAATTGTTGGTGTCCGCCTTGGTCTGGGCGGTTTGGATCTGTAGGGGCCAAAGACCGTATGGTGAAAATATTTGGGAATTAACCAAGGGTCTCATTCGGGACTCGGGGAATGTTCGAGTGGGGACAAGGGAGATTTGTTTCCAGGATGATAGACTTGTAGTTCTTTAGAGGGTTAGGGGCTCAGTCTATGGGTCCTGGTAGATATTTCTTCTATCTGGGTATTTTATTTATATTTCTTGTTTTGCTTTATGTAATTTCTTTGGGCACTTGACCCTTAATATATTAAGGCAAGCACCTACCGTTCCATCAAAAAAAAAACATCCTCTTATATATTTTTCTTCCACAAAAAAAAATCCCGATATATATTAGCTACAGAAAATATATATATGCGTTACAGAAACTATAAAATCAAGTTACGAAAACTCTAACATCAAATTACAAAAAATTTATGTATTAGTTATAGACAAGGACGGAGCCACATGTGAAGAGTGGGGTAGCTACCAAGTACCCCAATGGCCCTATTCATATTTTTAAACCAATTAATCAAATGACATGTATGTTTTAGTTTAGTGTAATTTTTTTATGGATTAGATTATTAGTTATCAAAATCAATGGTTTTAAAATAGTTAAGAGGGCTAATATTAAACTTTATACATTAGTTACATAAAAATATATATATTAAAATAGAACAGTATGTTATTTCATGTGTTATGTATGTCAATTCTAAATTCTAACATCCTCTTGTATGG
The DNA here is from genome assembly GCA_030737845.1 of Acorus calamus. Taxonomy (NCBI): domain Eukaryota; kingdom Viridiplantae; phylum Streptophyta; class Magnoliopsida; order Acorales; family Acoraceae; genus Acorus; species Acorus calamus. Next base: position 6,439,527 of record CM060861.1, on the reverse strand, counting down.
TAGTTACATAAAATAAAAAACATATTTATAAGTCACATAAATTCTAAAATTAAATTACAAAAAAAATATCTTTACTTTTTTCATCCCTGAGCAATGCCACATTTAATTTTCCTAGCCAAACTACCCCTAACACGGCGTCACCTACAATCGCCCGATCAAGGGCGTCATCTCCGACACCGACCGCTGCTCCATCTCTCTTTTCACCCTCTCCTCCCTCCTGAAGGCCGCCCCCGCCCTCTCCGCTGCCGTCGATTCCAGATTTTTTTTCAGTGGCTCATCATCCCTTCAGCCCCATTTCGTTCAAAAACAGTAAGTTTTTCTTCCTTCTTTCAGTTTCTACGGCTTCGATGTTTCGTTTCGTCCATAAAAACCTAATCCAAATCGTGAGTCGGAGAGGTTCAATCGAAACCCACTTGTGTTTCTTCCAAAACCCATGTCTCAAATCGATCTCCACCACGAAAGCATCGGACTTTACGGTCTCCTACCTCGTGAACTCTTGTGGGTTGTCCCCCGATTCAGCCCTCAAAGCTTCCAAAAGGGTACAACTCAAAACCACAGAAAACCCAGATTCAGTTCTTTCATTCTTCAAAAACCATGGTTTCACCGATACCCAGATCGCCAAAATGATCTTCTTCTGCCCCCAACTTCTGTTATCCAATCTAGACAAGACTATAAAGCCAAAGATGGACTTCCTCCGTGACGTCGGATTCCCGACCGCCGACCTCATATTCCTCCTCTCAAAGAACCCCACCATCTTGGCCAGTAGCTTAGACAACCAGATAGTGCCCGCCTATGGTTTTCTAAAGGGCATTCTTGGCACTGACGAGGCCGTCATCTCGACCGTCAAACGTGCGCAGTGGCTTCTCAGCAAGGACCTCCACAATTTGATGGGCTCAAAAATTGGGTTGTTACAGGACCATGGTATGCCCAATTCCAGAATCTCCGCATTTATCAAATATGATCCCCGGTGTTTTCTTAGGGTTCACCTTGATCGATTTAATGAGGCTTTAACAAAAGTTAAGGCAGTGGGCTTCGAACCTTCAAGTTCGTTCTTCTATTTGGCCCTTAACTCCATATTGAGCATAAGTGAATCTCATTGGGAGGAGAAATTTGAGTTGTATAGAAGCTTTGGTTGGTCTGAGGATGATATCCTCTCAGCTTTCAAGAAGCAGCCTCAGATTATGAACCTATCAAAAGATAAATTGAGGAAGATGATGGATTTCTTTTCAAAGGAACAAGGATTGGGGCTATCTGTCGTTTCCCATTGCCCGAATCTATTGCTGCTTAGCTTGGAGAAGACGATCATTCCGAGATTGTCAGTTATTCGTGTCCTGAAGTCACATGGAATTCTCAACAAAGATGTGAATTTGTACACGATTTGCTCTTTGAAGGAGAAGAAATTTTTTGAGAAATACGTGATCAAGTACCAGGAGAAGGTTCCTCAAGTGTTGCAGGCCTACCAAGGGAAGACAGTCATTGGGGGTTGAGACGTTTGAGCCCGGAACTTGTTTGTCAGGGTGAGGCATTGGTAGATGATTTGTTTCCCAACTCTGGTAAGCAGTTGCATTCTCCTCTGATTTGTGGTCTGTCTTTGTCTTGCAATCACTTCTTTCAGTTCAATTTTGTATTTCAATATATTGTGTGATTGTAGTTGGCAATGAAATTCCTTCTTTTTTTCCCACTGGAGTTCAGTCCAAGCATACATTTGGAACTTGCCTCATGCAATAGTGAAGTGTGGAATTTCACAGATTGTATTACATAAATGGAATTGCACTGTTTACATGTTGAAGCAGAATCCATTCTATGCCTATACATTGCATCAATAGAATGCCAGGTGCTGACTAGCAGTTTATCAATTTATTTCTTTTGTACAAGAATAACAGCCTGAGTAATCTGAATTCTAGTATTAATTGTACACACGAGGCAACTTTTATTCGTCAGTATACTATATATCTGTTTATGTGTTTCCAAGAAGTTCATTTGTTGCATTTCTAATTGTGCTCTTATGGGTCATGAGAGGAGGTAAGAAAAGTTTGGATGGTGTGGGCAAAACTGTATCTGAGATACATAAAGTATGGACACAGTTCCGGTATACAACACAATAAGAATATGGTAACATGAAATATCTTGAAAAATCAGGATGCGGACACCATAAAGACACAACAATGAATAAATAAAAAATATATATGTGCTATTATGATTATTTGGAACATTGAAGTACACAAACAGAAACTATAAAAATTTGATATGAATACCGTGGCGTGTTAGTTATCAAGTGCATTAAGACTTTATTATCATTTAATTTTGTGAGTATAAACCATACAAATAGTTATCAGAAAGTCACAATCTTGTGTTGCAAAATTTAAGAGTTTAGCGCGCACAGGCATATCTTGTGTACATGGTTTGTGAGTTATTATGTGAACCTGGGGGTTTTTGAACTCATGTTGAGGTGAGTCAATATGTTCTTCTAAAAGTTAGTTGAGGTGCATATATATATTTCTTAAATGAATGTCCACGCCATTTTTTATGGAGAATGTAAGAAGTGCTGCTCTAGATAGACCTGATATTAGGAGGTGATGTGTCCTTTATATTTGAAGATATATGCTTTGACAAGTCACAAGCATTCTAATGCTCAATGTAAAGAGAGAAATTGTTTTTGCATGTCTGATGTGCTGCTTCAGAGAATGTTGGTCTGAAGCGTGGTAGCTCAGTTGTTGGAGAAAAGTTTATTGGGAAGCACTATTGAGGGAGAAACTGTATACATCATTCCACATCAATAGGGCAGGTTAGATTTTAATTTTTTTCAAAAAGAAAAAAGTGTCAAAGTAAGTTATTTTGAGAGCATTATCAGTTGAAAAAAATAACTTTTTTTTTCTTCTGGATTTTCATTTGTGAATTTGCTTCACTGGAAGAGATTTTGACCAAAACCCCATTAGTGCTTCAACCAAGGATACACGTATATACTCTATTATCCAAATATATACTCAACTATGAAAAATATAATAATATATGCATTCAATTCATTTAAAATCATGTACATTTAAATTGAGATATCTATTAATTCCCAGGTCACCAGAC